>JAPKLW010001060.1:82889-272854 GCA_026898455.1 Plectranthus barbatus | reverse complement strand
CCAATCCAGTCTTCAGCTCAAAGTTGTTGGCATTGATGCCAATTCTGAAGTCTGTCACCCTGAGCTGAGGTTTATATCGGTTCTACATAGCCTCCTCTTCTTCCTCATCGTTAGATTCCTCTGGCTGATTCTGGTCGTCGTCCTCTTCATTATCGAGATTGTCCTCAAATAGGGGGTTGCGGCAAAAATCCCTATTATTCTGATTGTTCCGCTTGAGGTTTCTTTCCAAATTTAGCTGTTGGATTTGTGCCCTCATGGCTTGAACTTCTTGAAGAAGCACAGCTTGCTCCTCCTGAGTCATTACTGGCGGAGGCGGTGGATCAATTGCCGGTGGTACGTTATCGGCCATCGCTTGGTTACTCGAGCTTTCTTGGGCACGCTTATTCCTTCGGATCTTTCTGCACGTGTCTTCGATGTTCGGGTGATAATAGAGCGGGTCCTTTCCTTTAGCTCTCGTACTCATGCACTACCTGTACAACAAAGGAGGTAGTGAGCCGAAACTTAAAATAAACTGAAACTGAAATTCTAGAAAAAAGAACGGGCGTCGATCGACGGATAACAGCGTCGATTGACGTGGAAGTGATTACTGCATCGATCGACGTGAGTGTTACGTCGATCGACGTGAAAAACAAAAGTACAGAAATTTAAAGAAAAGTACGAAAATTAAAGCTTAAATCAGTATTCTGAACACAGAATTAATAGTAAGATTATTTCTATTCTTTCCCCGGCAAAGGCGCCAAAATTTGATCACTAAAATTATTTAACAGTGACTTAGAAAAGCTAATAATATAGTGGCAAATAAAATTATCAAATCCCAGGGGAAAGAAGTAACGAAAAACCTTAAATACTAAAACATAAGTTCTCAAAACACTGGTTAGGAAAATCAAATTTTGGGTTTTGTTGTTTCCAAAATCGTAATACTTGCAAATTAAAATTAAACAGGAAATTAAAATACTTTTAATGAAAGATTATGAGAAGTACAGATTCCAGGGATATCTACTTATCAAGTATGACATGGATGAATGAATTGATTAATTCCCAATTTAATTCCTCTTCTTAGTGAAACATCAGAAAAAGTATTATGAACTTCTTTGTTGGACAATTCATAAAGCAGATTAATTAATTACCCATCTCCGCTCGGTTTCAAGATGAATTAATTAACTCCATAGTTCTACGGATCTATTCCTATAACTTATCTCCTTCAGTTACGACAAGAAATCAAATTATATTGTGAAAATCTCTTTCCATTGAAAACCATTACAGTTACGTCTCAAGTAATCAACTAATTAATCCTAAGATGTAGCCAACAAACTCAAGATTAGTAATAAACACAGATTTCACAAACTACGAAGGGAAATGGAAAATAATTCAATTAATCAAACATGCATACATTGATAGTTCGAAACCCTAGAATCTGAGAAGGAAGTTAGTTATACATATTCATAGTAAAATTCATCAAAGATAGATAAAACCTGAATTGCATAAAAACTTGGGTCTGAATGTCTTCCCACAAAAATCTGTCTTCAAACATAAAACTCAATTGGTGCTTGGAATCTCTCAAAATCTGAAATCTGGAATGAAGCACACCTAAAAATCGAAGTTACAGGGATATATATATATATAGGTGGGGGTGTATCCTATCAAATCTAGGGCTAAAGATATGATAAAATCTGATTTTCATCAAATTTTTGCACCAGCAGATCCGCGTCAATCGACGTGGAAAAATCAAGTCATCAGGTCCGCATCGATCGACGTGGCATCTCCGTCGATCGACATGGAAAAATCAAGTCTCGCCCCTTCTGCGCGGTCTCACGGTTTTGGCCATAACTTCCTCTCCCGAACTCCGATTGACCCAATTCCAGTTGCGTTAGAGAGCTAAATCTAAGCTTCATACATTGCCATACGCCAATAGCCCAAGTTCTTCTTGTGGAATAACTCTTCACTGCTACTCTTACACGTCACTGCTTTCGAAACGGTTTTCTCGTAAATTTAAGCCTAAAACCTGCACAAATACCAAAATACGCCTAACACCACCTAATATTAACTCATGTATAAAATATATATATATATATATATATAAACTCAATAAAACTACATAAAATAGTAGAAAAATAATATATATAAGTGAGTGAAATAATGAGTTTATCATCGGTCTAAGTTGCGGCACATCGGTTCATAAGTGAGCTTATCCTACCTACTTGATGTGTCGGTACATGGGTATGTATTTATGGGATCAACAATGGGATGTGTCATTCTCATTGACATATGAATGAGCCAGATCCCTAACATACTTCCTATGATCTTAAACCTAACTTAAGGATAAGGGGCACACACAGATTGACCACGCTTTGCTTTACCATGGTGGCGAGTCTTACATGTACTCTAATACTCGTATTTTGTGTGTTGGCAATTTGTGTGTGGCCTGCTTAGGCTGCACGTTTAGGTAAGCATATCCGTTTTAGGATGGTGACATTCCCTGAGGAGCTCACAAGGTTCATTATGCTAAACCTTGCAGGTTGAATTATTTAATTCAGGCATAAGTGAAAACGAGTGAGTGGTATTACTCAGGAAATAAGAGATTAATTAATTGTTGTTGATTGTCATAAGCCAAATTAATTAATGAATGTCCAAAACCTTAAATATGTGGATCATGTTAGTTTGGTGCAACCCGTTCCTAATAACGTGGTAATAAAGGGGTGAGTCAGCATTGTTACCGTGGTGAAGGTTAAAATAATGTTTTATTAATTAATTATATTCTGGGTTGAACAAGGAAGAATTAATTAATAAAGAGGGCCCACTTTATTATTTGCATCTGATCCCTAGTCTGGCCCATGAACTGCTCAAGCCCATTAGGGTTAGGGTTTCTCAAAACCCTAAAACTATATATATGCCTTCTCTCTATCAGATCAAGTAGAGTTTTCAGTATATTGAGCGAAAATTGAGAGAGAAAGGCGGCGGCTGATCCAGAGGGAGACACTGATAGATTTCTCCAGATCTCGGATCCAACTTGGTAGATAATCCTCACCAGATTTCCAAGGAGAAAGGGAACAAATCAGAAGATCAGATCTGTACGAACAACTCCCAATGCCATTGTTCAGATTCAGATCCAAATTTACTTCATCGTTATTGGCTCCGATCAAGATCTGTAGATCAAACAGTGAAGATCAGGTATTCATAAGTTCCATCCTCTGCAATTAATTTTGTAGGAGCATGCATAAGTTCGCATGGTTTATTTAATTTAAATTTATTCCTGATATCCTAAGAACGATCCTTGGCAAGAATTTAATAATGGCAACTCATGCAGTCCATCGTAGAATTAAACCCTACACTACTCATACCAACATGGTGCATCATCTTTTCCGGCACTCATTCTATGAAAACTCCAATGTTAAGTGTGCTTGACTTGGGGTAGAACTAAGATGGGTGACCCCCTGTGAAGTTTCTCAGGGTGCGTGTGAGTGAAGACAAAGCATGCTGGGAAGGATTTGTGTTGGTTTGTGGGGTCAGCCGTTAGTCTGGAAGCCGGTCCATGCCATTGGTAGGTAACGTGGCTGACCTCGGGTGAGCTCATTCGGGCCTTGGGGCCGGGGCATTACAAATGGTATCAGAGCCAAACCTCTCCCAGTATGGTGTGGTTCGGGGACGAACCAAGCGGCAGCTGGTGGGCATGTAGTGACCCGGTGCCAGAGTAGGGGGTGATCGCTGGTGTAGGGAAGCACGGGTGACCCCTTGGGAAGTTTCTCAAGGTGCATGCGAGTGAGGACAAAGCACGCTGGGAAGGACTTGTGTTGGTTTGTGATTCTGGAAGCCGGTCCAGGCCATTGGTGGGTAACATGGCCGACCTCGGGTGAGCTCGTTAAGGCCCTGGGGCCGGGGCATTACAGAAGACGCGCCAAAAACCCGAAGCATTACCTCTGTGTCGATTGACATGGTGCATGTCAATCGACACAAAGGTCAGATGTCAATTGAAGAAATTGACTAAGGAATAAATTTTTGAACCCAATTGTGAATTTGAGCATTTTATTTGCTCATTTGAGATTCGCATGTATGTTGTGATTTCTCTAGAACTTGCTTCTATATTGTTTCGAGACTGCATAGTGTGCACAAGGATAGAAAATGATTTTAGGCCATCTTTGTTAGCCAAATTAACCCAAACACTGTCCTTTGTGATATTTTATCCCTAGAATAGCCCCTTTCAGCCTGTTACTTTTCCTTCTTGGTCTATGAGTTAAGAAAAACATTGTAGGTTTGTCTTGTCTATGAGAAAGTTCTATAAATTGGTGAATTGTATCTTGTCTAAAAGAGTTGGGTGAAATAAGGGTAGATTGATTTATATTGTTCATTATTAGCCTTGGAGTACTTGGTTTTCTGTTCTTGTCCATGAGTTAAGAAAAGATTGAATTCCTTCTTGTCTATGAGTTGAGGTGAAAAATGATGGGCAATATTTGTAGGAGGATAAGAAATTTTAAATTGGTGATCATAGAAGGTTGGGCTCTAGAAAAAAAAATGAGAGTTTATTTGTGTCCTTATAAGCTCAAAAGAAAAAAAAATTGTTATCTATAAGAGCATAAAAGGATTAGAAAGAAAAAAAGAGAGAAAAAAAGAGAAGAAAAAGAAAGAGTCTTAGTTTGTGTTGAATATTTGAGGAGAACGGTAGATGTTGATAGATGGTGGTTTAGATAGATTGAGGGTTTACAACTTGATTGATTTTAATCACTTGGCCATATTTCCATACCTTTCACAAAAAACCTACATTACAACCAAATGAAAAGTCCTTTCTGATTCTTGAATTGTGAGCACATTTGAGCAGTGGAGATTCTAGAAATTTTGCAAGCCTATGATAGAAATTTCTTCATATATGTTGTGAGTACTTTCATTGAAAACCCAAACACTTGTGTGAATGAGCGATACACTTCCTTGTGAGTCTTCCAAAGTTGATGGATTTCTTATCTCTTTCAAATTGCTTGTGTGATGTGAATTTTTTATTCTTGAATGTGATGAATCTTGTAAGGCATTGCACTTTCAATTGCATGAGATTTATTTTCTTCCTTTTCTTTTGATTGAGGACAGTCAAGCATTCATGTTTGGGGGACTTGATAAGCTCATATTTTTACTCACTTATCCATGTTTTTCTCCATTGTTTTAGTGCAATTAGGATAGGTTTCTTATTATTTTCGTGCAGGAGTGTATTGTAGAGGATGTTATGATTGCCATGCTAAGTTTTGTAGGTATTTGATGCTAAAAGTGAGCAAAAGATGAGAAGAGCCGAATTTTACAGAGTTGCTGCTTTGATTGAGACACGGGAAGTCGACCGAGTTGGAAGATGTGCCAAAAACCCAAAGCATTAAATCTGTGTCAATCGACATGGTGCATGTCAATCGACACAGAGGTCAGATGTTGATCGAAGAGGGTTGCAGGAAGAAGGCTCGACATGTTGCATGCATGTCGATCGACACACATGGTGTCGATCGACACGAAGGCCAGACAGGAATGAATCGACATGTTGCCTCCATGTCGATCGACACACCCTGTGTCAATCGACACAGATCCCAGTTTGGTTATTTTTTGATCTTTTTGCCCAATACCCTATTTAGATATTTTCACTCCTCTATAAATATCAAACTCAATTAGGGCAAAAAATTATCTTCATTATTACTTAGAATTATTCAACATTGGAGTTTTTAGAGACCTTCAAAGTTCATATTTCCCTTGTAAGGTAATTTAAGTTTTTAATAAGAATGTTTGTTTTATTTCAAGTCATGTTTAGTGGCTAGAAATCCTAACAGGTTCTAGGGCTTTGATAATCTGTCTGATGCATGTATGAATGAATCAACTCAATGGCATGGTTTAATTTCTTGAGCTTAATTAATCAAATCTAGATTAAAGAAGGATCGAGAGATGAATTTGAATTTAGGTTTGTAGTTATCAATTGAAGGACCGAGAGGTGAAAATTAGTAATAGGAAGAACAAATTAAATACAATTATTTTTTGTCTCAAAAGGAAGAATCAATTTATAGGAATTAATTAGGTAATTATTGAGGTTGGCTAATTTTGTGTTCTTGAGACCGAGAGGAGATAGTCACAATTTAGTAATCTGGGTTTAATTGCTGAGTTAATCCCCATTGTTGAGTTGATGAATTTTGCATGTTGATGATTGGATTATTTGCCCTGGAATTTGTATCTTTAATTATTGTTTTTAAAAACCTTTACTTTTCAGCATTGTCATCTTTTAATTACAAAACAAAACCCCAATTTCTATTTACTCAAACAACTGTGGTTTAAGAACTATGGCTAGTACATAGGGTACTTTCGTTACACAGTCTCTGTGGGTTCGACCACCTTAGGGTGTTTTACAAATTTATTCGTCACTTTTTCCTACAGCAATGACCGATAAGAAACTTCCAAGACGAGGAAGTAACCAAGCTTGCCGAGATCCTTAGTCGCAAATTCACATCGGATACGAGATAAAAGAGTCGAGACCACAGACACTAGACTTCTAGTGATGATGATATCATCCACATAAACTAGTAGATAGATGGGTACTGAATCACGATAGAAGATGCAAAAGCGACGTGACAGAGGAGCTGCCCTTGAAACTAAGCTGAAGAAGGAAGGTCTGAAATTTGGTGTACCATGCCAAAGGGGCTTGATGAAGACCGTAAAGAGCCTTCTTGAGACGGCAGACATGATGCGGATATTTGGGATCAATTAAACCCCGAGGTTGCTCCATGAAGACCGGTTGAGATAATGAGCTATGGAGAAATGCATTCTTGACGTCCAACTGATGTAGGGACCCAGAACGCATGACGATAAGAAATAAGATGATACGGATAGTGGAAGATTTAACAACCGGACTAAAGTAAAGTCAGGACCAGAAAGTTGGCTGAAACCCTATGCAATGAGACGTGCTTTGAAACGATCTACAGATCCATCAGCGCGTAGTTTGGTTCAATACACCCATTTAGAACCAACTATGTTCGCGTCGGAGGGTTGGGGTACCAGATCCCAAGTAATATTTGATGGGATTTGTCTACTGAAAGAATTTATTATAATGAGTATACAACGGTTTATTTCTCCTATCTGTTAACAATCTAACATGTATGAACAATGGTATCATTTTGTCTCACCGATAGGGACGATCATACGGTGTGTTGTAGATCGCAGAAGACAGTATGATCACTTGACCTAGTGATACATAAACTTGATCACAGCCGAGACAGCGTATGAGGATTCGTCTATCCGGATGGCTGCGGCATTGTCGGAATAAGTAGTCTGTCTTGGTTACTTGACATGCTGGTACGCAGGGGTGGCGTATTGATGGACCACAGTGAGATATATTCTTCTGTCTGAAATTAGCGAATACAAGATATCGTTATATTGATTGAGTCCAAACCCTAACGAATGTTCAGGGGTTTGCACGGGTTGACTATTGCTTTGACTTGCCATGGTGGAGAGCAATTCGTGTAACAGCATCTTGGGTAACAACAATTTGTGTAGTACTGCCTGAGACTGGGTTTAGGTAACCATATTCGAGAATAGGATGGGGACATTCTCTGAGGAGCTCAATAACATTCATCGTGCCAAAGTCCTGCAGGCTTATTAAGTTCAGGCACGTGTGATAAGGATTGAGTGGTACTACTCAGGAATTATAAGATATTAATTAATTGTAGTTAGAGCTTGTCAGAGGATCCAATTAATAAATGAATGTCCGGTAACCTTAAATATGGGGATTCTCAATTAATGCAGCCTGTTCTCATAACGTGGTAATAAAGGGGTAGGTCAGTATTAATTCTATGGTGAAAAAGAATTAATATTAATTAATGAATTGTGTCCTGGGTTGTGGACATGGGAATTAATTAATTTATAAGCCCACTTTATTATTTGCATTAGGTCTCAGGTCTGGCCCAAATAAATATGTTGAATTGAGCCCAATAGCCCATTAGGGATAAAACCCTGGGTCTATAAATAGACCACTCTCTTTGGAAACCCTAGCCAACTTTTGTGATTATTTAAATCAGTCAAAACCTAGGGCAGAGATTGAGAGGGGCGACGGCTTGTGTGCAGAGGAGGAGAATTCTGATTCTGGCCTTGCACAATTACATATCTACGGAGTCCTCACCAGAAGTGGATCTGAAGAGCATTGGGATACAGATCTGAAGACCTGATCTGGAGAACATAATTCTTTTTCTTCTCTTTCTTAACTTTCGATGTTATCTAAGAAATTAGGGTTCTAATTTTTGTTTCCGCAGATAAAATCGTATTGCGTGGTTGAATTAAAGTTGGAAATTCAAACCCAAAAGATCGGATCAGACTCGACGGAATAACGGTAATCCCTCAATCCACAATTCTGAGAATTAAATTCATAGGAGCATGCTAGGTTTTATTGTAAATTTAATTGTGCACAATATCCATAAATCGATCCGGTTCAACTGGTTTTTGTGATTCGATTCACGGGAAAACCCTACAATTGGTATCAGAGCTAGGTTTCTGATTTATGGCTCTTTTGTGCATAATTAAATTCGATATGCATGTATGAATTTATTTTGTATTGTGGATGGTTTTTGTTCCTCGTGGCAACCCGTGTAATTCAGCTCGCGGTGGTTTATCCGTGTAGGGCTGAATTAATTTTGTAAAATCATGAGAAAATCCGTGATTAGTATAGATTTGAAAATTGTAATAGAATAGACTATTATGTATTTTCAAAAATTTTAATTGGATGGGTCGAGGACGAAGAACGAAGATGGAGCCGAAGTAGGGCCGGCGGCAGCAGGCGACGGCGTGTGGAAGTGCGGCGGCGTGGGCAGGGCGGCAGCGAGCGGCGGCGGATGGCGGCCGAGGGCCGCGATCGCGCGAGCGCGCGCAGGGCGCGTGCAGCGGCGGCAGCGGTAGCGGCCGTGCTGGCGGTGGCGGTGGTGTCGTCGTCGGCGGTTGCTGTCCCATCACGGTGGCTCGTGTTTTGGTGGTTTGTGCAATCTTGTGTAAACTCTAGGGTTTGCATTAGGGTTAGGGCAAATCATCAGATCACAAAGGCCTAAATCCCAAAAGATTTGGTGGATGAAGATTTGAAGGCCCTGGAAGATTTGAAAAGATTTGAATAGATTTGGACTTATCCAAATATATTTAAAATTCAAATTGTAATAGACAGAATTTATTTTTCTATTTTGTGGGGCCACGAGGAATTGTTTGTTTGTCTTAATTGTCCTCGTATGATATATGTGATTTATTATGTGCGCAATTAAGCATGTGTAGATAATAGAAAAAGCATGTTTTATCGCTTTTATTATTTACAGCTTTCCAAGCATGCTTATGTGATTAATTTCTTTTGTTGGATTATATTTTGGGAATTTTTGGACTTGTTTAATTACATGCAAAATTTTGGAAAATATAATAACAAAGAAATTATATGTGCGCATATAAGAAACCTTTTAAAAGAAAATTACTAAGCAGATTTTTTAATTAAAATCAATAGACCTCCACAAAGCGGTCCTAGGCTGTAAGTTTATCTCTCGTTCTAGTAAACGTCTACGAGTGTAGCTTGCTAGTTCCTAGAGGTGCATGGGTACGGTTGTTGGGATTTCTAGACAAACATTTAAATCATGTGAATAATGGGAGGGTTTTGCGTAAACGTCTACGAGTGTAGCTTGCGTAGATCTCTTTCACAAGTATTCTAGGATTGATTTAAATTATAGATAACAAAAGCTTTAAGGGCTGTGTGGTATGGTTACGTGCTATGCTAAACTGTCTCTTTTGGCCGGAGTTAAATTTGTGGTTAATCACTTGGAAGCATCTTAGAATATAATGCAAGAATTGCATTCCTGTTCTTGAGAAATGGCTTGGTCTAAGGTTTTTACTAATTATTAATTTCTAGTGTCAAAAGCTTCCTGACATGGTAGTGAAATTAAATGGATTGGGGCTTAAAACCCGCAGTTCTGGTTGAGGGTGACATCGTAAACGTCTACGAGTGTAGCTTGCGATGGGAACTCTTGGGCAATTAGCGGAAAACATTTGTATTTGATTTATTAAAAGGTTTTCAATGCATTTGCTTTTGAAGTTCTTCATGTATGTTCTTATTTAAGATCCTTTATTGTTTCAAATATGTCTATGTCTAATGTCATCAATATTCTCGCACAAAACACTCTAACTGGTCCAAACTTCCTGGAATGGAAACGCAATCTGGAATACCTCCTGATTGTAGAAGAACATATGTTCGTTTTGCAAGTACTTTATCCCGAAGTGCCAACTGCTGAATCCAGTCAAATGGATAGAGACTTTTATAACAAGTGGGAGAAATCGAACAATATAGTCAAGTGCTACATGATGACCACTATGTCGAAAGTCTTGCACCAGCAGCATCAGCACCATAGGGACGCCTATGACATCATGACGAGTCTGGAGGCGACCTATGGGGAAACTGATAGAGCCGTCAGGTTCAATCTCATGAGGGAAATCGTGAGTAAGAAAATGACTGATGGCACCTCAGTGAGAGAGCACGTAGTTACCATAACTCACCTCATGGATGAGCTAACTGTGCATGGTGGAGGTATCGACGCTGAGGCTAAAGTCGATATCATACTGAACTCTCTACCCAAGTCCTTTGAGAGTTTAGGCTGAATGTTGTCATGAACAAGAAAGAGTATACTCTTAAAGAGTTACTCAATGACTTGATGGCAGCGGAATCGGTCATAAACCCTCAGAAGGTTGCCTTGGCCACTTCTGGTAATATCTCTGCTGTACTGAAAAGTATGAAGCGGAAGAAATGGATTAAGAAATGGGCCAAGAAGACACCTGAGAAGGATGGTGGGGCTGGGAAAACGCCTAAGGTGGCGACTGACAGGGACAGGTGCTTCAGGTATGGTAAGAAAGGACATTGGAGGAAAGATTGTCAAGCCAACAAAGCTAGACAAGGTATGCCATTTGCATGTATAACTGTAAGCATGATTAGAGTCCGTTGTTGCTCTTCTAGAGCTATAAGCACTGACTTGTTGATCATGTTGTTGTACTTTGCAGGGGACCGTGCCGACAAGGCTGGTGAGTGATGGCAAGAAGATACGAAACTGGATGAAGGCAAAGTTTTATGACGGAGCTTCATGGAGTTTTCTTTTCTTTATGTTTTGATGAATTAAGTACATTTGAGAGTTTATTTGTGGGCCGTGGTTTATCGGCAGGACAAATTTTACCAACTTTTATGGATATTTGTTATTTATGATTTTATCATTGGTAATAACAATGTTATCCGTTATGGGATGTTGATTTACAATCTCTATGTTACTTCGATCAAATATGTCCTTAAGTATTGCAAGAAATTCATCCATAATTGATAATCCTAGAAAGAGAAAACTTACTTCTTATGATGAGGATCTTACATATCTCTGGCACTTGAGACTGGGTCACATCAGCTTGAAGCGGATTCAGAGACTTGCACATGACGGTACATTGGACTTAGTCCGGGCTGTACCTTATCAAGTCTGTGAATCCTTCATCGAGGGCAAGATGTTAACTAGACCTTTCAAGGCTAGTCAGTCTCGAGCAGAGGAAGTGTTGGAATTGATCCATTCTGACTTATGTGGACCGATGTCCACGCAGGCTCGTGGAGGGTACGAGTACTTTATCACTTTCATTGACGATTACTCAAGGTACGGATACGTTTACCTGCTTCGCTACAAGTCTGAATGCTTTGAGAAATTCAAAGAGTTCAAGGCTGAAGTAGAAAAGAAGGTCGGGAAAACTATCAAGTCGTTGTGATCTAACCGCGGTGGCGAATACCTCGGTAACAAGTTCCTGCAGTATTTGTCAGAAAACAGGATTACATCCCAGTGGACGGCACCGGGTACTCCCCAGCAAAACGGTGAAGCTGAAAGAAGAAATAGGATTCCAATTTCGTTTTGGGGCTATGCATTGGAGACGTCAGCTTACATGCTTAATGTGGTGCCTTCTAAATCAGTTCCTAAGATGCCTTATGAGCTCTTCCTTGGTTGCAAACCGAGTTTGTGCAAGTTTAGAGTATGAGGTTGTCCGGCACACATACTGTCGAAGGAACCTGATAAGTTAGAAAGCATGTCAAAAGTAATGTTGTTCATAAGGTATCCCAGGCAAACGAAAGGTGATTACTTTTAGTGTCCTGATAGTCAGAGAGTCGTTGTTAGCACCAACACCTGATTCTTGGAGGACGAGTATGTGATTAATCACAAGTCAAGGAGTGATATCGTTCTTCAAGAAATTGAAAACGAGAATGCAATTCCAAGGGAAGGGGAACGTGTAGATGTGGGTGCACCTGTGAGAGGTTCAGCACCACAGACACCTTCTTCAGTACAAGGTGCAGAACCACAAGTTATTGCACCTACTACTGACACGGCACCGATGCCTCGTCGTAGTGGGAGAGTTATTTTCCAGCCGGAAAGATACATGTTCGTGGGTGAGTCTTTGGACTTGAGCCCGGAAGACGGACATGAGGACTCTGACCCACTTACTTACGAAGAGGCAGTGCAGGACAATGATGTTGCCAAATGGCGTGTCGCCATGGATTCTAAAATTGAATCCATAACTGCTATGGATGTACACCAGAAAACTGATTTGCCCGATGGCTTTAGGGCCATAGGGTGCAAATGGGTATACAAGAGAAAGAAAGCAGCGGATGGAAAGATAACGGCTTTTAAAGCCAGGCTGGTGGCAAAGGGTTATAGTCAGAAAGAGGGCATTGAGTATTACGAAACCTTTTTACCCGTAGCCATGCTCAAATTCATCTGGATACTCCTTGCCATAGCTGCGCATATGGACCTGGAGATCTGGCAGATGGATGTCAAAACCGCTTTTCTAAACAGTTACCTTGAAGAAGGTAGGGACATCTATATGCAGCAACTCGAGGGTTACATACGCAAGGGCGAAGAACATCTTGTCTGGAAGCTTAGGAAGTCCTTGTATGGACTTAAGCAAACTTCAAGGTTGTGGAACTTATGTTTCAACGATGTGATTAAATCCTATGGATTTGCACAGTTGGAAAATGAAAGTTGTGTTTACCGAATTTGTGTCAGTGGGAGCGTGGTTTTCCTTGCACTTTACGTTGATGACATACTACTATTTGGAAACAACGAGGGAGTGATGTCAGAAATCAAGGTTTGGTTATCCGAACAGTTCCAAAAGAAGGATCTGGGAGAAGCTGGCAACATTCTTGGGATTAAGGTCTTACGAGATCGTAAGAGAAGAATGTTAAGCTTATCCCAGGCATCCTATGTGGATAATGTAATTGCCCGGTTCAGCATGCAACTCACCAAGAAAGGCTTGCTACCTTTCAGACATGGCGTTCATCTTTCTAGTGGGCAGTGTCCTCAGACACAGTGGGAGAAAGATGAGATGAGTCTTGTACCATACGCTTCGGCGGTGGGTAGCCTCATGTATGCAATAATGTGTACCAGGCCAGATATCTGTTATGCCGTTGGCATGGTAGGAAGATATCAGTCTAACCCTGGACCGGCGCACTGGACTGCTGTAAAGCACATCCTCAAGTAGTTGAAAAGAACTAGGAATTTCTGCCTAGTTTATCAAAATGAGGATTTGTGCCCTGTGGGTTATACAGACTCGGATTTTCAAGGGGACCAGGATGAGAAGAAATCGACCTCAGGATATATGTTTAACCTGGGAGGTGGAGCTGTATCTTGGAGGAGCTCAAAGAAGAAATGCATTACTGACTCCACCATGGAGGCGGAATATGTCGCCGCCTCCGACGCCTCGAAAGAGGGGGTATGGCTCAGGAACCACCTTTTAGAATTGGGCGTGATTCCGAGTTTACCGAGGAGCATCATAATTTATTGTGATAACTCTGGTGCAGTGGCAAACTCAAAGGAACTGCAGTCTCACAGGGCAAGCAAACACATAGAGAGAAAGTACCATATCATACGAGAAATTGTATCGAGAGGTGATGTGTTGATCAAGAAGATTGACACTAAGGACATCCTTGCTGATCCATTTACAAAGAGTTTGCCGCAGATAGTTTACGAAAGACATATTCGTGAGCTGGGTCTGAGGTGGATACCGACCACTGCCAGTGGTTAAAGAGATAGCAGGCTAGATAGAAAGACTGTATACTCTGTAATAACTTAGTTATGCTTTGAGTATTAGTGGGAGATTGATGGGTTTTTTATACTTAGTTATTTCTCCTATGTTAACAATCTTACATGTAAGAACAATGGTATCATCTTGTCTCACCGATAGGGACGATCATACGGCGTGTTGTAGATCCCAGAAGACAGTATGATCACTTGACCTAGTGAGGCATAAACTTGATCGCAGTCGAGACAGCGTATGAGGATACGTCTGTCCGAATGGCTGCGGCATTGTCGGAATAAGTAGTCTGTCTTGGTTACTTGACATGTTGTACACAGGGGTGGCGTATTGATGGACCGCAGTGAGATATATTCGTCTGTCTGACATCAGTGAATACAAGATATTGATTGAGTCCAAACCTTAATGAAGGTTCAGGGGTTTGCACGGGTTGACTGTTGCTTTGACTTGCCATGGTGGAGAGCCTAAGTAACGTGCTCGTATATCCGCATCTTGGGTAATAGCAATTCGTGTAGTACTACTGCCTGAGACTGGGTTTAGGTAACCATATCCGAGTAATAGGATGGAGACTTTCCCTAAGGAGCTCAATAACATTCATCGTGCCAAAGTCCTGCAGGCTGATTAAGTTCAAGCACGAGTGATAAGGATTGAGTGGTACTACTCAGGAATTATAAGATATTAATTAATTATAGTTAGAGCTTGTCAGAGGCTCCTATTAATTAATGAATGTTCGGTAACCTTAAATATGGGGATTCTCTATTAATGCAGCCCGTTCTCATAACGTGGTAATAAAGGGGTAGGTCAGTATTAAATATGTGGTGAAAAAGAATTGATATTAATTAATTAATTGTGTCCTGGGTTGTGGACATGGGAATTAATTAATTTATAGGCTCTCTTTATTATTTGCATTAGGTCCCAGGTCTGGCCCAAATAAATATGCAGAATTGAGCCCAGTAGCCCATTAGGGATAAAACCCTGGGTCTATAAATAGACCACTCTCTCTAGAAACCCTAGCCAACTTTTGTGATTATTCAAATCAGTAAAAACCTAGGGCAGAGAGTGAGATGGGCGACGGCTTGTATGCAGAGGAGGAGAATTCTGATTCTGGCCTTGCACAACTGCAGATCTACGGAGTCCTCACCAGTAGTGGATCTGAAGAGCAATGGGATACAGATCTGAAGACCTGATCTGGAGAACATAATTATTTTTCTTCTCTTTCTTTATTTTTGATTTTATCTAAGAAATTAGGGTTCTAATTTCTATTTCCGCAGATAAAATTGTATTATGTGGTTGAATTAAAGTTGGAAATTCAAACACAAAAGATCGGATCAGACTCGACGGAATAACGGTAATTCCTCAATCCACAATTCTGAGACTTATATTCATAGTAGCATGCTAGGTTTTATTGTAAATTTAATTGTGCACAATATCCATAAATCGATCCGGTTCAACTGGTTTTTGTGATTCGGTTCACGGGAAAACCCTACATTATTGTCATGCAGAGCTCTCATTTCTTCATGCATGGCAGCAACCCACTGAGGTTGTTTTGGCGCCGAGCTAATACCCCAAGACTCCGACGTGGCCGTGAGAGAAGAATGAAGAGTGGAAGATTCAAGGAGGGCCAAGTTGATAGGCTGTTGGGATTTAAAAATTCTGGACTTGGCTCGGGTTTGCATGGGATGTGAGGGAATAGGTAGGTGTTGTTGTCGAAGGGGGTCATGTTGTTGGTGAGGTGGAACGACAGGAGAATGAGGCGAAGGTGGTGGACTTGGTACAGGCGAGGGAGTTAAATACGTAGCAGGTGCTGGAGAAATGGTAGGATCAGAGATGCATAGGCGGCAAGATGGTGCATCATCGGAGATAGATGATGTGGGAGTGGAGGGTGCCGAGTCTGTAACAGTCGTTGCAGGAGATGTACTGTAGCCAAGATAAGCTGAAGTGTCTAAGGAGGAGAGACGCATAGGAGAGCCGATTTTGGTATAGGGTAGGTAGGATTCATCGAATCGAGCATGGCAAGATATATAAAATTGCGAATTGGATGGATCTAAATGATGGAAGCCCTTGTAGTTGGTGCTATAACAAATGAAGACACAAGGCACACTACGGGGTTCAAATTTATTTTTCGTTAATCCCTAAGGCAAGGGTAGACACAGCAACCTAAGACATGAAAGGTGTAGTAGGAAGGCGGCTGTTGAAACAATATTTCAAACGGCGATTTGTTGGCAAGAACGCTGCTGGGAAGCCAATTAATAGTGAATGCGGCGGTAGAGAATGCTTCAACCTTGAGAGACATAGGAACAGAATAATGAAATAATAGAGAAAACCCCATATTTGTAATGTGGCAGTGTTTCTGTTCGACACGTCCGTTTTGAGTGGGAGTATATGGACATGAGAGGATATGATGAATACCACAGAGCTCAATATGAGACCAGAGTCGATTGTTCATAAATTCAGTCCCACCATCCCTGTGAAACTTCTTAATTTTTCTGGAAAATTGATCTTCAACAAATCACTGGAAGCGCATGAACACATCAACACACTCGGACTTGGCTTTGAGAGGATATAATCAACAAAATCGTGAATGTTCATCAATAATAATTGTGTAATATCGAAAGCCATAAATTGAGGTTGTAGGTGCAGGACCCCAAAGATCGCAATGAATAATATCCAACACACATAATGCACGAGAATCATCAGTGCGAAAAGGAAGACGTGAACTCTTAGCTAGTTGGCAAGAATTACATAATGTATGTGACGGCAATGGAGAAGTAGTAGAAACAAAACCCTTTTTATTTAACATCGAAATAATAGGAAAGGGTGCATGATCCAAGCGCGAGTGCCATAAATCAAAAGAACCAACTAAGCTAGAAGAACAACTAACTGTTGAGAGAGCATCAAAACTGGAGTCTGATAAATAAAGTCCAAGATCATGCTTGCCGAAAGCGAGGGGCCATCCGATTGCTCGGTTCAGAATGCGGAACTGAGAATCAGTGAAGAGAACATCAACTAGATAGTCCTGAGTTAGCTTGCTCACATATAAAAGGTTTTTAGTGAAACCAGGCACACCAAGTACATTATGTAAAGTAAGATCACGAGATAAAGATAGAGAACCAGTATGAGAGATGGGCAAGCTCGCACTGTTACCAATAGTCACGTGGTCATTGTCGGAGTAGGGTGGAGAAGTATCAAGATGTGAAGCTTCTGAAGTGATGTGAGCAGTCGCACCTGTATCCAAAAACCAATCGGAAGGGTTAGACTGAGAAATAGAACAACTACATGAGAAGGCCTCCACAAGATTCGCCATCGCAGGTGGGCGTTGTGAGCGATCGTAGGAGCGATCAAATCTATGAAGGCAATCAAACACGTCGTGATCATTAGCACGACAGAAATAGCACCAGGGCTTGGAGTTGCAGTGACCACAATTTTGCTTGCCACGGCTGCATCCACGATATGAAGTGGAAGAACAGTTCCCTCAAGTAGAAGTAACGAATACGGCGGGTTGTGTCAAAGAAGTGTCATCCATATTTTTCTGAAAAGAGTTCATGACTCTGGGCGCGAGAGAGCGGAGACGGAAAATTTGGAATAGGATCCTGAGAGAGCTGAGCAGTGGTGAAGGCTTGGAAGGAGCTACCAAGACCACAAAGGAACCAATGGGACTTGTCAGACTCATCCAAGGTCCGACCGATAGCAGAAAGTTGATCGCATAACGCTTTGAAGGAGCGGCCATATTCAGCAACGGAGAGAGTGCAATGTTTGAGAGACAGGAGATCGTCTTTGAGGTTGATTGCATGAGCCTTGGAACCATGGTTGTACGCGCGAGCCAATGACTGCTAGACATCGTGAGACGTTTTACACCCGATGACTACTGCCATAGATTCTTCGGTTAGGGTAGAAACTAGTAAAAGTTTCAGTAATTGGTCACGAGACGTCCACTAGGCATACGCTGGATTTTGCTCCTTCGAACCAGCAGCTGTGACATGTTCGGCGGGAGGAGTAGGCTAAGAACCATCTACAAGAGGCATGAAGTTATGGCGAACGAGTAAAGGTTCGACTTGAGCGTGCCAAAGAAGATAATTCATGGATGTCAGCTTGATATTGACCATATGTATCATGGTGGATAGGGGAAGGGAAGGGATATCGCACGCAGCCATGGAGAAGAAAGAACAAGAAGCACGACGGCGGAATAAGGGACAGCACGTCGAGAAGTAGGGTTTCAAGCCAAATATTTGGCTGATATCATGTAAACGTGTATAATAGTTTCCTCAAATGATAATATTATTCAACCTCAATATTTATAGGTACAAGAGATGCTTGAAATAAGGAAAATAAGATACAAATAAATCTAAACAAATCTATAGAATTTTAAGAATGAGATACTTCCGTATCTTCTGGAATATCGTCGACAAAATTGGATACAAGTGTTTAAATATTTGCATGAATGATAAGTTTAAAAGATCGAAAGATTGATGATATTATACTTTTCTACGTGTAACATCTCTTTGTTATATGTATTATGATTTAATCATTTTATTCCTTATTTATCAAGATTTCAGTTCTATTTACTCCTACAATTTTATATTAATTATATAATGTTTATACGAATAAATAAGATATTATTCGTATTTT
This sequence comes from Plectranthus barbatus, assembly GCA_026898455.1. Lineage (NCBI taxonomy): Eukaryota > Viridiplantae > Streptophyta > Magnoliopsida > Lamiales > Lamiaceae > Plectranthus > Plectranthus barbatus. The sequence goes on along the minus strand of JAPKLW010001060.1, from coordinate 254,173 downwards.
ATAGAGGAAGTTGTTAGAGATTGTTCTTATTTTTTTTCGGGAAGTTGGCTATGACTACTTTTCATTATTCACATGTTTTGGAAGTTTGGGGTGTCCCTGTATATTTTATTTTTATTTAGGCAGGAAGTGATAAAAAACGTGGTTGTGAGTAGTGGAGACACAAATACATGTTTATGAAGTCATCAACGTGGAAAGGTGGAGTTCATGAGCGATCAACGTGGAGAGTTTGTTGCTGAAATAACATTCCCCACTCAAATAAAATGCGATCAACGTTTTCATTTGAAAGTTGAACGATTATGTGCACTCAAAAGAGACCATCTTCGAAGACTAGCTAATCGTTCAAACCTTTGTCATCCAAGCATATCTTTCTTACACAATGTTTGGTTCAAGACTAATTTTATCTTCGGAGAATAAATCTAATGTCGGAGGCGGTTTGAACTAAAATAATATTGAATTGATTGCTTGTACGTCGGAGGCGGTTTGAACTAGAATAAATATTGAATTGATTGCTTGTACGGCTGTTTCATACATGTTGTATCAATGTCTATGTAAAGATTAATTTCTTCAATGGAGTAAATTTTAAAGGTAGTGATCTATTTTAATTTTGCTCTGTAAACTTGATTTTTATAGTGAAATTTATTTTTTGGGTACGCACTCACAATTTTAGAAGTAATACTTGTGAAAAGTTTACATGATCATGTGTGTTAAATGGTGGAATTTTATAAGGTTTTTTTTTAAATAAGAATACTTGAAAAATAAGTAAGGAAATATGGACGGACTTAATATAAATGCTTGTTTGTAAATATAGCTTGAATATTTGATGCTTTTATTGCTATATTTATTGCTGACTTCAATCTGTCTTTTCACAAAAAATGTAGCCATATTTATAGGAAGTAAATACAAGGAGGTGACTCCAGACGAATAGTCATAATGCTTCGGTCGAACCAGTGTCTCGAACAGTCGCGTCTCTTCACTCGAGCTGGTTTAACTTTGATACAGTTCGATTCAATGATGTAGCAATTTGCAACATTCGAACTGTGTAGCTAGTCCGGAGTGTAGCTCGGCCCAAAAATAAGAGGTCGAAGAGCTTGTCTTGGTACTTTTAGGATCCCTTCTTGGACTTCCGTCTTTGATGGACTCTAAAATGGGCTTGCTCATTTTTGGGTCATAACAATAGCCCCCCGGCTTTCGTCCGAACTGCTTCGGAGTTCGGCGAAGCCGAAGTGGTTGGTCCTGATTTTAGAGCAACTCATTTTCCTGCAAAAAATCAAAGGAAAATATTTCCCTATCCCGAACCATAGTTCGGAGATGTTCAGGAGGTAGAATCATTCTTGTATCGTGAGGCGTAGCTCGACGAGATCTTTTAGAAATCTTCTTGATTTCGGGTGTATCTGCGAAGATAGTAGTTTGAATTACGATTATCTCTAAGTCCGTAGCTGGCTAGGCCCGACCTGTCTACAAATTATAATTTGCAGGAGTTTTAGAGTGCTGAAATGCAAATTTTTACAAGTCAGACGGGGAGCGACCCCGAGTCCCGTGGGCACACTATGCCAAAACACCCTGGCTGTTTCTTGGGCTGTTTGTTTCAGTTTCATAGTCATCGAGGAAACTTACGGATAGAAGAATCTACGACTTCAATATCCTAAGTCCCTCGAAAATTATTGGTTGACCTTGGCCAAAGGCTCACTGCCTAAAAAAGCTTTTGCGTGTGAGCTTGTTCAGTCCAGTCATAATGTTACTCAGTTTGTACCTTGTTGGGAAATTTGTCTAAGTTTCCCTCTCTCAGTAGCTACTTGTATAGATCTTAGTTTTGGTGGATCAAATCCTAAGTCCTACCAGCGTCAGTTGTCTCTAGATAGCTCTAGTTCTCAAAATGTAAAGTCCTGTTTAGGTCTTTTGAGTTGTAAGTCGCAGCTGATCAAGACTCATGCTGACACTGTTCACCAGCATGAGAAGTGCTTACCACTGGTTACTGTTCACCAGTTGGGAAAAGTCTCATCCGAAGGCGGCTGACAAAGACTCGTGCTGACACTGTTCATCAGCATGAGAAAGAGCAAATGACTGGTTACTGTTCACCAGTTGGGAAGGATTTCACCAGCAGGCGGCTGACAAATCCTACCAGCAGAATACGTGTTCTCACTGACACTATTCACCAGCAGTGAAGCCACCAGTCATGGGAGATTCCAAGAGTTAACATCAGACATATTGGTAGACTTAGATTGTGCCAGCGCAAGTCACCAGCAGAGACTGCCAGCACAAGATCACCAGAATGATCTACCAGTCGGATGTTACCAGCAGAATTCCAGATTCTCTCTCCCAGAGTCTTAGAGACAAAAAGAAGATTCGTCGAGGAATTAACTGACAGAGTATGACTTTAAGGAGGATACCTTAAAGTCCATCAGTTACAAGACACCAGTCTCGATTCCTCGTACTGACTTAAAGAGCCGTTCTGACACAAAGAGATCTGTGTCAGATAAAGCGGTCAAAGGTATGGTTCCTTCCGGAAAAACATACCTGCCGCCGTCAGAAGGACATCCGAGGTCTGACATCCTTCCGGATGTGTCCAAACGGCTAGAAGATTTGAATGAGATCCCGCATCTATAAATAGGTCGGAACCACCAACATTTAAGACGCTTGCTTCCTGACATTCAATACTCTCAACTACCGAAAGTCTGAAACTTTATTGCAAGCAAGCAGAACACTTTCGAGGCCTTTCTAAAGGCTATCCGTGTGTTGATTTATCAAACACGAGACTTCAAGCTTCCAGCTTGTAAGTTACTGATCTCTTTGGTGTTCTTTCTCTTCCGAGGAAGTTCACAGCAGCTCTTGTGCCAGCCAGCACTTGAGTTATCACGGGCAGTTTGCCGTATTGAGAAGATACGTTCTTGGGAGAACTAAACACCCAGTGAAGCTGTGGAGGTTGAAGTGACGTGCTCGCACTCCACCAGCTGATCAGAGTTGAAGAAGGAAATAAGGCCGGGAGCGGTTGATCTAGTGAACTGGTGGACGAGGCATTCACCAGCTAGAGATAGATCGTAGGACTCTTGTACCTGATTACTCTTAGTGAATTTCCAGTGCTACGACTGGAGAGTGGACGTAGATCAGTTGATCGAACCACTATAAATCCTTTGTCTTTATCAGTTTTCTGCATTACATTCTTATTTTAAACCCAGCACCCAAGTGCTGGTGTATACTCTGAAAACTGATAACTGTGTAAACAAGGCCTAAATCTTTCTAAGTGTTGAATCACCAGCTGACAGGTCCCAGTCAGTTGGTTAACCAGCAAGTGCAAGAAAACGTTTACTCTTTTATTATTTCCGCTGCAAACGTTTTATACTCTGAAAAACCGGGACCAACATACCTACTACACTTCAAGTGGCTGACATTTTCACCAAGAGTTTACCTCGTGCGGTGTTTCAATTGTTTCTTACTAAGTTTTACATCTCTCTCAATCCGACGTTGCGCTTGCGGGGGGTGTCGATGATATTCCAGAAGATACGGACGTATCTCATACTTAGAATTTTATAGATTTGTTTAGATTTATTTGTAACTTATTTTCCTTATTTCAAGCATTTCTTGTACCTATAAATATTAAGATTGAATAATATTATCATTTGAGGCAAATATTATACACGTTTACAAGTTTTATTGGACCCATAAAAGAAATAAAAATTTGAGTGAAAATATTTGAAAACAACTAGTTTTATTGTTGAAAAACTTTAAATGGACAGTAATTTGTAAATATGCAAGGATTGATGCATAAATAAGAAGATAATTCGTTTGAGTAGATATGATAAGAATATTCAAATAAACAAAGGAAATATATATTTCAATTTTGAAAATTAAATAATCTTTCTTATTTATAACAATAGTTTTCGTATCAGATTAGATGTGGATATCCTTATTTTGATATAGATAATCTTTCATTATTATAGAATTTTTTTTATAATGAGACTTGATGCATTGTAGTTAAAATGCAGGTTTCAAAATTATCATTCATTATATATTGTAACTGTAGGTATTTATCCGTGAACCGAATCACAAAAATCTAAATAAGCTGCATCGATTTATGGTTAATTGTTCACAATACGAATTCACAAACCCTAGCATACTCCTATGAATTCAATGCGTGGACAATAGAGTTTACCTGAACTCCATAGATTCTGTACCGATCTTTCGCGTTTGAATTCCAAAACTTGAATCAACCACGCGATATTAATTAAATCTGCGGAAACAGAAATTAGATAGATTCTAACTTCAAGAATTAATTAAATTGAAGAGAAAGAAAGAAAATATGTTCTCCAGATTAGATCTTCAGGGCTGTGTCTCAATGCTGTTCAGATCTGCTACTGGTTAGGATTCCACAGATCTGTAGTTGTAGGCGAGAGTCGAAAAATCCTTCTCCTCCCTCTACAAGGTGCGCCGCCCAGCTCTCTCTCTCCCTAGGGTTTTGACTGATTTGAATTATGATCAAAGTGGCTAGGGTTTCAGAGAGAGAGAGGTCTATTTATAGACCTAGGGTTTTATCTCTAATGGGCTACTGGGCTCCATTCAGCATATTTAATTGGGCCAGTCGTGGGACCTAATGCAAATAATAAAGTGGGCCTATAAATTAATTAATTCCCATGTCCACAACCCAGGACACAATTAATTAATTAATATTAATTCTTTTTCACCACAGAATTAATACTGACCTACCCCTTTATTACCACGTTATGAGAACAGGCTGCATTAATTGAGAATCCCTATATTTAAGGTTACCGGACATTCATTAATTAATCGGAGCTTCTGACAAGCTTTATCTACAATTAATTAATATATTATTATTTCTGAGTAGTACCACTCAATCCTTATCACTCGTGCCTGAACTTAATCAGCCTGCAGGACTTTGGCACGATGAATGTCATTGAGCTCCTCAGGGAATGTCCCCATCCTATTACTCAGATATGGTTACCTAAACCCAGTCTCAGGCAGTACTACATGAACTGCTGTTATCAAGAACGAGATCTTGTATTCACTGATGTCAGACAGTCGAATACATCTCACTGCGGTCCATCAATATGCCACATTTGCGTACCAGCATGTCAAGTAACCAAGACAAACTACTCATTCCGACAATGTCGCAGCCATCCGGACAGACATATTCTCATACGCTGTCTCGGCTGTGATCAGGTTTATGTCTCAATAGGTCAAGTGATCATACTGTCTTCCGCGATCTACTACACGTCGTATGATCGTCCCTATCGGTGAGACAAGAGGATACCATTGTTACATACATGTAAGTTTATTTGACAGATAGGAGAAATAAACCGTTGTATACTCATTGTAATAAATGCTTTCAGTATACAAAACCCATCAATCTCCTACTTATACTCAAAGAATAACTAAGCTATTACAGAGTATACAGTGCGTCTATCTTGCCTGCTATCTCGTTAACCACTGTCAGTGGTCGGCATCCACCTCAGACCCAGCTCACGAATATGTCTTTCGTAAACTTTCAGCGGCAAGCTCTTTGTAAATGGATCAGCAAGGTTATCCTTAGTGTCAATCTTCTTGATCAGCACATCGCCCCTCGATACGATCTCTCGTATGATATGGTACTTTCATTCAATGTGTTTGCTTGCCCTGTGAGACCGCGGTTCCTTGTAGTTCGCCACTGCACCAGAGTTATCACAATAAATTGTGATGCTCCTCGGCAAACTCGGAATCACGCCCAACTCTAAAAGGTAGTTCCTGAGCCATACCCCCTCTTTCGAGGCTTCGGTGGCGGCGACATAGTCCGCCTCCATGGTGGAGTCAGCAATGCATTTTTGCTTTGAGCTCCTCCAAGATACAGCTCCACCTCCCAAGGTAAACACATATCCCGAGGTTAATTTCTTCTCATCTTGGTCCCCTTGGAAATCCGAATCCGTATAACCCACAGGGCACAAATCCTCACTTTGATAAACTAGGCAGTAATTCCTAGTTCTCTTCAAATACTTGAGGATGTGCTTTACTGCAGTTCAATGCGCCTGTCCAAGGTTAGATTGATATCTTGCTACCATGCCAACGACATAACATATATCTGGCCTGCCGCTGTGTCTCAGGACACTGCCCACTAGAAAGACGAACGCCATATCTGAAAGGTAGCAATGCTTTCTTGGCGAGTTTCATGATGAACCAGGCTATCACAGTATCCACATAAGATGCCTGGGATAAGCTCAACATCCTTCTCTTACGATCTCGTAAGACCTTAATCCCAAGGATGTAGCCAGCTTCTCCCAAATCCTTCATTTGGAACTGTTCGGATAACCAATACATGATTTCCTAAATCACTCCCTCGTTGTTTCCAAATAGGAGTATGTCATCAACGTAGAGTGCAAGGAAAACCACGCTCCCACTGACACAAAGTCGGAAAACACAACTTTCATTTTCTAACTGTGAAAATCCATAAGATTTAATCACATCGTTGAAACGTAAGTTCCACAACCCCGAAGCTTGCTTAAGTCCGTACAAGGACTTCTTATGCTTCCAAACAAGATGTTCTTTGCCTTTGCACACGTAGCCCTCAGGTTTTCACATATAGGACCTTCTTCAAGGTAACCGTTTAGAAAATCAGCTTTGACATCCATCTGCCAGATCTCGAGGTCCATGTGCACAGCTATGGCAAGGAGTATCCGGATAGATTTGAGCATGGCTATGGGTGAAAAGGTTTCGTCATAGTCAATGCCCTCTTTCTGACTATAACCCTTTGCCACCAGCCTGGCTTTAAAAGCCCTGATTTCTCCATCCGCCCCTTTCTTTCTCTTGTATACCCATTTGCACCCTATGGCCCTAAAGTCATCCGGCAAATCAGTTTTTTGGTACACATCCATAGCAGTTATGGATTCAATTTCGGAATCCATGGCGACACGCCATTTATCAACATCCTCGTCTTGCACTGCCTCTTCGTATGTGAGTGGGTCAGAGTCCTCATGTCCGTCTTTCGGGCTCAAGTCTAAAGACTCACCCACGAACATGTACCTTTTCGGCTAGAAAATAACTCTCCCACTACGACGAGGCATCGGTGTTGTGTCAGCAGTAGGTGCAGTAACTTGAGGTTCTGCACCTTGCACTGAAGAACGTGTCTGTGGTGTTGAACCTCCCACAGTTGCACCCTGATGGGTTTTGTATACTGAAATCATTTATTACAATGAGTATACAATGGTTTATTTCTCCTATCTGTTAACAATCTTACATGTATGAACAATGGTATCCTCTTGTCTCACCAATAGGGACGATCATACGGCGTGTTGTAGATCGCAGAAGATAGTATGATCACTCGACCTAGTGAGACATAAACCTGATCACAGTCGAGACAGTGTATGAGGATACGTCTGTCCGGATGGCTGCAGCATTGTCGGAATAAGTAGTCTGTCTTGGTTACTTGACATGCTGGTACGCAGAGGTGGCGTATTGATGGACCGCAGTGAGATATATTTGTCTGTCTGACATCAGCGAATAAAAGATCTCGTTATATTGATTGAGTCCAAACCCTAACGAAGGTTCAGGGGTTTGCACGGGTTGACTGTTGCTTTGACTTGCCATGGTGGAGAGCCTAAGTAACATGCTCGTATATCCGCATCTTGGGTAACAGCAGTTCGTGTAGTACCGCCTGAGACTGGGTTTAGGTAACTATATCCGAGTAATAGGATGGGGACATTCCCTGAGGAGCTCAATAACATTCATCGTGCCAAAGTCCTGCAGGCTGATTAAGTTCAGGCACGAGTGATAAGGTTTGAGTGGTACTACTCAGGAATTATAAGATATTAATTAATTGTAGTTAGAGCTTGTCAGAGGCTCCGATTAATTAATGGATGTCCGGTAACCAAAAATATTGGGATTCTCAATTAATGCAGCCCGTTCTCATAACGTGGTAATAAAGGGGTAGGTCCGTATTAATTTTGTGGTGAAAAAGAATTAATATTAATTAATTAATTGTGTCCTGGGTTGTGGACATGGAAATTAATTAATTATAGGCCCACTTTAATATTTGCATTAGGTCCCAGGACTGGCCCAATTAAATATGCTGAGTTGAGCCCAAAATGGCCCATTAGGGTTTCCAACCCTAGCTCTCTCTCATAAGTCATAACACAGTTGAAACACACTAAACCTAGAGAGAGAGGGAGGCGCCGATTTTGGAGATCAAAGGAGGAGAATTTTGATTCTGGTCCTGCTCAGATTACAGATCTACGGAGTCCTCACCAGTAGTAGATCTGAACAGCATTGGGACACAGCCCTGAAGATCTGATCTGGAGAACAGATTTCTCTTCTCTTCTCTCTTTGATTTTCGATTTTAATCTAGAAATTAGATCTCTAATTTCTGTTTCCGCAGATTAAATCGGATCGCGTGGTTGAATTGAGATTTGGAATTCAAAAGCGAAAGATCTGTTCAGACTCGACGGAGTTACGGTAAACCCTAAATCCACAATTCTTCGTGTTAAATTCATAGGAGCATGCTAGGGTTTTGAGAATTTGAATTATGAGCAATATCCATAGATCGATCTGGTTCAGTTTGGTTTTGGTGATTTGGTTCACGGAAAAACCCTACAATTGGTATCAGAGCCAAGTTCCTGATTTATGGCTCTGTTGTTCTTAATTAAATTCAATATGCATGTATGAATTTATTATTTTGTGGATGTTTGGTTTTTGTTCCTCGTGGCAACCCGTTGATTCAGCCCGCGGTGGTTTATCCGAGTAGGGCTGAATTGTTTTTTTGTAAAATCACGAGAAAATCCGTGATTAGAGTAGATTTAAAAATTGTAATAGAATAGATTTTCTGTAATTTTCAAATTATGTATTTGGATGGTTCGAGGACGAAGAACGAAGACGGAGCCGACGCAGGGCCGATGGAGCACGACGGCGGGTGACGGTGGCGCGGCACGCAGGGCGCGCGCGCGGGCAGCGGCAGGGACGCACGCGGCTGGCGCGTGCGGGCGCACGGCCGCGGGCGTGGCACGGCAGCAGAGCGCAGGGGTGCGCACGCGCGAGCTCGCGGCGCTGGGCGCGGTGCTGGCCGGTGGTCGGCCTGGCGGCGGTGGCGATCGGCGGCGGCTTTGGTCGTCGTCGGCTGCTGTTGTCCCGTCGCGGTGGTTTGTGTTTTGGTGGCTTGTGCAATCCTTTGTAAACCCTAGGGTTTGCATTAGGGTTAGGGCAAATCATCAGATCACAAAGGCCTAAAAATCCAAAAGATTTGGTGTATCCAGTTTTGAAGGCCTTTTGAAGATTTGGAAGATTTGAAAAGATCTGAATTTATCCAAATTAATTCAAAAATTCAAATTTGTAATAGATAGTTATTATTTTCTATTTTGGGGCCACGAGGAATTTTTGTTTGCCTTAATTGTCCTCGTATGATATGTGATTTATTTATGTGCGCAATTAAGCATGTGTAGATAATAGGAAAAGCATGATTTATCGCTTTTATTATTTACAGCTTTCCAAGCATGCTTATGTGATTAATTTCTCTTGTTGGATTATATTTTGGGAATTTTTGGGCTTGTTTAAATACATGCAAAAATTTGGGAAATATAATAACAAGGAAATTATGTGTGCGCGTAAAGAAACCTTTTAAAAGAAAAATACTAAGCAGATTTTTTAATTAAAATCAATAGACCTCCACAAAGCGGTCCTAGGCTGTAAGTGTATCTCTCGTTCTAGTAAACGTCTACGAGTGTAGCTTCCTAGTTCCCGGAGGTGCATGGGTACGGTTGTTGGGATTTCTAGACAAATAATTTAAATCATGTGAATAGTGGGAGGGCTTTGCGTAAACGTCTACAAGTGTAGCTTGCATAGATCTCTTTCACAAGTATTCTAGGATTGATTTAAATTAGAGATAACAAAAGCTTTGAGGGCTGTGCGGTATGGTTACGTGCCATGCTAAACTGTCTCTTTTGGCCGGAGTTAAATTTTTGGTTAATTGCTTAGAAGCATCTTAGAATATAATGCAAGAATTGCATCCCTGTTCTTGAGAGATGGCTTGGTCTAAGGTTTTCACTAATTATTAATTTCTAGTGTCAAAAGCATCCTGACATGGTAGTGAAATTAAATGGATTGGGGCTTAAAACCCGCAGTTCTGGTTGAGGGTGACATCGTAAACGTCTACGAGTGTAGCTTGCTGTGGGATCTCTTGGGCAATTAGTGGAAAACATTTGTATTTGATTTATTAAAAGGTTTTCAATGCATTTGTTTTCGAAGTTCAACATGTATATTCTTATTTAAGCTTCTTTATTGTTTCAGATATGTCTATGTCTACTGTCGATCATATACTTGCTCTCAATCCTCTAACTGGTCCGAACTTCCATGTATGGAGTTTCTGCATCAAACACATCCTTTATCTGAAAAATCAAGCACATGTTCTTTACATGGATCCACTGTTGCGCTCTCAGAGAGGAGTGTGCGAACTTGAGCTTGAATTCTATGACAGATGGGAGGATGCTGATGAGTTTGCCTTCTGGCTCATTACAGGTTCCCTGTCTAGAGAATTAAGGCATAAGTATGAACACCTCGAAAAGGCTGGAGAGCTTTGGAAGGAACTCTCGACAGTTTTTGGCAAAGTGGAGCGAACTATCGACTATAAGCTTGTACACAATCTTGTGCGCAAGAAGATGGTTGAGGATAGTTCGGTGACGGAGCACATGATGTCTGTGATTGATCTCATGAGACAGTTCCTTGTGCGGGGTGGTAATATCAGTGCGCAAGGCGAGATTGATATTATCTTGAATTCTCTTCCGGAATCCTTTTACGACTTTAAGGTAGTTGCTGCTGCAAAGGGAGAGTATGCTCTGCATGAGCTGCTTGAGGATCTTGAATGGAGCAGTCTACCATGCGAGCATGGAAACCTGTTCTGTCTGGTTCTAGCACTGGTTCAACAACCTATAAGGTTGGAGACGACGGTGCTGAGAGCAAGTTCAGGAAAGCAGGCTGTGATAGCAAGTCTAGGAAGGGGAAGAGAGCCAAGGTCACTCCAAAGAAGAACGAGTGTGCTGGATGTGGAAAGGTGGATTGTCCGAATGCCAAGGGACAAGGTACGTCATTTGCATTTGTAACGGAAACATGTTTAGCATCGGCTTCTACTCATTCGTGGGTAGTGAATACTGGAGCTACTGATCATGTTTGTTACATTTTGCAGGGGTTCACACCGAGGAGGGTGCTGAAGAATGACGAGGTTACCATCTCAATGGGGAACGCAGCACAAGTGAGTGCAGCTGCCATTGGAGATTTCACCTTGTATTTTGATGATTCTGTTTTAACATTGAGAGATGTTTTGTATGTGTCGAATTTTCGGCGGAATCTTATTTCAGTTTCCAAGCTTTTTGTTGATGGATATTCAGTTATTTTTGATAGTGGTGTTTCTATCATTGGTAATAATGGTGTTATCTGTCGTGGAATGCTGAATAATTCTCTCTATGTTGTTAACTGTAATCATAAGTCTTCCGCAAGTATTGCATGTAATTCATCCGTAATTGATAATCCTAGAAAGAGAAAACTTACTTCTTCTGATGGGGATCTTACATATCTCTGGCACTTGAGACTGGGTCACATCAGCTTGAAGCGGATTCAAGGACTTGCAGATGACGGTACATTGGACCTAGTCAGGGCTGTACCTTATCAAGTCTGTGAATCCTGCAGCGAGGGCAAGATGTCAACTAGGCCTTTCAAGGCTAGTCAGTCTCGAGCAGAGGAAGTGTTGGAATTGATCCATTCTGACTTGTGTGGACCGATGTCCATGCAGGCTCGTGGAGGGTATGAGTATTTCGTCACTTTCATTGACAACTACTCAAGGTACGGATACGTTTACCTGATTCACTACAAGTCTGAATGCTTTGAGAAATTCAAAGAGTTCAAGGCTGAAGTAGAAAAGAAGGTCGGGAAAACTATCAAGTCACTGCGATCTGACCGCGGTGGCGAATACCTCAGAAAACAGGATTACATACCAGTGGACTGCACCGGGTACTCCCCAGCAAAACGGTGTAGCTGAAAGAAGAAATAAGACTCTTCTAGAGATGGTAAGATCAATGATGAGTTATGCAAACTAACCAATTTCGTTTTGGGGCTACCCATTAGAGACAGCAGCTTACGTGTTTAATGTGGTGCCTTCTAAATCAGTTCCTAAGACGCCTTCTGAGCTCTTTCTTGGTCGCAAACCTAGTTTGTGCAATTTTAGAGTAAGGGGCTGTCCGGCACACGTACTGTCAAAGGAACCTGATAAGTTAGAAAGCAGGTCAAAAGTAATGTTGTTCATAGGGTTCCCCAGGCAAACGAAAGGTGGTTACTTTTACTATCCTGAGAGTCAAAGAGTCGTTGTTAGCACCAACGCTAGATTCTTGGAGGACGAGTATGTGAGTAATCACAGGTCAAGGAGTGATATCGTTCTTCAAGAAATTGAGAATGAGAATGCAATTCCAAGGGAAGGGGAACGTGCAGATGTGGGTGCACCTGTGAGAGGCACAGCACCACAGACACGTTCTTCAGTGCAAGGTGCAGGACCGCAAGTCACTGCACCTACTACTGACACGGCACCGATGCTTCGTCGTAGTGGGAGAGTTATTTTCCAGCCGGAAAGGTACATGTTCGTGGGTGAGTCTTCGGACTTGAGCCCGGAAGACGGACATGAGGACTCTAACCCACTGACTTACGAAGAGGCAGTGTAGGACAAGGATGTTGCCAAATGGCGTGTCGCCGTAGATTCTGAAATAGAATCCATAACTACTATGGATGTATACCAGAAAACTGATTTGCCGGATGGCTTTAGGGCCATAGGGTGCAAATGGGTATACAAGAGAAAGAAAGGGGCGGATGGAACGATCACGGCTTTCAAGGCCAGGCTGGTGGCAAAGGGTTATAGTCAGAAAGAGGGCATTGACTATGATGAAACCTTTTCACCCGTAGCCATGCTCAAATCCATCCGGATACTCCTTGCCATAGCTGCGCATATGGACCTCGAGATCTGGCAGATGGATGTCAAAACCGCTTTTCAAAAAGGTTACCTTGAAGAAGGTAGGGACATCAACATGCAGCAACCCGAGGGTTACATAAGCAAGGGCGAAGAACATCTTGTCTGGAAGCTTAGGAAGTCCTTGTATGGACTTAAGCAAGCTTCAAGGTCGTGGAACTTACGTTTCAACGATGTGATTAAATCCTATGGATTTGCACAGTTGGAAAACGAAAGTTGTGTTTACCGACTTTGTGTCAGTGGGAGCGTGGTCTTCCTTGCCCTATACGTTGATGACATACTCCTATTTGGAAACAACGAGGGAGTGATATCCGAAATCAAGGTTTGGTTATCCGAACAGTTCCAAATGAAGGATCTGGGTAAAGCTGGCTACATTCTTGGGATTAAGGTCTTACGAGATCGTAAGAGAAGAATGTTGAGCTTGTCCCAAGCATCCTATGTGGATACTGTGATAGCCCGGTTCAGCATGCAACTCGCCAAGAAAGGAACTAGGATTTTCTGCCTAGTTTATCAAAGTGAGGATTTTGCCCTGTGGGTTATACAGACTCGGATTTCCAAGGGGACCAGGATGAGAAGAAATCGACCTCAGGATATGTGTTTACCCTGGGAGGTGGAGCTGTATCTTGGAGGAGCTCAAAGCAGAAATGCATTGCTGACTCCACCATGGAGGCGAAATATGTAGCCACCTCCGACGCCTCGAAAGAGGGGGTGTGGCTCCGGAACTACCTTTTAGAGTTGGGCGTAATTCCGAGTTTGCCGAGGAGCATCACAATCTATTGTGATAACTCTGGCGCAGTGGCTAACTCAAAGGAACCGCGGTCTCACAGGGCAAGCAAACACATAGAGAAAAAATACCATATCATATGAGAAATCGTGTCGAGGGGCGATGTGCTGATTAAGAATATTGACAGGACAATCTTGCTGATCCATTTACAAAGAGCTTGCCGCAGAAGGTTTACGAAAGACATATTCGTGAGCTGGGTCTGAGGTGGATGCCGACCACTGACAGTGGTTAAGGAGACAGAAGACTAGATAGACGGACTGTATACTCTGTAATAGCTTAGTTATGCTTTGAGTATAAGTGGGAGATTGATGAGTTTTGTATACTGAAAGCATTTATTACAATGAATATACAACGGTTTATTTCTCCTATCTGTTAACAATCTTACATGTATGAACAATGGTATCCTCTTGTCTCACCGATAGGGACGATCATACGGCGTGTTGTAGATCGCAGAAGACAGTATGATCACTCGACCTAGTGAGACATAAACCTGATCACAGCCGAGACAGCGTATGAGGATACGTCTATCCGGATGGTTGTGGCATTGTCGGAATAAGTAGTCTGTCTTGGTTACTTGACATGCTGGTACGCAGAGGTGGCGTATTGATGGACCGCAGTGAGATATATTTGTCTGTCTGACATCAGCGAATAAAAGATCTCGTTATATTGATTGAGTCCAAACCCTAACGAAGGTTCAGGGGTTTGCATGGGTTGACTGTTGCTTTGACTTGCCATGGTGGAGAGCCTAAGTAACGTGCTCGTATATCCGCATCTTGGGTAACAGCAGTTCGTGTATTACCGCCTGAGACAGGGTTTAGGTAACCATATCCGAGTAATAGGATGGGGACATTCCCTGAGGAGCTCAATAACATTCATCGTGCCAAAGTCCTGCAGGCTGCTTAAGTTCAGGCACGAGTGATAAGGTTTGAGTGGTACTACTCAGGAATTATAAGATATTAATTAATTGTAGTTAGAGCTTGTCTGAGGCTCCGATTAATTAATGGATGTCCGCTAACCTTAATGGGGATTCTCAATTAATGCAGCCCGTTCTCATAACGTGGTAATAAAGGGGTAGGTCATAATTAATTCTGTGGTGAAAAAGAATTAATATTAATTAATTATTTGTGTCCTGGGTTGTGGACATGGGAATTAATTAATTATAGGCCCACTTTATTATTTGCATTAGGTCCCAGGATTGGCCCAATTAAATATGCTGAATTGAGCCCAAAATGGCCCATTAGGGTTTCCAACCCTAGGTCTATAAATAGACAGCTCTCTCTCATAAGTCATAACACAGTTGAAACACACTAAACCTTGAGAGAGAGGAAGGCACCGATTTTGGAGTTCAAAGGAGGAGAATTTCGATTCTGTTCCTGCTCAGATTACAGATCTATGGAGTCCTCACCAGTAGTAGATCTGAACAGCATTGGGAAACAGCCCTGAAGATCTGATCTGGAGAACAGATTTCTCTTCTCTTCTCTCTTTGATTTTCGATTTTAATCTAGAAATTAGATCTCTAATTTCTGTTTCCGCAGATTAAATCAGATCGCGTGGTTGAATTGAGATTTGGAATTCAAACGCGAAAGATCGGTTCAGACTCGACGGAGTTACGGTAAACCCTAAATCCACAATTCTTCGTGTTAAATTCATAGGAGCATGCTAGGGTTTTGAGAATTTGAATTATGAGCAATATCCATAGATCGATCCGGTTTAGTTTGGTTTTGGTGATTCGGTTCACGACTGGAAAATAACGACGAGGCACCGGTGTCATGTTAGCAGTAGGTGCAGTAACTTGTGGTTTTGCACCTTGCACTGAAGAACGTGTCTGTGGTGTTGAACCTCTCACAGGTGCACCCACGTTTGCACGTTCCCCTTCCCTTGGAATCGCATTCTCATTTTCAATTTCTTGAAGAATAATATCACTCCTGAGAATCTAGCGTTGGCACTAACAACGACTCTCTGACTCTGAGGACAGTAAAAGTAACCACCTTTCGTTTTCCTGGGATACCCTATAAACAACATTACCTTTGACCTGCTTTCTAACTTATCAGGTTCCTTCGACAGTATGTGTGCCGAACAGCCCCATACTCTAAACTTGCACAAACTAGGTTTGCGACCAAGGAAGAGCTCAGAAGGCGTCTTAAGAACTGATTTAGAAGGCACCGCATTTAATACGTAAGCGGCTGTTTCCAATGCATAGCCCCAAAACAAAATTGGTAAGTTTGCATAACTCATCATTGATCTTACCATCTCTAGAAGAGTCCTATTCCTTCTTTCAGTTGCACCGTGTTGCTGGGGAGTACCCGGGGTTGTCCACTGGGATGTAATCCCGTTATCTGACAAATACTGCATAAACTCGTTATCGAGGTATTCGCCACCGCGGTCATATCGCAGTGACTTGATAGTTTTCCCGACCTTCTTTTCTACCTCATCCTTGAACTCTTTGAATTTCTCAAAGCATTCAGACTTGTAGTGAAGCAGGTAAACGTATCCGTACCTTGAGTAATCGTCAATGAAAGTGATGAAGTACTCATACCCTCCACGAGCCTACGTGGACATCGGTCGACATAAGTCAGAATCGATCAATTCCAACACTTCCTCTGCTCGAGACTGACTAGCCTTAAAAGGCCTAGTTGACATCTTGCCCTCGATGCAGGATTTGCAAACTTGATAAGGTACAGCCCGGACTAAGTCCAATGTACCGTTATCTGCAAGTCGCTGAATCGCTTCAAGCTGATGTGACCCAGTCTCAAGTGCCAGAGATATGTAAGATCCTCATCAGAAGTAGTAAGTTTTCTCTTTCTAGGATTATCAATTACGGATGAATTACATGCAATACTTGCGGAAGACTTATGATTACAGTTAATAACATAGAGAGAATTATTCAGCATCCCAAGACAGATAACACCGTTATTACAAATGATAGAAACACTACTATCAAAAATAACTAAATATCCATCAGCATAAAGTTTGGAAACTGAAATAAGGTTCCGCCGAAAATCCGGCACGTACAAAACATCTCTCAAAGTTAAAATAGAATCATCAAAGTAGAAGGTGAAATCTCCAATGGCAGCTGCACTCACTTGTGCTGCATTCCCCATCGAGATGGTAACCTCGTCATTCTTCAACATCCTCCTCGGTGTGAACCCCTGCAAAATGTAACAAACATGGTTAGTAGCTCCAGTATTCGCTACCCACGAATGAGTAGAAACCGATGCTAAACATGTTTCCATTACAAATGAAAATGGCGTACCTTGTCCTTTAGCATTCGGACAATCCACCTTTCCGCATCCAGCACACATGTTCTTCTTTGGAATGACCTTGACTCTCTTCACCTTCTTTGACTTGCTTTCACTATCTGCTTTCCTGAACTTGCTCCATCATCTCCAACCTTAGAGGTTGTTGAACCAGTACTGGAAACTGTCAGAACAGGTTTCCGTGCTCGCATGGAAGATTGCTCCACTACAAGGTCCTCAAGTAGCTCATGCAGAGCATACTCTCCCCTTGCAGCAGCAACTACCTTAAAGTCATAAAAGGATTCCAGAAGAGAATTCAGGATGATATCAATCTCGCCTTGCGCACTGATATTACCACCCCGCACAATGAACTGTTTCATGAGCTCAATCATAGACATCATGTGCG
Source organism: Plectranthus barbatus (assembly GCA_026898455.1). Taxonomy (NCBI): domain Eukaryota; kingdom Viridiplantae; phylum Streptophyta; class Magnoliopsida; order Lamiales; family Lamiaceae; genus Plectranthus; species Plectranthus barbatus. The sequence continues at coordinate 236,777 of JAPKLW010001060.1, read as the reverse complement.
CTGTCACCGAACTATCTTCAACCATCTTCTTGCACACAAGATTGTGCACAAGTCCATAGTTAATAGTCCGCTCCACATTGCCAAAAGCTGTCGAGAGTTCTTTCCAAATCTCTCAAACCCTCTCAAGATACTCATACTTGTGCTTTAATTTTCTAGATAGGGAACTCGTGATGAGCCAAAAGGCGAACTCATTAGCGTCCTCCCATCTTTCATAAAATTCAAGCTCAAGTTCACAGACCTTATCATGAGTACGTAATAGTGGATCCATGAAAAGAACATATGCTTGATTATTCAGATAAAGGATGTGTTTGATGCAAAAACTCCATTCAGGGAAGTTCGGACCAGTTAAATGATTGAAAGCAAGAATATGATAAACAGTAGACATAGACATATCTGAAACAATAAAGAATCTTAAATAAGAACATACATGTAGAACTTCGAAAACAAATGCATCGAAAGCCTTTTTATAAATCAAATACACATGTTTTCCACTAATTGCCCAAGAGTTTCCACAGCAAGCTACACTCGTAGACGTTTACGATGTCACCCTCAACCAGAACTGCGGGTTTTAAGCCCCAATTCTTTAATTTCACTACCATGTCAGGAACCTTTTGACACTAGAAATTAATAATTAGTGAAAACCTTAGACCAAGCCATCTCTCAAGGACAAGGAAGCAACAACTGCATTATATCTTAAGATGCTTCTAAGCGATTAACCACAAATTTAACTCTGGCCAAAAGAGTATAGCATGGCACGTAACCATACCGCACAGCCCTTAAAGCTTTTGCTATCTATAATTTAAATCAATCCTAGAATACTTATGAAAGAGATCTACGCAAGCTACACTCGTAGACGTTTACGCAAAACCCTCCCACTATTCACATGATTTAAATTGTTTGTCTAGAAATCCCAACAACTGTACACATGTACCTCCAAGAACTAGCAAGCTACACTCGTAGACGTTTACTAGAGTAGATACACTTACATCCTGGGACCGCTTTGTGGAGGTCTATTGATTTTAATTAAAAAAAACTGCTTAGTATTTTTTTTTTCAAAAAGGTTTCTTATATGCGCACATATAATTTCTTTGTTATTATATTTTCCAAATTTTTTGTAACACCCCGCATTTTCCGCGCCTTATTTCGCAAAATAATTATTTTTAATCACGTGCGATGACGAATAAGATTTTGAATAAATTAATCGATTGCGTATAGTTAATTTCGTCCATCATATAAATATATGGGCTAGATAAATTATTTTGAGTCCAAGTATTAATACATGAAGAATATTGGGCTAGTGGACTTAATTATTTATTTATATACTTGGGATCAATAGAAGGAAAATGATAAAAGCCCATTTGAAAAACAAGTATATTAATTTAGGCCATTTCTACTCTAGCAATGTTAATTAATCCCATGAGGATTTATTTAAGGTCCAATCGTATATTTTAATTGATACGAATATTATTCAGAAATTAATTCCAAGACGAAATTCGGAATAAAAATTCCTAAATTATTGTATGTAATTTTCGGCCCTCTTGCCTTAAATTAATTAAAGGCACATTACTATATATATGTGAATAAACTCGAGGATTGATTCCGAGGAAATATTCCGAAAATCATTTCACTAAGTTTCCCTATTAAATTTTCGGTCCCTATTAATTTAAGATAAGGGAATTTTATAAATCCCAACCTTATGTTATTTGATGAGGGCAATTATACAAGTATATAAATAAACTTAGAAATCCAAATATATGAGTGGAAGGGATATTTACCAATAAGGATCTTCTAGTAGAATAATTGTGCTTGACCACCAAAATTATTGAGGGACAAATTAGTAAAGGTGAATTTGAGACATCATCATTTCACACATAGGAACTCATGCATACAAGACAACCTTTACACTCAACCCTCACCTCTCTCCCCTCTTGAACGGCTGCCTTTCCCCTCTCACCCCCATCACACTTCATCTTCAACCTTGCAACTTTCTAACTCCATTGAAGAACCTTAAACTTGCAGCCACCAAAACAGCCCCTTAACTCACCCCAAACCTTCTCAAACAACCACCATTTTTACATAAACCTTATCTACTCACCACTCTCTACACACTCATACCAAAAGCCCTATCGTATACCAACATTGAAGATTCGACCTAGGCTGGAAATTGAAGATCAATGAAGCCATGAAGTAGATCTAAAGGTGCACGAGAAGCTTGGAGAAAGAAAGCATCAAGATCTAGCAAGAGGAGACCATTTTTGAGTTTTGAAGGATAGAACCCAAATCTGAACCTAAATCTCACAAGTAACCCCTTATTTACCCTCTTTAGATCCTCCTAAGCATGATTATAAGATTGCATGTATGATCAAGAGACCCCATATCGAATTTGAAGTCATATGATGAACTAGGGTTGATATTATGCTTACTTGCTAGTCAATGCTTGATATTATGTTGTTTGTGAATGATATAATGTTTATATGCTTGACCCAATTCGAAATATATGCTGTAAGAACAATATGAGAACATGTTGGTCTCTGAAAATGTGGATATATGCTTATATATGATGTTTAGCCACGAGCTAGTTGGATATATGATACTATGAGCATGCTGTTAGTAAACTGTGACATGATCAGAGACGTTTGGTTGTGGCAGATGGGTCAAATGGAACCCGATTGATATGAATTTTAAATATGTTATATCTGAATGTGTTAGGAAGATTTTGGCTCTGCTTTCATATCAAAATGTTATGTGGTTGAAAGTTATGCACTCTGCAAAAATGTGTGTAATTCTGTATTGCATTTTGAAAATGGTTTCGAAAGCTGCACTTAGACATTTCATAAAATTCTCAAAATTTATTTATAGGTCTTATACTAATCATAGAGTCTGTATATAAATTGTAAAGTCATTAGCATGTGTACTTGGTACATAATTATCGAGAATGTTGATTAAATTGAAAGAGCATGATGTATACAAGCCTACTTGTTAAATAAATCCTAGCAAACATGATTATATGTTGAGCCTAAGTATGAGGCAACTACTTGAAGCATGCTAAATGAATTAGATGAATAATCACTTATGTGAAGCATGCATGAAGTTAAGTGAACACACTTAGTAATTTAGTGTTATAATCTAGGTGTTGGTGATTGTGGCAAAGAAGCATCAACTAAAGGTACAAAGTGATCGACTAGCATAAACATAAGGTGGGCACTACTTTATCCTATTTCCTTTTTGGTTTTCTTTTCAAAATGATTTCCAAATTGAAAGTAAATGATTTCTTTTTCAAAGTAAAGCATGATACACCGCAAATTGTTTTGGCACCGTATGATTGTTGTGATCATGTGAATTGGTGGATTGATGAATGATGATCCCTTTTGGAGATGTGCTGGATCGGGGAAGTGGCTACCCCCATGGTATTGTAAGTCTAATGCATTAGCCATATAGTAATAAGACTACCGGTTAGGTAAGGGTGATTAAACCTTACCGGGTAGATAGCGAGCGGCCACTCCTATCTTACCCCATGTGATTATGTGGATCATGATGAATATGAAATGTGATGATGAATATGATATGTTGATGATGTTGATTGAAAACGATTATGTGGTGCCTAATTCGAGTGGAAGCTTCCATGTGAGGAAAAATGTTTTGTGCATATACATGATGATTTTAACAAAAACTTGTATTATACATGAGTGTGCGGCGTTATCATGATATATGTATGTAATCGATTTTCGGGACACCGTGAACACTGGGTACGCGGAGTACTCAGCCCCTGTGTGTGTTTTTCCCCACATGCAGGTAGAAGGTGATGGCGGTGGCGGTGGCGGTGGCGGTGGCGTTGTTGTAAAAGTGGGAAGAAGACAATCAAATGTAATCACATTATTGATGTAATCTTTTGTGTTACCTAAAAACTCCCTTCCCTCTTGTTTGGCATGAGATTGTCTTTTGGCATGTCTATTTGAATCCCATGAAATTGTTTGATTGTAAATCCATTTGAGCCTATACTTGAATGCCTTTTGATGTTGAACCTATTATGGCATGATCTATCTTAAATTCATATGGCATGATTATTGTTAACTTAATTAATTCAATTGTCAATCGGTATCGAGGCACAAAGGGCTATGACCTCATACATAGTACCCATTCACTTGTTCGTGTTTATGAATTGTTTTTCCCAAGTCGTACTAGGCGTAAGACCCGCGTGGTGGTCATTATTTGAACTCCATTGTTACTCATTGTTTCCCCACGCTTTAATTGTAAACACTTCATAATGTTTCCGCTACACTCAGTCTTTTGTTTATCATTGGATTAAAATTTATTCTTCCAAAATAAATCCATGTTCTTTTGATAAACTTCATATTGCTTTTGCTATTATTTAAATGATCTTTGAAAATTATCATTAAACCATTAAAACCCTTAGCGTGCATTGTTCGCACGTGGGACTGTCGCATAGGCCCGATTTGGGGGCATGACATTTTTGCATGTAATTAAACAAGCCCAAAAATTCCCAAAATATAATCCAACAAGAAATTAATCACAAAAGCATGCTTGGAAAGCTGTAAATAATAAAAGAAGTAAATCATGATTTTCCTAGTATCTACACATGCTTAATTGCGCACATAATAAATCACATATCATACGAGGACAATTAAGGCAAACAAAAATTCCTCGTGGCCCCACAAAACAGGAAAATAAAATCCTATCTATTACAATTAGAATTTTGAATTTATTTGGATAAGTCCAAATCTTTTCAAATCTTCCGGGGCCTCTAAATCTTCATTTACCAAATCTTTTGGGATTTAGGGTTTTGTGATTTGATGATTGGCCCCAAACCCTAATGCAAACCTAGGGTTTACACAGGATTGCACAAGCCACCAAATCACGAACCACCACGATGGGACAGCAATCGCCGACGACGGACATGCCGCCGCCCGCCACCGCCAGCACTGCCGCCCGTCGCTGCCAGCCCCACACGGCTGGCCCTGCCGCCTGCGACGCGCGCCACTGCACGCCGTCGCTTGCGCCGCTGCGACCCGTAGTCGTCGTGCGCCTGCAGCCGCACGCGCGCGGCCTCCTGCCGCTGCCCTCCGTCGGCTCCATCTTCATTCTTCGTCCTGACCCGTCCAATTTACAGATTTGAATAAAAAAATACAGAATCTATTCTATTAGAGTTTCTAATCAAATCTAAACTAATCACAGATTTTCTCGTGATTTCAAAAAATAGATTCAACCCTACACGGATAAACCACTGCGGGCTGAATCAAACGAGTTGTCACGAGGAAAAAAACCATCCATGACAAAAAAAAAAATCATACATGCAAAAATGAATCTATTATGAACAACAAAGCCATAAATCAGAAACCTGGCTCTGATACCAATTGTAGGGATTTATCCGTGAACCGAATCACAAAAATCCAAATACATCGGATCGATTTATTGTTTATTATTCACAATACCAATTCACAAACCCTAGCATGCTCCTATGAATTTAATGTGTGGATAATAGAGTTTATCTGAACTCCGTAGATTCTGTACTGATCTTTCGCGTTTGAATTCCAAAACTTGAATCAACCACGCGATATTAATTAAATCTGCGGAAACAAAAATTAGATAGATTCTAGCTTCAAGATTTAATTAAACAGAAGAGAAAGAAAGAAAATCTATTCTCCAGATTAGATCTTCAGGGTTGTGTCCTAATGATGTTCAGAACTGCTACTGGTGAGGATTCCACAGATCTGTAGTTGTAGGCGAGAGTCAAAAAATCCTTCTCCTCCCTCTACAAGGTGCGCCGCCCAGCTCTCTCTCTCCCTAGGGTTAGACTGATTTGAATTATGATCAAAGTGGCTAGGGTTTCAGAGAGAGAGGTCTATTTATAGACCTAGGGTTTTATCCCTAATGGGATACTGGGCTCCATTCAGCATATTTAATTGGGTCAGTCCTGGGACCTAATGCAAATAATAAAGTGATGGGTTTTGTATACTGAAAGCATTTATTATAATGAGTATACAACGGTTTATTTCTCCTATCTGTTAACAATCTTACATGTATGAACAATGGTATCCTCTTGTCTCACCGATAGGGACGATCATACGGTGTGTTGTAGATCGCAGAAGACAGTATGATCACTTGACCTAGTGAGACATAAACCTGATCACAGCCGAGACAGCGTATGAGGATACGCCTGTCCGGATGGCTGCGGCATTGTCGGGATAAGTAGTCTGTCTTGGTTACTTGACATGCTGGTACACAGAGGTGGCGTATTGATGGACAGCAATGAGATGTATTCGTCTGTCTGACATCAGCGAATACAAGATCTCATTATATTCATTGAGTCCAAACCCTAACGAAGGTTCAGGGGTTTGCACGGGTTGACTGTTGCTTTGACTTGCCATGGTGGAGAGCCTAAGTAACGTGCTCGTATATCCGCATCTTGGGTAACAGAAGTTCGTGTAGTACCGCCTGAGACTGGGTTTAGGTAACCATATCCGAGTAATAGGATGGGGACATTCCCTGAGGAGCTCAATAACATTCATCGTGCCAAAGTCCTGCAGGCTGATTAATTTCAGGCACGAGTGATAAGGTTTAAGTGGTACTACTCAGGAATTATAAGATATTAATTAATTGTAGTTAGAACTTGTCAGAGGCTCTGATTAATTAATGGATGTCCGGTAACCTTAAATATGGGGATTCTCAATTAATGCAACCCGTTCTCATAACATGGTAATAAAGGGGTAGGTCAGTATTAATTCTGTGGTGAAAAAGAATTAATATTAATTAATTAATTGTGTCCTGGGTTGTGGACATGGGAATTAATTAATTTATAGGCCCACTTTATTATTTGCATTAGGTCCCAGGACTGGCCCAAATTAAATATGCTGAATTGAGCCCAAAAAGGCCCATTAGGGTTTACAACCCTAGGTCTATAAATAGACAGCTCTCTCTCATAAGTTGTAACACAGTTGAAACACACTAAACCCTAGTGAGAGAGAGGAGGCACCAATTTTGGGTAGAAAGGAGGAGAATCTCGAATCTGGTCCTGCTCAGAATACAGATCTACGGAGTCCTCAGCAGTAGTAGATCTGAACAGCATTGGGACACAGCCCTGAAGATCTGATCTGCAGAAAAGATTTCTTTCTTTCTTCCCTCTTTATTTTCGATTTTAATCTAGAAATTAGATCTCTAATTTCTATTTCCGCAGATTAAATCGGATTGCGTGGTTGATTTCAAATTGGAAATTCAAACGCAAAAGATCGTTTCAGGCAAGACGGAATAACGGTAATTCCTCAATCCACGATATGTATTAAATTCATAGGAGCATGCTAGATTTTTGTGAATTTTAATTATGAGCAATATCCATAAATCGATCCGATTCAGTTTGGTTTTGGTGATTCGATTCACGGGAAAACCCTACATAAAGTGGGCCTATAAATTAATTACTTCCCATGTCCACAACCCAGGACACAATTAATTAATTAATATTAATTCTTTTTCACCGCAGAATTAATACTGACCTACCCCTTTATTACCACGTTATGAGAACGGGCTGCACTAATTGAGAATCCCCATATATAAGGTTACCGAACATTCATTAATTAATCGGAGCTTCTGACAAGCTCTATCTACAATTAATTAATATCTTATTATTCCTGAGTCGTACCACTCAATCCTTATCACTCGTGTCTGAACTTAATCAACCTGCAAGACTTTGACACGATGAATGTCATTGAGCTCCTCAGGGAATGTCCCCATCCTATTACTCAGATTTGGTTACCTATACCCAGTCTCAGGCAGTACTACACGAGCTGTTGTTACCCAAGATACGGATATATGAGCACGTTACTTAGGCTCTCCACCATGGTAAGTCAAAGCAATAGTCAATCCGTGCAAACCCCTGAACCTTCGTTAGGGTTTGGACTCAATCAAGAACGAGATCTTGTATTCGCTGATGTCAGACAGTCGAATACATCTCACTGCGGTCCATCAATACGCCACCCTTGCGTACCAGCATGTCAAGTAACCAAGAAAGACTACTTATTCCGACAATACCGCAGCCATCCGGACAGACGTATCCTCATACACTATCTCGGCTGTGATCAGGTTTATGTCTCACTAGGTCAAGTGATCATACTGTCTTCCGCGATCTACTACACGTCGTATGATCGTCCCTATAGGTGAGACAAGAGGATACCATTGTTACATACTTGTAAGTTTGTTTGACAGATAGGAGAAATAAGTCGTCAGTATACAAAACCCATCAGTAACACCCTCGCGAATTTTAATGTAATTATCAGAATTTTGATTATAATATTTTGTTATTAAATTTAATTCGAGACTTTTCGCGATCTATCATTTGGGAATTTATTTGTTGAGCATTAGGAAGGTTTCTAGAATCAAACAGAAAGATCCGTTCTGACAAAGACGACTAAGATAAAGAGAATGCTAATCAAAGACGAAGGAGACCTGAAGAGTCTTTGTGCTTCGCAGGAAAAGAAAGAGGGAGATTGGCGAGCAGGCACTCTGTGTCTAACGGATAGGATTCAAACAGCCGTTTAAATCTACACTTATAAATAGGTGATATCGCAAAGAGCTAGAGAGGTTCACAAATCTACAACAGAGAAGTTAGAAAGATAAAAATACTCTCAAACTCACACGAACTCACATCCGAGCATACATTTGATCGTGGCTTTGCATAAGCTTTTGAATTTAAAGCTCGAAACCTTTGAAGTTTCTTCTAAAGTTAACTTTGGGATTCTTTCTATCCTAGAAAAAATCTAGGAGTCACCTTGCTCTGGAAACATGTTTATCACGGGCTATTGCCGAAAAATGAAAGGTTCTGGGGAGAACTATAAAACTCCCAAGGTCAACGTCCGAGGAGAAGGGAGGTTTCTCCTCATTCTAAGGAGTGTCAAAGTGAAAATTGAAGACCGAGGTGCTTGAAAGTGCGCGCTGACCAGACGGAGGAGCTGCTCAACGTTAGAGATCAAGACTGACCTTGTAATCAATCATAGTGAATTTTCAGTTAGGAGGACTGAAGAGTGGACGTAGAATAGTTGTTCGAACCACTATAAATCCCATGTCCATTTACTACTTTTATTTCATTACGTATTGTTTACTTTGAAACTCAACACATCAAGTGTTAAAGTATAACTTGAAATAAACCTAACGAATACTCGAGCTTAAACACATTTGATAAACACTTGCTAAGTTGTGACCTTAGCGAGATAAGTTGCAAGATATTATTAAACATTCCGTTGCAACTATAGATACTTTGGTCGGGGACCAACAAGAGATCTGGTTCATTCATATGTCAATGAGAATGAAACATCTTGTTGGTCCCGGATTATCAGGGTATAACTTGGCAGCGGAAAATGTGATTAATCGTTTCTTGCACTCTGCTGGTTACTCAGCTGACTGGGACCTTGTCAGCTGGTAAGTCAACTTGCACTCTGCGTACTCAGCTGACTGGCGACTGGCTCGTCAGCTGGTAGCTCAAGACTTAGAATATTTTTAGGCCTTGTTTGCACAGTTATATCAGTTTTCAGATATACACCAGCACTTGGGTGCTGGGTTTTAAATCAGTATGAAATGCAGAAAGCTGATAAAAGACAAAGGATTTATAGTGGTTCGATCAACTGATCTACGTCCACTCTCCAGTCGTAGCACTGGAAATTTCACTAAGAGTAATCGGGTACAAGCGTCCTACGATCTATCTCTAGCTGGTGAATGCCTCGTCCACCAGTTCACTAGATCAACCGCTCCCGGCCTTGTCCTTCTTCAACTCTGATCAGCTGGTGGAGTGCGAGCACGTCACTTCAACCTCCACAGCTTCACTGGGTGTTTAGTTCTCCCAAGAACGTATCTTCTCAATACGGCAAAAGCCCGTAATAACTCAAGTGCTGGCTGGCACAAGAGCTGCTGTGAACTTCCTCAGAAGAGAAAGAACACCAAAGAGATCAGTAACTTACAAGCTGGAAGCTTGAAGTCTCGTGTTTGAATAAATCAACACACGGATAGCCTTTTGAAAGGCCTCGAAAGATATATGTGCTTCTACTTGCTTGAGCGTAATAAATTGCAGACTTTCGGTAGGTGAAGAGTATTGAATGTTGGTGGAAGCAAGCGTCTTAAATGTTGGTAGTTCCGACCTATTTATAGACGCGGGATCCCATTCAAATCTTCTAGCCGTTTGGACACATCCGGAAAAGGTCTCTGTCCTCGCATGTCCTTCAGACGGCGGCAGGTAGGAATTTCCGGAAAGCGCCATGCTTTTGTCCACTTTATCTGACATTGATCTCTTTATGTCAGAACGGCACTATTCGTCAGTACGAGGAATCGGAACTGGTGTCTTGAACTGATAGACTTTAAGGTATCCTCCCTTAAAGTCATACTTTGTCAGTTTATTCCTCAGACGAATCTTCTTTTTGTCTCTAAGACTCTGGGAGAACGAATCTTGAATTCTGCTGGTAACATCCGACTGGTAGATCATTCTGGTGATCTTGTGCTGGCAGTCTCTGCTGGTGACCTTGCGCTGGCACAATCTAAGTCTACCAATATGTCTGATGTTAACCTTTTCTTGGAATCTCCCATGACTGGTGGCTTCACCGCTGGTGAATAGTGTCAGTGAGAACACGTATTCTGCTGGTAGGATTTGTCAGCCGCCTGCTGGTGAAATCCTTCCCAACTGGTGAACAGTGCCAGTCATTAGCTCTTCTCATGCTGGTGAACAGTGTCAGCACGAGACTTTGTCAGCCGCCTTCGGATGAGACTTTCCCAACTGGTGAACAGTACCAGTGGTAAGCACTTCTCATGCTGGTGAACAGTGCCAGCATGAGTCTTGATCAGCTGCGACTTACAACTCAAAAGACCTAAACAGGACTTTACTTTTGAGACTAGAGCTATTCTAGAGACAAACTGACGCTGGTAGGACTTAGGATTTGATCCACCAAAACACCAAAACTAGAATCTAAACAAGTAGCTACTGGGGAAAGGAAACTTAGCCAAATTTCCCAACACATCTCACTGTTGATCCCATCAATACATAAAGATGTACCGACACATCAAGTAGCTAGGTGATAGCTGTAGAAACAGTAGCAAATAAATTTGTAAAACCCTAAGGTTGTCGAACCCACAGGGATAGTGCTACGAAGGGATTCATGTACTAGAGATGGTTTTCAGAACTCTTGTTTGGGTAAATCAATTTAAAAAGGGTTTTGGGTTTTCAAAACAAGGAAATTAAAGAGATAAAAACAAATATTAAAAAGTACAGATTCTAGGGAGATCTACCAAACTGATCAACATGCAAGAAACAAATATTCAAACCCAGAAAAGATATTTTTGGTGGAAAATCTGTTAATGTGGAATTAATTCCTTGGTCGGGCAATTAAATCCTAAATTACTAACTAGTGGTTATCTCCTCTCGGTCTCAAACACACAAAGTTAATCAATTTCATAAAAATCCAGATTAATCCTACAATTGAAATCTTCTTGGTCGGACAGATAATCAAAAGTATTAAATCCTAACTTCCTATTATCAATTTTCACCTCTCGGTCCTTCAATTAATAACTAAAACCTATTCCAATTTTCATCTCTCGATCCTTCAATTGAAAATAGATTTGAAATAAAAACATAAGATTTAAACCAATAAAAGGGTTTGAACAATTGAATCAACACATGTATCACAGAAGGAGAAACCCTAGAATCTGTTTAGGGTTCTAGCCTAACATATTGAAAGTAAACATTGCGAGGAAAAATAAAGATTGCATTAAAAAGTAAAGGTTTAACGAAAACTAAAGAGAAATTCTAAAGCAAATATAAAATAAAGGAGTAAAAACTGTAAAAGGGGTTGAAGGTTCTCTAAGAAAATTAAAGGCTTATAATTCTGAGCTAATTATGAGTTTATATAGAAGTAGGGTTGAGGTCTTGGATGGTATCTTGGCTCCAAAATTCGTCCGAATCTTGATATAATATCTTCCCCTTCCAAATCTTCAGTGGCGTACGAATTTGTGCTGAAAAATCCCGCGTCTCGGCCGAGATAGAACCTGCCACGGCCGAGATGAATGCTTCTGTCTCGGTCGAGATGGCTTCCATTTCGGGCGAGACAGAGACCGTTTCTCTACTTCTGACCCTTCTGCGCAGTCTCACGGTTTTGGCCATAACTTTTGCGTCCGAACTCCGATTGATCCGATTCCAGTTGCGTTGGAAAGCTAACTCAAAGATCTTTCAAATGATATGCTCCATTAGCTCAGATTCCCACGGTGGAAGAAGTAGTGACTGTTTCTTCGAACATCTGCTGCTTTCAGTACGGGTTCTCCACTGGATTTGGCCTAAAACCTGCGAAATCTCACCATGACAAGCGTAATACCCTCTAATATATACTCATGCTCAGTTTATTCAAGAAAACATACTAAAATGCATAAAAGAAAGGAAAAACAATGCGATAAGTGAGTAGAAAAACGAGCTTATCACTAGGATAAGCTTACTTATGAACCGATGTGTCGCAGCCTAAACCGACAACCTATCCAAGAACCGTCTCAGCTGTGATACTGCTTATATCTCGCTAGGTCAAACGATTCATATGAACCTCTGTGATCTCCTACACACCATACGATCATCCCTATAGGCGAGATAATAGGATATTATAGTTCATATCATATGTTTGTTATATCAGATATCGATTATGTTGACGTAACACATTAATGAAGACCAGTGTATCAGACAAACACACTTAATTATAAATGGTTTTAGTATACAATTCTAACATGCTTGTATATCTGTATCTTGGGTGACAACAACTAGATTACCATATCCGAGTAATAGGATGGGAATATTCCTTGAAAAACACAAAATATTCATCATGCTAAAGTCCTGTAGGCTGATTAAATTCAAGCATGCGTGATAACATTTGAGTGGTACTACTCAAGAGAATAAGAAGTTAATTAATTATTAAAAGTTTATCAGAAGCTCGAATTAATTCACAAATGTTTAGGGTTTATGCTGAAATTCCAACCTCTTAGGCCACACTATCGAACGCGATACTACAGCCGAAGGCAGCTTGAGCATCACATGGAGAGAAAGCGGCGTCCGTTGAGTCCATGGCAGCGTCAGCCTTAGAGGATCAAACTGTAGGGATTTTTACTAGCAAATTGAATTGTATAATCCAAATTAATACCGATATATGGATATCAGAAATAATTACTATGTCTAAAAAATAATCCGAGCATGTTCCTATTAAAATTTATTGATGATTAGAGATTAAAGAATACTTAGCCAATTTAAAAATGATCTCTATATGTTGATTCTTTTAGGTTCCATGCTGCGCGACAAATTATTGTGATGGGATTTGTTAGAAATGATCTAGAGGCCAAAAGAATTATTAACATGAACGAATTATTATTTGAAAGTGAAAGGCCGAGTTGTGGATACTTAAATGAAGATAATAATATCAATTCTGATTGTTGGGATTAAAATACGTGATATGGTGGGTTTAATGCTTATCTATATAATATACTAAAGGAGTTCCGGTCAATTCCCTCCAAAATTCTAAAAGACCTAGCATATTAAAAAACTCTAATAAAAACCTAGATGTATTTTTCCTTTACAATTTTTGTATTTGCATAAAATTTATTTATTCTAATATATTAATATTTTCAATCATAAAATAAGTCTTTATTTAATATTTTATAACACAATATATAATTATAAATATTATTTAATATTATAATAATATAATATTTTAAAATAAGAATAATAATATTATAATAGTGTTGGTTAATATGATCATTATTAAAAATAGTGAATATTTAAAATAATAATAGAATAAATAAAAAATAATTATAAAATAACATAAGATAAAAAAATAAGAAATATATACTCCCTCCGTCCCATTTCAATTGTCCATCTTTCCTTTTTTGTCTGTCCCATTTAATTGTCCACTTACCTAAAATGGAAAAATAATACTCACTCACTAATAAAATATTAATTTTCTTTATCTCTACTCGCATTGGTTATTGTGCCAAAAGCAAAGTGGACAATTCATATGGGACGGAGGGAGTAATTTGTTATTGAGTTGCGAATTATAAATGAGAATGAAATCCACCATTTTGGAGGGTTTGGTATTTCATAATATTTGAGTATCATTCTCATTCATACATTTCATTTCTTTCAATCGAACAGTGTATTTCGAAATTTTCAACATCCATCAACCTAATGAATCATTATTATATTGCTAAAACTCTACATATAAAATATGTCCGTGCAACGTACGGGTGTATTTCTAGTATTTATACAAAAGAGAGACGCTTCTGATTTCTGAATAAGGTCAAATTTTACATGTTAAGAGACAGTGAGATACTTGCGCTAGTAGGGTGTGACTGACTACTACGTGATTCTTGTATTCATTTCTCAAACAAGTTCAGGTATGGGTGGCTTTACTAGAGCTGGGCCTCGGCCTTGGGAGCATTTAATTGGCTCCCCTCAAAAAAAAAAAAAAAATTGTTTGGTAATACGCCTCAGCTTGCCTTCCCTGATAATGGATCACTCTACTTTTGATCCATAAAAAATATTATTTTGAAAAACACATATAGATAAATAATTTAACAAAGGAAAATGCAACCAGGTCATGTATTTATATTACTTCTTTCTTCCCAATTATACTTGTTCAATTTACTATTTAAATATACGAACCACCATATACTATTGTGGTATTCATCACCATACAATATGAGTTTGTAAAGGGTAAGCAGATTCCAGCATCTTATCAATTTAACCAATTACAATAATGAATATTTCCTATAGAATATGTAAATGTCTCTATTTTACAAACTAATTTTGTTAATCATGAACAGATTCCAACATTAAGAGTTCCAATAATATGGTCTGATAATAATCATAAAAAAATTATTCCCTCCGTCCCATTACAATTGACATACTTACCAAATTGACACATTTCTAAAAATGGCAACTTTTTCACACTCAATAATAAAATATTAATCCCACTAACTTATTCTACACTCACAACTCTTAATTTCCGTGCCGAAAAGAAACAAGTCAATTGGCATGGGACGGAGGGAGTATTAAATAAGCATTCAAAGAAAATGTAATAAGAATATTAAATATTAAATTTAATTTTTTATTGAATAAAAATATTATTAAATAAATTATTTACTTAATTAACTTGTACAACTAAATTTAACCAATTTTGGGAACGAAAATCAAAATATATTATTTATTAATTTACGTAAAGGTGAGCTTTTTGGACTCTTTAATAGATTAATTCTAATCTTCTTATCCATTGTTCTTATCTCTTACAACCAATTGTTTTGTTTTTATCTATCCTCATTATTATTAGGGATTCTATATTAATGTTTATATATCATCCCTAACCACCACCCAAAGCACAATACTAATCATCTAGTCAATGCTCACATCGCTACTGCTCCATTACAACGTTACATAGTTCTTTGAAAAAAAAATTATATTTGAACACCGGATATAGAGACTTGATTTTTTATTTGAAGTTTTCAAATATTATTTTGAACTAATTAGGTCACTTTGAAATTATTTGTCATTTCGAGAACTCTAGAAAATGGTTTTCATTACTTATTTCATTTTGCTTTCATTGTAAAAAAATAGATGAAATGCTAATAAGTGATTATATGTTATATAACAATCACATTTAATCTTTAATTTTGATGGATAAATATGATTAGGATAATTTTTTTTAATATTGATCAAACATAATATACTAACAAAACAAACATAATATAGTAATTAATAAACACAAAATCTGATGTAATTTATACTAACTAAGCATAATATAAAAACTAAACAACCAACTTTTACACTTTCCTATCTCAGTTTCACTCAATATAACATTAATAATCGGGTAAATTTTAAGGGCAATTCTAAACATAGTCCCCATTTTTCTCAACATAGCCTCTCTTTTAAAATAATAATAAATTATTACTTAATGTTACTATTTTATCCTTACATCCCTTAATTTCTAAATTTTAATTAAATAATAAAAACAACCGTAAAAACACTGATCTCTAACTCCTCTCTTTCCACTGAAGCAAATCCACCGTTGATACACAATCCTCCGTTCATATATGAAAATCTTTCTTCCATAAATGGTCTTCAATTAATTTATTCCCTACTTTTAACAAGGATTCTACATTAAGACGGTTTCCAATAAGAGATTATGATAAACACCAATTCATAATACAATATGAAGACAGTAAAAAGATGACAACTTGAAGCTTGCCAAACTCTGAAGGAACAAATCCGTATAAGCAGTCTTCTTTGTTCAGTGAAAGATGCATTATCACGACTCTAGTGTTTATTATGCTTACTTCAAATTGTATATTTCATATAACTCAAAACAGATTTTTGCTTAATTAATTGAGCAGTTCCATAAAAGAGGAACAGTAAACTCAGCTAGGCCTGCAAAGTTTCTTGTAATCTAGCACAATGATATGAAATAATGGTGAGGATAATTACTTTTGGGAGAAGGAAGAGCCGAAGAAAAGAGTAAGATTTTTCTATAAATCTCAATTCTTGATGGAGAAGGTATACGTGAGAACCGACGGGAAGAAAGAAGAAAGCGAGAGGGGTTTGATTTAAAAACTAAAATTTTAATTTAATGGTTATAAAGGTAAAATAGTAATTTTATATAAATTTTAATTTTATTTTAAAGGAAGGAGGCTATGTTGAGAAAAATGGTGGTTGTGTTTAGAATTACCCAAATTTTAATTATTATCATCTATATGCACATACGGTTATTGGAAAATTTTGTTCCCTATATATATGGGCAGCGAGTGAAAAACACTTGTACATAGTTCGAACCTTCAAATGGAGGAGTTCGAAAACGAAACGCGGGAGCCTCAAGACTGCACATTCAATCTGGTTAGTTCAACTCTTTTTTCACAAAATAATTGCATATTTGATGAAAAAGCTGGCAATCATAAACAAATATTCATTTCTCAGTAATATAATCCTTTGATTGCTTCATTTGTAGAGGCGGAACCCGGTGAGGCGTAAGGAGAAGGTGGTGATAGGCTGTGGAGCTGGTTTCTCCGGTGATCGGCCGGCTGCAGCGCTGAAATTGCTCGAAAGAGTTAAAGAATTGGACTATCTGGTACTCGAATGCTTAGCAGAGCGCACGCTGGCGGAGCGTTGCAGAGACGCAAACTCCGGTGGCTTGGGTTACGATCCTCGCAGTATGTCTTTTTTGTGGCTGAATGAAGTTAATTGTTAATTTGAACGAATTATGAGATTTTATCGAAACCGGATTTGCAGGATATTTCGCAATTTTCTCAATGCTGTGTATCTGATTGGCTTTGTGTGATGAGGAAAATACGAGTTCACGAAAGAAATATATAGAACAGGAATAGTAGTAGGAATGCTTGATAAAAGATGATACTAATTTTATGATTAGTTAATAATGTTTTTCCCATTGATTTCACAATTATCACTGATTTCCTTTGTAGTTTGTTGCCAGTGCATGATTATTGCAGACCCTTAGCCTTAATATGTTGAAGTGCTTTGCTTTTAACGATTATATGTCACAGATTCATATATATGTGTTTTCCACTTCCTTTAGTTTCTTATTCACATTTTATTATTCCAAAGTACATCGGACCTCTGGTTGTCTTAATGCATTTCTTTTCAAGTTCGCACCAAGTTTTTTATGCAATAATTTGTTGTATTTGCAGTTTCAGAGTGGATGCAGTTGCTTTTACCTCTAGCTGTGGAGAGAGGTGTACGCATTATTACCAATATGGGTGCTAGTGAGTATTTAGTGGTTTTCATTAAAATATTTTACTCTGCCTTTCAGTCCTAGTATTATTTGATTGTTTTGATATCTAAGGCTTCGAGAATTATTACTCTAATGTAGAAATAAAAGTAGGATTTTGAAACTGTCTTCACTGACACAAATATTATTCATGCTGCTGTAACTCATGAAAAGAGTCTCCATATGGTGCTCAAAAAGAGGTTTTACGAATTGCGAGCAAGCTGGGAATTAGCATAAGAGTAGGCCTGGCTTATCAATCATCTGTTTCAGAGAAAGGTATTCTTTATCAGTTGATGAATATAAATGGGTCTTCCATTATCCGAGAGTGGACTATATAACCTGACATTTATTTTGGAACATTATCAGAGAAGGACACACAACAGAAGCTTGTTGATCGTGTAAGATTTGCAATCCTTTCTCCTAAAGTTGCAACTTCATAGATATAATATTTTACGTTATTGCCTGGTTTAAACATAATTTGATACATGTAAGCCTTTCTGGGATACAGAGATGAGTATATAGCTCTGAAGCTCCTTTAACATCTTCATATCCAAGAATAACCTTTACCTTTGCAGGATGTCAGTGTTTATCTAGGAGCTGCACCAATTGTGGAATGCCTGGAGAGGTACACACCAGATGTTCTGATAACTTCACGGGTTGCTGATGCTTCTTTATTCTTAGGTCCAATGGTACGATATGTTTTGCCCTTTTACTAAATGAGTTGTCGCACCTACGAAATTTAAGATATGTCACCTCAGCTATATCTTTGGTTCTGGAGGGAGGTGTGTTCCGCATATGACAACCCTTTCCTCTCGGGATTCCAAAGTGGGACTTTACATTGCTGCCAACTGATGATTAGCTTCTGGTATAACAGGTTTATGAATTAGGATGGAACTGGGATGAATTCTGGCTTCTTGCACAAGGTTCTCTGGCAGGTCACCTTCTGGAATGTGGTTGTCAACTTACAGGAGGATACTATATGCATCCAGGTGACAATCTACTTCAGCTTCTTTTAGGTTAATTCATGAATTTATAATTGATATATATATATACATATATATATATATTATCTCTCTATAAGATTTGAAGACAGATTTTCTTGGTGTAAATTCTCCTAGGCGATAGGCACCGGAACATGTCCTTTCAAGATCTCCTTGGATTATCTCTTCCATTTGCAGAAGTTACCTCTGACGGAAAAGTTTGTGTAGCTAAGGCAGAAAGCACTGGAGGGGTGCTCAATTTTAGCACTTGTGCTGAACAACTTCTTTATGAAGTTGGGGATCCTAGTTTTTACATTACTCCTGATGTGGTAAGGTGTATGATGTGTTATTCTACATTTTTGGAACCCCTGGAAATCCTGAGCATTACAGAAATGATTTGGACACTGGATCCGTTGTCCTATAAACAGGTTGTAGATTTTCAAGATGTCACATTTCAGTCATTGTCAGATAGCAAGGTTCTCTGCTCTGGTGCAAAGCCTTCCACTGTGTGTATACCTGAAAAATTGTTGCTTCTGAAATCGAAGGTGCCCTCCTGCTTCCTACTAGTTAGGTCCACTGGATGAAGTAGCCTCAAAAATATAAATTTGTGCATGCTATCTGTGTTATATAAGAAAATTAATCTTTGCACGTTCTTCTTTCCTGGTAGACCATTCTTTCTGATGTTTTGTTTTTTCTTGTTTGCAGGACATTGGATGGAAAGGCTGGGGTGAAATTTCTTATGGTGGTTATGGATCTGTACAGCGAGCTAAAGCTGCTGAGTTTCTGGTATCATAAATTGATTTTTAAATCATTAATGTGCTCAGTGATAATCACTAGTAGCACCTGGTTACACAAAACTCACTAGCTCTATGATCATGCTCTCTGGCATTAGGTAAGGGCATGGATGGAAGAACTATATCCTGGTGTAAGCACAAAAATTACCTCATACATAATTGGTCTAGATAGTCTAAAAGCAAATTGCACGCGGGATATATTGTCGAATCCTTGTGAAGATATTAGATTAAGGTTGGATGGCTTGTTTGAGGAAGAGGAGCATGCAATCCAGCTCACAAAGGAATTCATGGCTTTGTACACCAATGGTCCTGCTGGTGGTGGTGGCATCAGGTATTTCTTCTCTGTTTTACATTTCAACTTTCACTATCCCTTTTATCTCACATCGGTCAAAGATTTATAGCTCCACCTTAAAAAATGATGCATCCCTTGGAGTTAATTTTGAATCATAAATCGTTACATGGCTTTAAAACTGTGAATCCAATAAATGAAATGTCGTAATTTGCGTGTAGTTCAAAATGGTGGTGCTGGCCTGCTAGGTATCAACATATACTATCATTATTTCATTTCGACATTGTTTGCCTTTTCTACATACAGAGGAATATTGCATAGGATTGACACTGATGCACCCCCTAAAACTGTATTTCTAGCAAATTGCATCCCTAAAATAGAGTCATCGAGCTACGTTGCAACCTCTAGCTATTAAGAGTAGATTTTTCACCATAATCATCGGAGCTAATTATAGTAAGGATCTTTGGTTCCTGAAAAACAATCACCTTTTCTGCATATTATATTATTATCTCTCTGTTCTCTTTTATTCTCTATTTTTCTCCCCATCTTCATAAATTGCTGTCCTCAACTCCATCTGATTCTTAATAATATATAGTTATTATATTTCTGGATCACATTATATGATAAAAATTTGACTTTTAAAGCTCGTAGTTGTACGAAAGAAGCTGCACATTTCTTGATAGTACAGTCCAATATTTGGTGGCTTGGAGAATGAGATACTTTATCATCTCATTTAACTGTTTTAGCTAATGATTATACGCACTGCAATTGTGTATAGTGTCTTTTTAATTTAATGATTATCTTCCCTGAATGCAGCACTGGAAGCAAGAAAGAGAATTTATTGGAAAAAGAATTGGTACTGTCCCTCTCATTGTAAATTCAGCATTAGCAGGCCTAACATATTATTAACTGCTACTATACTCTGATCTTATCTTGTGAAACAGGTGGGACGAGAATACGTCCACTGGCAAATTTCTGTGGCCCAATTCCAAAGCAACAAAGTTAGATCAAGCAGTGATGTTATGAAACTGGAATCAAATTCTGGGGAAAGCAGCGAAAAAGGAAGTGAGGTCAGTGCTGCTCCGGGTGGGCAAAAGATCCTCCTCTACGAGGTAGCTCACAGCCGAGTGGGGGACAAAGGAAACGACCTCAACTTCTCCATCATTCCACATTATCCCCCAGACATTGAGAGGTTAAAGATGGTTTTGACAGCAGAGTGGGTGAAGGAAGTCCTCTCCCCCCTCTTAAATCAATCATCCTTTCCCACTCCAGATGATGTCCAAACAAGAGACAAGTGGGTCCAGGAACACGTCAAGGTCGAGATCTACGAGGCTAGAGGGATTCACTCTTTGAACGTTGTTGTGCGCAACATTCTGGACGGAGGAGTCAACTGCTCCAGAAGAATCGACCGCCATGGCAAGACGGTTTCCGACGTCATATTACGTCAACATGTTGTGTTGCCGCCCTGAATCATCTGCATGGTCTTACTACAATTGTGATCAAGTAACTAGTTTACTTCCTGCACCTTTCTAAAATTGCTTTTAATAATTAATAACAAATATCTATTTTATTTTTAAGTACATTTAATACTACTTTTATTATACAAATAACATATTCGTCTCATTTTAATTGTCTTGTTTTTCATTTTCATACGTCCTAATTTAATAGTCTTATTTTTAATAATGGTAATCTTTTTACACTTAACAATAAAATATTAATTCTAGTTAATTCATTTTACACTCACATGTCTTGGTTATTGTGCTCAAACTAAATCAAAATATTAAAAATGGATGGAGGGAATATTATTTTTAATCATATATAAGATTTATTACACCCTAATCCTATTCTAATATTAAAAAAAAATTTAAATGATATAATAACTGAACGAGAATGTAAAACACCTTCTCTATAAGAAAATAATATTGATGTAAAAGTTTATATCTAAATAAGATAGTACATGTGATTGAATTTTCGTTTCTTATATCCTTATAATTTTCTTGTTAAATAAAAAAATGATAAAGTGTAATTTGTACATTTTAAAATATTTTAGAACATCGGAAGTACATAACACACACATATAATTGAATAAGCCTATTATTTTATGTTATGATGATGGAATTATTTTTGGTATAATTTCATTCTATTTTGAATAACTTCTCCGAAATAATGCCCAATGACCAAAAATTGAAAATGTTGTGCCTGATTTGTCTTAAACAAGAATCTAAACAAATGATGTAAGAACAGTAAAACGGGAATGCCAGTGGTGTTTATGATTAGGGATATCAATTTAGCCTGGGATCGAGAGGTTGGCCCGAATAACCCGAGCTAAACATCGGGTTAGAGTTGAAAATTTATTAACCGATAAGAAATCGGGCTAAATGGTCCGGGCTAAACGGGTTGCGGGTTAAACGGGCTGGACCCGCCGGGCTACGGGTTGGCCCAACGGGCCACTCTATTTTTTTAAAAAATATTAAAATATTTTAATATAATTAAATTATTAAATATTGGAAAAAATAAATATCAATTATGTTATACTATACTTATTTTATATTTATATGGAAGTATTTAAATAAATTTTATGTTACACAAATGATATACCTATATTTTTACTACTAAGAAATATTATTTTAAATAAATAATTTAAAAGAATATTTAAGAAACAATTGATTTCTAAAATATTAATTATTATTTTAAATAAATTAAATTCTTAGAATTGTTTTGATTCACAAACATATAAAATTATTTAGTAAAACTCAATCTTGTTAAATAAATACTTATTATAGTTTACTTTATGTCATACCAAATTATTTAGCATAATTGTGAGACCTCATCAATTTTCTTGATATAAATAAATAAATTATTATTATTATTATTATTATATATTGCAATATTCTTTTGTAATCAATATATTTAATTTATTTATTTAATATAATATTATTGAAGTTGTACAATTAAATAATATGATTTTTAATTTATCTAATGTCTTAATATACAACATTTTATGTTAGTATTCAATTATAAAAATAATTATTTATATATATAATTAATTATATTAAAAAATAAAAAATATTTAAACTTAATAAAAAATAAAAATAAAAAAATCGTAATTAAATTAGCCCGACGGGTTAAGGTTAGGGTTGAGAATTTCCAACCCGAGAAAAGTTACGGCCCGTTTAACCTGGACCGATTAATCCGCAGCCCGATAGGGCCGGCCCGAAACCCGATAGGTTGGCCCGTTTGACATCCCTATTTATGATAGATGATCTTTTCTAGTCCACCAAAAGGACCTATTTATATAAATGGAAATCGTATCTACTTGGCCTAATCTGACGAAATACATAGGATATATAGTTTATCTATATATTTTGAAGATATAGTCTATTGATAACGAATTTGTTTTGTAAAAAAATTGCACTGTTATGACTCGAAAATGAGCAAGCCCATTTTTGGAGTCCATCAAAGAAGAAAGCCCAAAAAAGAAGATATGAGAGGTGCTCATAATTGCTCTAAGGTAAATTCTCTGGCAAAACAAACTAAACTAAAAGGTCGAGCTATTGGGTTTCTTTCGGACCAAGCTACATTCTGCTCGAGTTACGGAGCTCGAACTCGATAGAAGAGCTCGAACTCGGCAAAATAGCTAAATACTCGAGGCAGACTAAATCAAAGAGGAAACCAGCTCACTATGAAAAGGCATGTCCGTTTGAAGAGCTAGTTCAGTTGAAGCATTATGACTCTTCACTTAGAGTCGCCTTCTTGTATTTATTTTCTATAAATAGGATTGTAATTATGATGTAAAGACATATTGATTTCATGCAATAAATACAACAATTAAAGCAAAAACATTTATTCCTAAGTTCGAATCAAGTATTTACTTCAAGAAATTTGTGTTCTACTATTTTTATCTAGTATTCTTTTCTAAAATAGCCTCTCAAAATTCCACCATTAACATGCACTAAATCGCAAATCGAGTAAGGACAAGTAAAATCAAACACACGACACAAGCATATTTCACACACATATCAACTTCTCCCAAACTTGATGGATTTATATACTGAAAGCATTATGATTGGTATATTATGTACAAGGTTTATTGGTTAATATACTGGGAATCATAATTGTTGTATGTTCATCTCCTGTCTGAATTAACAAACATGTGTCGCAAACACAATTATCCTCTTATCTCGTCGATAGGGAGATCATACGGTGTGTAAAAGATCACGGAAGATCGTATGGATCGTTTGACCTAGCGAGATATAAATAGTCATCACAGCTGAGACAGTTCCAGGATAAATTGTCGGTGTAGGCTGCAGCATATGCGGATAAGCATCTTATCTTGGATGTCTTGGTATGCTGGTGTGGGGCACACATTGATGAGGACCTAAGTCGAGATCGATTCTTTTATCTGACATTAAAAGAATCTAGATCTTTATGACTCGATGGAATCTTAAACCTATATGAGGATACAGAAGTATACATATATTGTATATCACTTTGAGTTGTAGAGAGGGTTCTAGTTGAACCTGTACTTCTGCAGTCTTGGGTGATATCAATCTGTGTATGACTGTCTGGTATCTGAACTAGGTAACCACATCCAGTATAGGATGGTGACATTCCCTGAACAGCTCAAAAGGTTCGTTATGCTAAAGTCCTGCAGGTTGATTAAGTTCAAGCATAAGTGAAAATGTTTGAGTGGATTGATTCAGGAATTAAAGATGTCGATTAATTAAATAGCTTGTCAGAGCTTAAATTAATTAACGAATTTCTGTAACCTTAAATGTGGGGATAAACCGAGTCCAATGCAACCCGTTGCTCAAAACGTGGTAGCAAATAGGTAGGACAGTATTGATTCTCTGGTGGCATGAATCAATATTAATTAATTAATTATATTCTGGGTTGAATATGGGAATTAATTAATTGATAGGCCTTATTTGCTATTTGCATTCTGGTCCCTGGTCTGGCCCATGATAACTCAAGCCCAATAGAAGCCTAGAATTTCCTATAAATAGGCCTCAGTACCTCAGACCTCAATGCACCTACAACTCATAAGATCACAAGTTGCACACAGCAAACCAGAGCATTGGGAGCTGTGGTGATCGATTGAGTTTGAGATACGAGGAGGAAATTTTGCTTCTCAACCGGGCAAGGGATCTGATAGAGAACCTTCACCAGGTTTTCAGATCGAGTTGGGAAACAGATCAGAAGATCAGATCAGGAGGATTCTTCTTCTCTCTCTCCTCATTATTTTCGAAAATATTCATTTATTTTTTTTAGATTAATTTTCTCAATCTGTTAGGAAATTAAATCTTGGTGCGTGGGAAAGATCAAAGGGAATCTCCGCGCACGCGTTCTTCATCGTTCATCAATCCAGGTATTCCGCATAACCTTCTTATGCATAATAATATAGGAGCATGCTAGGATTGTTCATAGGCATAGCAATTTATTTTTGATATTCCAATTAACGATCCTTGGCAAACGGACTTTGTGATTCAGTTCACGAATCCCTTCAAAACTTACACACAGTATCAGAGTGCAAAACTGTGCAGCGGAAGGTAATGTATATGCAGCGGAAGTAAGTAGACAGTTGCACTTGTTTAATTAAAACAGAGTAAAGTCAGTTTTGTGTGTTTGAAAGAGTTAAGCTTAGTTATGTCCTGGTTAAGTCAGTTTCACAGTATATACTCTTCAATACTTAGAAGTATTGAAAGTTTCAAAATCAGTTTGTGAAACAGAAAAATAGAGCAGTAAGTAAAGAAAACTTTAAATGAACACACAAGAGTTATAGTGGTTCGGATCTCAATATCCTACATCCACTCTTCAGACCCAAGGTCTGGATAATTCACTAAGTTAGTACGAGACTCCATACGATTTATACACAGTCCGATGGAACCTCCGTCCTCCGGTCAGCTGTGGCACTTGATGATCTCTAAAATGATTGCTCAATTTTAATGCCAACCAAGTAATAATATCAATCTAGGTCCCTAATTCGTTTTGCCCTATGGATTACTATCTAATTGTGTGGAATTTTATAGCTAGGAAAACCAAAAGTCGTTGAGTTGTATTCTAACATCTAGGCTTGTATGTAAACTAAACTAGAACAATTTTAAAGCAATAACCACAAAACATCATTCAACAATTTGTAAGCAAAGCAATATTCCAATTCTTCAAAAGCTTGGTAGAACAAGATTCACAAATACTCAAGAGAGATAGAATGGATGTTGATAAGAATGCGGTTGTGCTCCAATTAAGTTGAACTTAGATGCAAACACTATTTAATCCCTAAATGGATGGACTATTACACTATACTAGCCAATCCCCTATCACGACGAATTGACCATAGATGGCGTTAAAAACCTCAAACAACTACATTATTGGCTTCTAACTCACACCCTATGGCATGTAAATCTTCATCCTATGCCCTTCCTCCGCACAGGGATTGGATCGAGGAATACAAGAAAACATGTTAATCACGACGCTCCTATCCGCGTATTGGCTGCAATATTCACGTCAATTATCACCTAAGTTGGCTCTTACCTACACCTAGGTGAATAGGAATAAGATCTAGCATGATTCCATCTCATAGAAGGAGGTAAACATGCACAATTCAACCTAATTTTCACACAACTTTATTCAAATCAACATCCAAAAGAAGTTTAGAACACCATACCTATCAATTGGATCATTACAATGTTGAATTGAATACAAACCATTACAATTGATAGATCTAGAGAGATTTCTTCCCCAAATTGAGTATTTTGATCTTGATCTACCATTGGACTCTTCAAATCTTCACCAAATGAGGTTGGATTAGCTCTTTGACACCTTGGATTAGGTTTGGAAGGAGATGGAAGATGGAAATGTAGAGAGAATCTGACTAATTTTCGTGTAAAAGTGACAAAAGTTCTCATAAAATTTGAATTTCCCCCTTTTATAATGAGTTGACAGAGCTTCGAATTGCCCGAGATGTCCTGAAATAGAGAAACCGCCACACAGCCCGCTCTGGATCGGCCGGGACAGATTTAGCTCAACCAAAATTTGCCTAAATAGCGGATCGATCGAGATCTGATGGATCGCCCAGGACATGCCTCTGAAATGCTCAGATCGATCGGTCTCTACAGGATCGACCGGAAAATGTCTCTGAACTACCCAGATCGACCGATCTTTGCAGGATTGCCCGGGATGCTTCTCTGAAATCTATCTTGCTACTTTTCATGCCCTCTCGGTCGATCCCCAATGCCTTAAACTCTCAGATCGGGCGATTTTCCTCCAAAACTTAGCCGAAAATGCTGAATTATGCCCAAAACGTAACCTACACCATCCGAAACACACAAAACACGAAAACACAACAAAAAGAAGCAAAAAGCATATGATATGGGAGTAAAATGAGCACAAATATGCATGCACGAACATCGAAATATAGGTCATTATATGCACATATCATAATCCCAAACTTAAACCTTTGATTGTGCTCAATCAAAACAAAGTAAAGCAATTATTCGACCTCGTGCAATACCTCATATCTCATCTTTGTTTATCTTAGCATGTCCTAGTCAAATGAGATTATCACCTAACTTTGTGACATGGTTAATGCTAAGGACTCAAACCACTCATCAAATATGGATAAAAGAAATGAAATCACTCCCTTGCGTGTTTAGGGACGATGAGAATCACTCAAACACAAGATATCGAGCTAAATTTCCATAGGCTTGCATCAATTCTCACCACTATACTACAACAAGTTAGCTCCTAGAATCAAGAAGTTCTTTTCTTTGGTTATAACGTGGCTAACTAAAAGGTAGGTGGTTTTGGGCCAAAGTAACTAAACTCCTCAATTTCCCAAAATCCCCCCTAAAATGTAATCATCAACCACTAAACCCGAGGCTTATTCCATTCTCAAATCTTTCTTTCTTTTTCTTTCCTCATTTTTTCTTTTTCTCTTTTTCTCTTTTTCTTTCTCTTCTTTTTTTTTTTCATTGGCACCTTCCTTCATTTTTTTTCATGTGGGTGCATATTTTTTTAGGACTTGCACCGGTGCATATTTTTTAGGACTTGCACCACTCTTTTTCCACATTGTTTTCAAGTGTCTCATTTTCTAGGATTTACATCAATCCTCTTTATTTCTTTCCTTTCATGCCTCATCAATTGCAATAACAAATACCAAACAATTCCTAACCCAACTCACATCACCGTATTCACCCTCATTCTCTCTTCCCCCCAAACTTGGTCCTAATAATATCAAAGAAATTTCTCCTAATAAGCTCAATCACGGGGTCAAAGATATGAAAGACAAGTAATAATCAAGGTAAACAGCTTATACTCCCGATGTGTAAGGTAGGAATAGGAATCAACGGCCTAATATCATTATCTAGTCACATACTCATGCTAATAGATCGAGAATAGATGCTAGTTCAAGATTTTTTGCTCTCAAACTCGCCTCTCTCAAACAAAATAGATATGACAAGGCTCAACACTCACAACTTTTTGTCAAGTCCCAGCCATTAACCAAACACAAAACTCGGCAATTCAAAAGTAAGACTCAAACATGCTTTGAATACAAGATTCCGCCCTATCATCGTTTGAGGTAAAATTCAGACTTCACCTAGTAAATCATTGTCCAATCTCAAGCCTAGTTTGGGTTCATCACACACATACAAGCACACAAACAATCCTAAGAACAACAACTACATGCAGTAAATCTAAATGGCAAGAGAGCGATAAGGTGTGTTACCCATTGGTAGCCACGATCGGACCGCTTCTCCAATGCCTTATGTACCTACTCACATAAACACAAAACACCACTAAACTTTGAGCATAATTCATACCATTAAGTTCTAATTTCCACCAATCAAATCGCAAACCAACAATAAAGAATTATAAGACATTATCCACTAGCACAACCATTCAAACCAATCCATTCATCATTCCACAAACCAAACAAAATAGAAAATAGTCAATCATACCAACTCATTAATAATTCCATCCAAAACAAATATCAACTAATAAAATCCATGAATAACATCAAAATCCAAATCCACATCCATATCCAAAGTAGATCAAATCAATCATTATACAACCCAATCGAAGTAGAAATCATCCAACAAACTAAACTAAACTAAATGCAAGATAAGATAGAGGAAGAGAGGAGAAGAATAAACCAGGGCATCGGCAACCGACAAATCCTCCCAAACTTAGTCAAGTGAGACTAAGTTTGCAAAAACGGTGGACGATGCATCATCACTCTTCTCGACCCTATGGTGATCAGTCACGGCGGCGGCGAATGTATGGCACCGGAACACGGCACAACAACTCATGCACATCCCCCTAAACCTCGTCCACTCGCCGATTCAACAATCAATCTCACAACATCCAAATGATTCTCAGAATTCATCAACCAATTAGATCGATCCTTCAAATCTTCAACCTCAGTAAGTGCACAATTAGGCAATTCGATGACCTTCTCCCCAAATTTATAATAATAACACTCTCCAAACCGAGAAGGAACCAAAAATGCATTAGCCACCAATGCAGTAGTATTAAGAACCAAACCAGGAGCAAAAACACCAGACAAATCAACACCAAAGAGTTCGAAAATAGGAGTTATCAAGCCACCACCACAAATAAGTGAAGTTTCCAAAGCAAAGGCTTTACTCCAACAATCCATCAACAATCCTCCAATGGAAAACTTCTTTCCATGCAACAAAGCATACAGAAAATGGAGTTCGCAATGTCTAAAATAACAGAACCACCATTACCACAAGACCATCCCTCTATCACTTGTTGCACATACCGGATAATAGGGTTTTTAATCAAAGAGGACTTACAAGACTTAATATCGAAAGCATTCACGGTTTTAATTCCTGAAATAGACTCTCAAAATTCAGCTGGATCAAGTTCTTTAAAGATAAACACAGACTCCTCATAACACCCGAAAATTCTATCAATTTCTTGCCTACTCAAAAAGATAGTCTAACCTTTAAGTTTGAACCTCACAGTCGTAGGAATACCATCCTTGCCCCTCATTCACCATATCCATATGAGCTAATCTCGGATCATCATCCTCCTTGATCCTCTTCTTTAAACCTCTTTTATCAACTTCCACTTGCTCCTCAACTCTCATTTCATCTAAGCTTCTAGAAGGTAAGGAGAACACAACTTCTTTTCCACAACACCGGAGAGTTAGTTCACCATTAATCATATCAAATAAAGCGTCGGCCGTATTCAAAAATGGCCTCCCAAAGATAAGGTGAATACCCCCTTTGTTTTCCATATCTACAATTAAGAAGTCACCCGGGAAGGTGAAGCTTGAAATCTCCACATGCACGTCTTCAACAACCCTTCGAGGGAAAAACAGGGCATGATTTGCCATTTGAAGAACTTGGCAAGTAGGCTTCACTTATCCAACATTCAAATCCTTAAACAAGTTCCAAGACATGACATTTACACTCGCCCTGGAATCACACAAGGCTTTCTCAAAAGTTGTGTCCCCTATCTTGCAACTTACAATGAAACTCCCCGGGTCTTCCTTTTTGTTTGCCACACTTTTTCCACCTTGGTCATTGTTGTTGCTACAGCAGGGTAACTACAAAACTATGCGCAAGTATACGCAATCGACAAGTAATATAGTCTAGGAGACCAGATATCGAACCCTAGAGAGTGTTTAATCAAGTCGTGCACATAATATTGCTTGCAAAATAGGTTTGTGTGATGATTTTCTAAACTAAAATTGTAGAAATGCATAAATAATAAAACCAATTAAAGCTAAAATGATTAATAACTGTTCTTCCTAAATTATAACCATAAGAACTTCAGAAATACGGTTTAACAAAGCGAGAAAATACACTAAGTTGCTAACTTTTGGTTATCTACTTTCCTATATGCTGTAGCATGGTTCAGACATCAATTCTGGGTCTTGTAACCTCTCTGTACACTGCCTAGCATGTTCTCACACTACTAGATCTGCATTTTCTTATTAATCTTCATATGTCTATGACAGAATTAATCTTCAAATGAAATTATCAAAACAGGGGTTCTTACAAGTCTCAAGTTCTTTGTATGTCTACACAAGAACTCAAGATTGATTGTGACTTCCTAAACCTAGATCTCCTTTCGGTCTCCCTAGGTGAAATATTCCTTGCCACCATCGTGTTTAAGGAATCAAACAAACCAAAATCATAATCAAACACCAAATTTGAAACAAGAACAGCTCTAACATATATTCAAGCAAATAAACCAGTTAACAACCCAATCATTAGGAGTTTAGCTCATGCTTAAACTAAAAACAAAATAAATAATAATAACTAAAATCCAACTATCATTCATCTATCAACTACAAATATAAACTAGAGGTGCAGAAAAACCAGCAGCAAGGTGTCCAGCTGCTGCTGCTTTTCTTCCTCCATCTCTGTGCTGCAGCCCCCAGATCTCCTCTCTTTAAAACTGTAGCTTGTTGAGGAAGAATAATGGTTGAATGTTTTTTTTCTCTCTTTGCTCTCAAAATATCTTCAATCCTTTTACTTCCAATGAATCTCCATCCTACACATGGCTCTCCATCCTGCCCTATGACTCTGATAGCTCATATAGTTGACACCTGTCCAACTTTTGAGACAAAATCTGAAAAGTGAGCTGATGCTGTCTGCAGGTGGTCCCCCCTGGTGCAGTCTCTCAGCTTCCAGTAATGCTACTCCTATGCTGCAGCATAACTTTCAGCGGATTACTCTTCACTTCTTTGGTATGAAATTTGGTTAATATCACTCATTTTCCTTGCAAAATAACTAAAAATAACAAAACACAATTATACAAGACACACAATGTAGACAATGATAAATACAACACAAAAACAACCTAATACGAGTTGGAATCACTAAAAAGAACATAAAAGACACCTATAAAACACTAAAATAATAACTCCTTAAGGGAGTTATCACCCCCCCAAACTTAAGATGTTGCTTGTCCCCAAGCAACAAAGACACAAGCAAAGGATAAAAACAAACAAACAAACGACACATAAGCCCTCATGAGATAGTCAAATTTAGCCTAAGCAACATTGCATCATGCCCTTAGCAAAATTGTAAAAAGAAAGACTTAACAAAATAGTCCATGATCAGCATGAAATTGTTAAAAACATATCTCTTCGGTTTAACAAAGCACCTCAATCAAATTTAAAGTCCCAAGTTCCAAAAACAAGATGACTCAAAATCAGATAGCACAACTTTTCAACACGACTCAAGATATTTCTTCAAGCTCAGTGATCATCAATGTTACTTATTTTCACTCCCATTTGACCTCTAACATCTTCTCCACTAATGGAATCTATGCCACTCACAGATCAAAAGGACTTCAAGGCTTGTAATGTTAGGCTAAGGTTAAGGATGGGTAAATATGGTTAAAGTGACTATCATCCAGGAGCATAATTTAACATCTTAATTTAGGACTTATTCTAAACGACAACATCAACAAAGGAGAAAGGCATCCACTCCCAAAGATAAAAATAAAACAAACTATACTCTTTTTTTCTTTATTTATTTATTTATTTTTTTTTTATAACTTCATATTCTCTTTTTTTTTTAAATACAAGATACAAGACTTTGGCTCTTCAACATTTTCAGCCATACAACTCATGCCACTGCAATGCTTCAGCATTGATTATTCCAACTAAACACAAAACACCACAACTAAAACATATAAAGACGTGCGTGTGTACCCCCCCAAACTTAGAACAAACATTGTCCTCAATGTTTCAGAAGAGTCAAAGATACTCCTGGATAAGGGTGAGTGTATGGATAATGGCTAAACATGTATGGAAAATGAAAGAAACGGCATAAGGCACAAAGAAAGGTGCAAAGAAGATTTGTGAATGAAATGAAATGGTTAGAAGGCTGAAATATATGAAAGATGGCCTTAATCATTTCTACAAGTGGCACAAATCCTAATTTCGCCTCAAATCTGCTATCGAACAAGTAAGAGGTAACTATTTCACACATATCACAAGGCAAAATAGCTCAAATCATGCCAAATCACTGAACTAACAAGATGTAGTTTTTCAAAAAAGAATTCCATTTTTTTCACAGACTTGGAACTCAAATCAGTCATGATTTACCAAGTTAAAACTAGAGATCTGAAGAAAACAAAACATGCTAAACCAAAAACTATTCATGAAGCCAAAAGATAAGAAAGAAATGAATAGACACATCATCGGGCATAGAAATGAGCATTGACTAAAATATCATAAATCAATCAGACAACCACAACCTAAGACACTAAAATAAAAACATCAAATATTCACATCCAACAAACAAACAACTAAAATAACTAAGAAGAACTAACATATTAAGACTAAATATAAAAATATTTTTTTTGAGTGGAAAAGGTTTCGATTTAACCAAAGGGTCACGGGCCAGCAGAGGTGCTTGTATTTCCTTCCACTTTCGCACTGATGGCGCTTAGCTGCTGCAGGATGAATTTGTTTTGGTCTTTGATATTCAGCATCACATCCCTCTCTCACAGTCCAACTAATGCTACTCCCAGGCTATAGCATCACAAAAATAACTAAAGCAGAAAATAAATAACATAAATAAAACTAACTAAATAACAGAAATAAAATGAAAGCAGTAAAATTCCTGGGCTATCTCAATTACCAAAGAGTTTGAAACTCTTATATAGCCCAAAGTACCTCTCCTCTTAAGCATCATTCATTGAGGCCGGAGCCTTCTCT
Organism: Plectranthus barbatus; assembly: GCA_026898455.1. Lineage (NCBI taxonomy): Eukaryota > Viridiplantae > Streptophyta > Magnoliopsida > Lamiales > Lamiaceae > Plectranthus > Plectranthus barbatus. The sequence continues at coordinate 203,223 of JAPKLW010001060.1, read as the reverse complement.
TTATCGACCCCTCCAACAATGTATTCCTTCACTCTTTTCCTCTTCTTGTAGTCAACACAAACATACCCTTCAGTCAAAATCCTCTTGGGAACTAATTCATTAGATGCAGCCATATGTGTCACTTCTCTTTCTTTTGTTGCACATTGGACAAGGTAGACCAAATATCTATCAAAAATTGAATTCTTGATTCCAGGATCGAAACATTTGATCATGTCTTCCTCCACAGCTTCATTCACATCGTTGACTTGCTGCTATTTCACGAAGCCATTGCAACCTTCTCTCAGCAAAATCTCTTCCAAATAATTCAAAGAGCTAAACTCTTCGCCCATGTACCAAATATCAGGTGGTTTTAGAGTTTTCAAGGGTAATTTGTCATCACCCTCCAAATCATCATACTCCAAATGAGGTAGGAAAGAGTCCAATACCAGCTCTGGTTGTTGAGTGGAAAGAATCTGAAATGCCCCCTGTGGCAACTCAAGAGATTCAGATTTTTGAAAGTTTTCATCATCACTTAGCTCCTCAAACTCAGTGTAATCATTTTCAACTTGCTCGGACTCCATGTACAACTCTTCGTGCATTTCCCCAGCAAAAACATCAAACACATCAGTTGCGGGACACTTCTCCATTTCATCATTTTGATTTTTCACCCCATGTGGAAAAGGTGGAGGTGGAGTTGTAAACTTCCTCTCAGTTGTCATATGCTGCTTCTGTGCTACAGCATGAGCTGCAGTCTGTTTCTGTAATTCTTCTTCTTCTGCTTTGTGACCCTGTGCAGGGGGAAATTCCTCATGTTTCCTGCCTTTACTCAATGTTAATGCTTTGACAAATTCTTTTTCTGGCTTCTGATTGAAAGTGTCATTCAATGGTAAGCCTTCAGGTCTATTTCTCAGCTTGGTTGCCAATTTCCCAACTTGCACTTCCAAGCTTCTAAGTGAAGCAGCTTGGCTTTGAATAAGGGCATCCTGACTCTGACTCTGACTCATTGCTGCATTTTTTGTAATAAAATCCTTGAGCTAATCCTCCAATGAATTCAGCTGCTTCCCAGGTGGTGCTTTAGTTCGTTGCTGATTTTGCTGTTGGAAACCAGAGCTCCCAGACTTATGCTGCTCAGATGCTTCAACGTCGTAATTTTCTGACTTATACCATAAAAGATTGGTATAGTTCCTCCATCCTGGGTTGCATGAGTTAGTATATGGATTATCCCCTTGGTTCTGCTGATAATTCTGATTTTCTTCACAGCATGCAGATGTTGGATGAGCTGGACACTCTTCAAACTTGTGTGCTTCTCCACAATAAATGCATGATACCACCTGCAACAATGGTTGGGGAGGAATGCTATGCTCAATACTCTCAGTTGCTGAACCTATTGCTGCTAATGGTGCTGTAACAGCAGACCCCATTGTTGGCATTTGTGCAGTATGAGCATCCACTTCTAGAATTCCTGGAACTTTTTGAGTTAATGTTGGAGCAGCTCTTGGATCTTCCCATTGATAGTTGTTGGATGATATCAGGTCCCACAATTCACATGCTTCTTCATAGGATTTGGACAATAAGGCTCCACTTGCTGATGCATCCAACATCATCCTTGAGTTTAAATTCAGCCCAAAGTAGAAAGTCTCAATCTGAATGTAATTAGGAATCCCAGCAACTCCTTAAACCTTTCCCAAGCTTCACTCACATATTCATCATCTTGCCTAAAAGACATAATCTCATTTCGAAACATGGCAATTTTTGCAGCTGGGAAGTACTTCATCAAGAATTTTTCAGTCAACTCATTCGAAGTGGTGATAGAATCAGGTAGAAAAGAGCTCAACCAATATCGGGCGTTGTCCCTCAATGAGAAGGGAAATAGCCTCAGCCTTAGTGCCTTTGGACTCACACCTTGCAGCTTGAAAGAGTCACAAACCTCCAAGAAAGACCGCAAATGAAGATGGGGATCGCCGGTGGGTTGGCCACTAAATCGGCCTACGAACTCCAGCATTTGGAACATTACCGGCTTCAACTCGAAATGGTTAGCTTGAATTTCAGGCCACACAATGCTTGATTTCATCTCCTGGAACAACGAGTTTGCATAACAGCGAATAGGTTTGTCTTTATCATTAGCCATAGCCAAGATATTCACCAAGTTGTTTCCACCATTTCCAGCAACACCATCTTGATTTGTCATCTTTTTTTTTGTTCACAAACTTTTCACACCTGAATATTAAAACACTACGGCACCTTGTTAATCAAACCAGTAAAAATACTAAAAATAAAATGAAAAGCAGTTATCAAGCAATATAATAGCATTCAGACTAAAAAACAACACTCCCCGGCAACGGCGCCAAAAACTTGTTGTTGCTGCAGCAGGGTAACTACAGAACTATGCACAAGTATACGCAATCGACAAGTAATATAGTCTAGGAGACCAGATATCGAACCCTAGAGAGTGTTTAATCAAGCCGTGCACACGATATTGCTTGCAAAATAGGTTTGTGTGATGATTTTCTAAACTAAAATTGTAGAAATGCATAAATAATAAAACCAATTAAAGCTAAAATGATTAATAACTGTTCTTCCTAAATTATAACCATAAGAACTTCAGAAATACGGTTTAACAAAGCGAGAAAATATACTTGGGTTGCTAACTTTTGGTTATCTACTTTCCTATATGCTGTAGCATGGTTCAGACATCAATTCTGGGTCTTGTAACCTCTCTATACACTGCCTAGCATGTTCTCACACTACTAGATCTACATTTTCTTATTAATCTTCATATGTCTATGACAGAATTAATCTTCAAATGAAATTATCAAAACAGGGGTTCTTACAAGTCTCAAGTTCTTTGTATGTCTACACAAGAACTCAAGATTGATTGTGACTTCCTAAACCTAGATCTCCTTTCGGTCTCCCTAGGTGAAATATTCCTTGCCTCCATCGTGTTTAAGGAATCAAACAAACCAAAATCATAATCAAACACCAGATTTGAAACAAGAACAGCTCTAACATATATTCAAGCAAATAAACTAGTTAACAACCCAAGCATTAGGAGTTTAGCTCTTGCTTAAACTAAAAAGAAAATAAATAATAATAACTAAAATCCAACTATCATTCATCTATCAACTATAAATATAAACAAGAGGTGCAGAAAAACCAGCAGCAAGGTGTCCAGCTGCTGCTGCTCTTCTTCCTCCATCTCTGCGCTGCAGCCCCCAGATTTTCTCTCTCTAAAACCGTAGCTTGTTGAGGAAGAATAATGGTTGAATGTTTTTTTCTCTCTCTTTGCTCTCAAAATATCTTCAATCCTTTTACTTCCAATGAATCTCCATCCTACACATGGCTCTCCATCCTGCCCTATGACTCTGATAGCTCATATAGTTGACACCTGTCCAACTTTTGAGACAAAATCTCTAAAGTGAGCTGATGCTGTCTGCAGGTGGTCCCCCCTGGTGCAGTCTCTCAGCTTCCAGTAATGTTACTCCTATGCTGCAGCATAACTTTCAGCGGATTACTCTTCACTTCTTTGGTATGAAATTTGGTTAATATCACTCATTTTCCTTGCAAAATAACTAAAAACAACAAAACATAACTATACAAGACACACAATGTAGACAATGATAAATACAACACAAAAACAACCTAATACGAGTTAGAAACACTAAAAAAACATAAAAGACACCTATAAAACACTAAAATAATAACTCCTTAAGGGAGTTATCAGTCATCTCTTTCATATCTTAATTCTTCCTCATCTTTCAACTCTTCCTCAATTAACTCATCAAGCATTGGCACACGTTGTATCTCCTCCGGATTAGGCATCTCGATGTCCCCTTTCCTCATATAATCAAAGAAAATGACTTCTTTGTCTTGAACCTCCTTCCTATCCTTGACATTTTCCTCTTCAACAACTTTCACTTCTTCCTTAGCCAAAGCTTTTTCTTGCACTTCAAATTCCACATTCTCCAATTTAGGAGTCATGACCAATGTCCTCCCATCTTGAGTTTGCTCACCTTCAACCATGCTACAACTCTTCTTTTGAATGACCTCCGTATCACTTGGGAACTTCCCAGCTTGGTGCTTCCCACTAAGTTGTTTAGCAATGGATGATATTTGCAATTGAATTTCAGCAAACATCCCGTCATACTTTTCAATCCTCTTCTCCAACTCATCACTTGGATTTTTCCTAACCTCTTGATTGCCAAATCTACCAATTCCCCCGACATAGCCACCTTGACTACTACTCCCCCCATTCTCCAATTGCATCGTAGGGTTTAAAGCGTTGTTGGGGTTAACATAAGAGAAGTTCGGGTGGAAGGGTGATAAAACAAATTCCCCGGAGGGTTGTATTGAGGTTGCATGTTGTTGTACCCCATCCTTGGATTTACAAAGTTCACGCTCTCCGGGTATCCTTCCTCATATTTCATCATCATTACATCACCCCTTCTACCTCCCGAGGTATACAATGCATCAATCTTCTTTTGCATCAAAGCTATTTCCTCTTTCAACTCCTCACTTTCTCTCGTCTCATTTACCGTCTTGACCGACCAGTAATCTTTCCTCTCTTTTGGCCAATGATAACTATTCTCTGTCATTTTCTCGATTGTCCTCAAGGCTTTGTCTTCCTCTAGATCTAGGAAGGCTCCTCTCGATGAGGCATCCATCATAATCTTCGTATCATAGTTTAATCCCCCATAGAACTGACAGATTTGTTGACTCCGTGAGAGCCCATGCCTTGGACACTTCCGGAGTAGATCCCGGAACCGGTCCCATGCCTTATATAGCGGTTCATCATAATGCTGGCCAAATGAGTTATATCAGCTCGCCTCTTCAATGTGAGACTAGGAGGAAAGAACTTAAACAAAAACTTCTCGCGTAATTCCTCCCATGTGGCTATGTTTGATTTATCTATCCCCTCAAACCAATGTCTAACACCATCACGCAGGGAGAAAGAAAAGAACCTCAACCGAATTTGGTCCTGTGGCACTTGATTGATCTTAATCGTATCCATTATCTCCAAAAATCTTGAGATATGAACATTCGGATCTTCCGTAGCATGTCCCCAAAACTAATTATTCTGGATCATTTGGATCAATTGTGGTTTGATCTCAAATTGAGTGGCGTTCATTCCCAAGCGGAACCCACTGGTTGCTTGCTCCCCTTGAGGTCTAAATAAGTTTTGAAGTGGCCTTCTCGATTCATTTATTTCAATCATAGCTCTCATGAGTTCCAATTGTCTCTCCAACTCATCAATCTTTCCCGTATCTTGCCGGTTCTCCATTTCAAATTCAACTTCTATTCCTTCACACCTTTGCCGAATTGTTCTTCAATCAAATGAGCTTTCGATCTCGTTAACATAAACCACCTACAATTCCAACAAACAATTTTCAAACAAAATACAAAAATCCAACAACAATATATCAATTAATAACAAACAAGAGTAAACAATCTAAGAGACAAATTAACAAAGACCTAGCCTATAATATACACACTTTCAACAATATCCAAAGACCTACTAGTTAAGTTCCCAGGCAACGACACCAAAAACTTGATGAGCTCTAAAATGATTGCTCAATTTTAATGCCAACCAAGTAATAATATCAATCCAGGTCCCTAACTCATTTTGCCCTATGGATTACTATCTAATCGTGTGAAATTTTATAGCTAGGAAAACCAAAAGTCGTTGAGTTGTACTCTAACATCTAGGCTTGTATGTAAACTAAACTAGAAAAATTTTAAAACAATAACCACAAAACATCATTCAACAATTTGTAAACAAAACAATATTCTAATTCTTAAAAAGCTTGGTAGAACAAGATTCACAAATACTCAAGAGAGATAGAATGGGTGTTGATAAGAATGTGGTTGTGCTCCAATAAAGTTGAACTTAGACGCAAAAACTATTTAATCCCTATATGGATGGACTATTACACTATACTAGCCAATCCCCTATCACGACGAATTGACCGTAGATGATGTTAAAAAACTCAAACAACTACGTTATTGGCTTCTAACTCACTCCCTATGGCACGTAAATCTTCATCCTATGCCCTTCCTCCACACAGGGATTGGATCGAGGAACACTAGAAAACATGCTAATCACGGCGCTCCTATCCGCATATTGGCTGCAATATTCACGTCAATTATCACCTAAGTTGGCTCTTACCTACACCTAGGTGAATAGGAATAAGATCTAGCATGATTCCATCATATAGAGGGAGGTAAACATGCACAATTCAACCTAATTTTCACACAACTTTATTCAAATCAACATCCTAAAGAAGTTTAGAACACCATACCTATCAATTGGATCATTACAATGTTGAATTGAAAACAAACCATTACAATTGATAGATCTAGAGAGATTTCTTCCCCAAGTTGAGTATTTTGATCTTGATCTACCCTTGGAATCTTCAGATCTTCACCAAGTGAAGTTGGATTAGCTCTTTGACACCTTGGATTAGGTTTGGAAGGAGATGGAAGACGGAAATGTAGAGAGAATCTAACTAATTTTCGTGTAAAAGTGACAAAAGTTCTCATAAAATCTGAATTTCCCCACTTTATAATGAGTTGGCAGAGCCTCGGATCGCCCTGGATGAGGTCGGATCGCCCGAGATGTCCTGAAATAGGGAAACCACCACACAACCCACTCTGGATCGGCCGGGACAGATTTGGCTCGACCAAAATCTGCCTCTGAAATGGCAAATCGATCGAGCTTTAATGGATCACCCGGGATATGCCTCTGAAATGCTCAGATCGACCGGTCTCTACAGGATCAACCAGGAAATGTCTCTGAACTACCTAAATCGACCGATCTCTGCAGGATCGCCCTAGATGCTTCTCTGAAATCCATCCTACTGCTTTTCCTACCCTCTCGGTCGATCCCCAATGCCTTAAACTCTCAGATCGGGCAATTTTCCTCCAAAACTTAGCCGAAAATGCTGAATTATGCCCAAAATCTAACCTACACCATCCGAAACACACAAAACACGAAAACACAACAAAAAGAAGCAAAAAGCATATGATATGGGAGTAAAATGAGCACAAATATGCATGCACAAACATCAAAATATAGGTCATTTTATGCACATATCAGCACTCACCTAGGAACTCCTTGCAGACTCAGTCTTCAGGTTGACGTGGGGACGCACCCCGCAGCCTCCTTCCCGGTGGTTGGATGTTTACTTGTTCTTCCCAGAACTCAGGTGGTTGGCATACGCCTGTGAGAATCAGAATCCTAGACTATGAAACTGACTGTTATGAATATATCTCAAAAAGATATATTCACCAAGAAGAGCTTCAACCTCGTGCTAGGAGAAGTTAGCACGGTGGGTAACTTGAGTCGAAGACTCAAGTTTCGTGTTAGAAAACACAGAAAACTCAGAGAGTTTTAGCAGAGGGAGATGGCCTGAACGATTGCCCTTGTCCTCTCAAGACTATCAGATTTGAATTCTGTTCAGGTAACCAGTTTGGAAGTGTTGGCCTTTATATAGAGGAAAACCTATGGCAATTTGAATTTCTATCCATTAGAATCATAAATCCAGACGTTAGACTCATGGATTATATTGGCCAATCTTAGCCCATGCCTTAGGTCTCCTTTTTGCTCTGCTCTGCTCTGCAGTGTCAGTGTACGTTACACTAACTTTATGTCAGACTTCTTTTCAGCCCGAGGAATCCCAGTTTGGATAATTGCGTACTGACTTGGGCATGTTTGAATGTCTGATTTTGACTGAGCTTCGATATCTTTCGAAATGCTCATTCTTTAAAGGGAGAGGCTCTAATACTGACTAATAAAAGTCAGTACAGCTTTGCCCTAATACTGACTTCCCAGGGTCAATATGGCAAACCCTCATACTGACTTCTCCTTGTTAGTATTCTAGTACCTTAAACTGAGTGCTCCAACAAAGTTTTAGGTCAAGGCTAGGCGTGTTGGTAGTCAGTTCTCGAGCATTCTCCTTTGCTCGGTCTTCAACCTAAGTTCTACTACAACTCAACTCGATCCTATACAAGGATTACAGGTTAGAACTCTAGAAATTGGAAAAACTGACTAAGATGGCTTACAATCTTTGACCCACCAAAACATCAAAAAGTAAGGAAGGAATTCTAAAAAAGAATCCTAACAATTTCCCCCTTTTTGGTGTGGTCAAAGCCATCTGGAACCTAAGCCGATGAGGTGAGGATAACTTTAGAGTTTTTACAGTTTTGACAATGTGCCTCATAAACTCTAAAAAGTTCCCCCTTGATCAATGCCTGGGTGCGTCGTCAAAGATCCAAAGGCTTTTGTAAGGTCGACTGCAGTACTGGCCTCTTCATCTGGAATACTTGTGTGAACATCTACAGATTTTGTCTGAGAAGCTTGACTTTGATCCTCTTTATCAGCACTCTATTTCTCACAACCATTGTTAAGAGCAAGATCACCAAGTTCCAGTTCTTTCAAGGTTCTGCGCACTAAAATAGACTCATAAAAAACAACAGAGCATGTTACTTCCACAAGTCTGGTTATCTTGTTGAGTACTCTGTATCCCTTTTATGAAAGATGTCCATATCCAAGGAACACTTCTTCATCTGCCTTGGGACTGAAAGTATTCAGTTTTGACTTCCTATTGTTATGGATGTAACATGGTGAACCAAAAGCACGAAGATGAGCTATAGAAGGCTTATGATCATTGAAGACTTCGTACGGGGTTTTGTGATGGCAGCTGTTGATGGCGCTCCTCTTCTGAGTATAGCATGCCGTCATCAAGTCTTCTCCCCAGTAACATTCTTTCAAGTCTGCTTCGGCAAGCATGGTCCTGACTGCCTCCTTGAGTGTTCTGTTTCTCCGTTCAGCAAGTCCGTTCTGCTGAGGCATCCTAGGAGTTGACTTTTCATGAGCAATGCTAGCATCAGCGTAGAAATCCATTAGTGGACTGTTGCAAAACTCAGTCCTGTTGTCAGATTTGATTCTTTTGACGGTGACTCCTTTGCTATTTTGCACTTGAAGGATGAGTTCTGGAAGCTAAATTTTTACTTCATCCTTTGTTGTCAGCAGCTTGACCCAAGTGTATCTGGGGTAGTCGTCTACTACAACCAGAGTGATTCTTTTTCCTCCAATGGTTGGCGGCTTGACTGGTCCAAACTGATCCATATGTAGTAGCTCGAGGATCCTGCTTGTGCTTGTTGTGATGGTTTGACTTTTGAATGATGATCTGGTTTGCTTTCCCATCTTGCATGCTCTGCAGACACCTTCTTCCTTCTTGAAACTGACTTGTGGTAGGCCTTCCACAAGTTTGTGCTAGGCAAGATGTCTGATTGACTGAAAATTCAGATGGCTAAGTCTTTTATGCCATAGCCAGTTGACTCCTTCTTGGGATGAGCTTGTTGCGGCAAGGCACGTGTCAATCAACATAGTAGAGATTTCCTTTCTTCACACCTTTCAGCACAGTCTCCTTGGAATATTTGTCATTAACCCATCATTCTTCTTCGGCAAATGTTACCTCATATCTGAATTGGATAAGTTGACTTACACTCAGCAGATTGTAGTGGAGATTGGTGACTAAGGATACATTGTTGATGATTATTCCATTACATTCCAATCATCCTTTGCCAGTTACTCTGCCTTTTGAATCATCTCCAAAATTTGCAAGTGGTCCTCTTGTCAATCTCAGTTTTGAGAGAAGACTACTGTCACCATTCATGTGAGCTGAACATCCACTGTTCAATATCCAAGATCTTTTCTTCTTTTTAGATTGACCTTGGTGACCCTGTACTTGCAAAACAGATAAGGTTAGACATAAGGTACCTGTATTTCTGCGGGAACTGATGGGTTAGTCTTATGGATCCAGCCTTTGGGAATCCATACTTGCTTCACCTTTGTTGGTCCCAGATCAGAGTATGTATAATGTGCAGTGGAAGTATAAAAACAGTTATTTGCACTCTTAATGCGCCAGTTCAGTTTCAATTTACGACCCAGTTTTAAACAACAGTTTTAAAATGACAGTTTGTGTTAGCCAGCAGTTTTAGGTAACCAGTTTACAGTTATATGCAGTCAACAGTTATACACTTCAACACTTTCAGAGAAGTGTTGAAGGTTTCAAAACACAATTGAAAACAGTATGGCACGTAAGTAAATAAAAATTGTAAGTGATGCAGGATATTTATAGTGGTTTGGAGCCTTAAGTGCTACGTCCACTCTTCAGAAATTAATCCGAAAATTCACTAAGTAATGAAGATACAATCCTCATGATCTATAGCCAAAAGCTGTAGAGACCACCGTCAACATCAAAATGGATCACTCGCTCAGGCAGTTGTTCTTCACTCCTTTTCTAGTTTCTCGAAGCTAGGTGGCACCTTGAAGTCTTCTCAGAACTTGTAGTCGTTGGAAATGGATTGAGGACAAACCTCCCTTCTCCTTCTCCGGTGGGTGTATGGTTGAGTTCTTCCCAGAACGTATGCTAGTCGGCAAAAGCCTGTAATAACCTTCTTCTCCTTAGAGAATCAGGCTGCTGTGTTCTTACTTGAAAAGTAAGAACACCAAGAAAAGTAGAATAAGTCATAAGACTTAATCCTCGTGTACACTGATAAGTTCATATCTTCACTAACTTATCAATGAAGTTCTTGAATATTTTAGGGTCTTTTTAAAGCATTTTATTTACTTTTGCATGCATGATAAGGTTATCGCACGTGAAATGCTCGTGATGGTGTATTTTGCAAGCTTTTAGGTGAAAAATGGCTAAGGAAAGAAAGAGGCCGAGGAAAAGCCTCGACTTCGATTGACGCAGGCCACATCGATCAAAGTCGACACCAAGGATCGATCGCTGTTGGAAGCTCAAGCATGGTCAACATGTGACATTCACGTTGATCAATGATCACTATTATTTCTAACAAATTAATTATAATAACAGCGGCAAAAAAATTTGTAAACCCTAAGGTTATCGATCCAGGGGAATTGTGTGGGGAAATTATCCTATGTACTAATTATGGTTCTAAAATTCATTGTTCGAGTGAACAGAAAATTAGGGTTTTGATTTGGAAAATAAAGATAACAATACTTGAAAATTAAAGGAGTTTTGAAAGCAAATTAAAGGAGCACAGATTCTAGGGAAGAACTCTTATTATGAATAACATGTAGGAATCAATTAATTTAACAGGTGGAATACTGTAACAATGCTATATTTCCTTGTTTGACAAATATAACTTAGATTACTAATTAGTGACTCATCTCCGCTCGGTCTCAAAGTACACCAAATTAGTCAATCCGATAAGCAAATCAGTTCAATTCCTACATCTAGTACATCTATTTGGATAGTGTAGATCGTATCATGTATTCCTATTCCCACTATTAATATTCACCTCTCGGTCCTTCTATCAATAACTAGACATCTAAATTAATCATCACCTCTCGGTCCTTGAATTAATCTAGAATTAAGAAATAAACACAGGAATCATGAACCTAATTAATTAATCCTAACATGCATCCATAATAATATCAACCTCTAGAACCCGCTAGGGTTTCTAGCCACTCATCGTAGATAGAAATCCAAAAGAAAACATATTGAATTGCATATAAGTAAAGAACTTACAAGAAAAATAAAGGTTTCGTGTTTCCCAAGTCTCCAAACTCTCAAAACCAAAGTGCTGAATGAAAATATGAAAAGGAATTATATGGAATGCTGAAAAATCGAATTTAGTAGGCTATTTATAGGGGTGGATATGTATCCTATCAAATCTAGGGCTAAAGATATGAATAAATCCGTTTTTAATCGAATTTCCGCTCCAGCAGACAGCCTCGCGTCGATCGTGGCTGATCCACGTCGATCGACGTGACTTTTTGGTCGGTGTCGATCGATGCCAGTTGGCGTCTGTCGACGCAGCTTCTCGCCCCTCCTGCGCGGTCTCACGGTTTTGGCCATAACTTCCTCTCCCGAACTCCGATTGACCCGATTCCAGTTGCGTTGGAGAGCTAACTCAAAGCATCATCCATTGCCATGTACCAATAGCCCGAATTCCTCTTGTGGAAGAAATCTTCACTGCTACTCTTACATGTCACTGCTTTCGGAACGGTTTTCAAGTGAATTTTGGCCTAAAACCTGCAAAAATACCAAAACGCGCATAATACCACCTAATATAGACTCATGCACATAGTATATATATAAAATCAATAAAACTACATAAAATAGTAGAAAATAATATAGGTAAGCGAGTAAAATAATGAGCTTATCAAACCCCCAAACTTGAACGTTTGATTGTCCTCAATCAATAGGTAAGAAAGAAATCAAAAGATCATGCGATTAAAGTGCAATGCCTCACAAGATTCATCACAGTCAAGAATCAAAAATCTACTACACACAAACAATTTGAAAGAGACATAAAATTCATCAACATTGGATGAACTCACAGGAAGTGTATCGCTCAACTCTCAAGTGTTTAAGGTATAGATGAAAGCACTCAACAACATGTATGAAGAAATTTCTACCATAGGCTTGCAAATTTTCTAATATCTCCACTGCTAGAATGTGTACACAAGTCTAGAATCAAAAAGGACTTTCATTAGGTTGTAACGTAGGCTTTTTGTGAAGGGTAGGGAAAATTTGGCCAAGTGACTAAATTAAGTTGAGTTGATCATTCTCAACCAATGCAACCATCATCTATTCATCATCCACCTCATCTCCTCAAATATATCAACAAATACACAACCCCCTTTTTTTTCTAGCTCATTTTGAATCTCTTATGCTCTTTACATAAATTTTTTGTATTCTTTTCTTTTCATAGAGCTTATGAGAATTCTAATTATTTCTTTGAGCTTCTTTTTCACACATCTTTTCACCACTAATTTATAATTTCTTATCTCCATATCACAATCATTCCACCCCATATACCACAACTCAAGACATGAGCGAAACCAATACTTCTTCTTAATCTCATAGACAAGGAAAGAAAAATTTTGTATAGGCTCAAAAGTGGCTAACTAGGGAAAATTTAATGTGAAGGGACAGTGTTTAGGGAATTGGGCTATCAAAGATGGCCTAAGATCATTCCCTAAACTTGTGCACACTATGCAGCCTCAACACAAAAAATAGGCAAGTTCTAGAGAAATAAAAACACACATGTGAATCTCACATCAAACGAATAAAGGCTCAAATTTCTCACACAAGGGTTCAAAATTTTCTTCCACAGTCAATTTCAAATCAGCTCAATCAGCACGCAAGTGTAAGTGTCAAATCAATCCTATCATGCGGTATTCTACATTCATAGGCATCTAACCACAATCACAATCAATTCAACTCAACCCTCAATCGATTCAACTCTCACAATCTCATTCGGGTTATTTCAAAACTCAAAAATTTTCCCCACAAAATAGAATAAACTAAAAAAACTTAAAAATTAATGCAAAATTTAAATACGGAAAGCAGGATAAATAAAAGATAGAATGTTCCATCTCTTGTCCACATCCCCCCAAAATTATTTCCAACTCGAAGAGTGGAATAAGTTTGAAAATCAGACAAAAGAGGGAACGATACCTGGCAGTGGATCTCAGACATCCACTCTTTATCCCCCGGAGTAAACATCGCGCGACGTGAATTGTTGCAGCTGGCACTTCACGTCGATTGACTTGAAGCCTTCTTGTCGATCCCTTCGTGGATCAAAGTGTATTACGCCGGACTTCTCGGCATCGATCGATGCCAGGCTACGTCGATCGACGTCAAGCTGATTTCCAAATTTTTTTTAATTAACTGAAAAATAACTGTTAATGGAAAATAATGGAAATTCGAAATAAAATAAAAAAAATAAAAATTAAAAAGAAAATACGGAAAATGTTGGGTTACCTCCCAACAAGTGCTTGATTTAACGTCGCAGCTCGACGATACCTTAAATCACTGCCAAGGAGGTCGGGTCCAGACTCGCCGACCTTTGGCATCCACCATGTAGACTTTTCGGTCTTTGATAATGGTGGTGAGCTCAGAAAAAGGTGGCGCAGTTGACACTGCTACCCTATCGTTTCCTCGCTCCCACTCAATGGAAGCTGCTTCATCTTCTTCAGACTCATCCTCTTCTTCAGTAGTGGAGATTCGATTGCACTCCGCCTTCTTCTTGTTCTTATCGATCACAAAGGTGATCCTCTCGTCGTTCGCTTGGAGTGTGATCTCGCCGCCTCGACAGTCAATGAGAGCAGCGCTAGTGTCGAGAAACTCACGCCCCAAGATCATGGGCATATTTTCGTCCTCCTTCATCTCGTGCACCACGAAATCTGCAGGAAAAATGAGATGGCCCACGCGAATGAGCACATCCTCTAGTATACCTTTTGGGCGGGACACAGACCGGTCCGCCATCTGCAGGGTGATCGTCGTGGGCCTCATCTCTCCGATGTTGAGACGCTTGTAGATGGAGTACGACATCAGGTTGATACTGGCCTCAGTATCACATAGTACTCTCTCGAATGTGTGTCCCCCAATCTCAACCGGAATAGAGAAGCATCCAGGATCGCTTCTCTTGATGGGCACCTGCTTTTGAAGTAGCAGGCTGCACTGCTCGTGGATCTTCACCGTCTCGTTCTCCACGAACTGCTTTTTTCCACTCATCAGCTTCCGGAGGTACTTCATGGATCCCGGGATCTCCTTTAGTGCTTCGATCAGCGGGATGTTGATGCTGACCTTCTTTAGATTCTCCACAAATCTGGAGAATTTCTCGTCCTCTTTCTGCTTCGCGACCCGCTGTGGGAAAGGCAAAGGAGGGAGCTGATCTTCAGACTGCTTCAACTTCGTGCCTGGAGCAGACTTTGACGTCGATCAACGTAGGTTAGCGTCGATCGACGGGCCTCTGTCTTCTGCGTCGATCGATGTGGCAGGTTCGTCGATCGACGTGGATTCATCTCCTGTGCATTTTTGCTCCTTTTTGCCTCCAGAATCATCTACAGCCATCTCGGGACCCTTGTAACTCGTCCCAGACCTCAGAGTAACGGCTTTGCAGTCTTTTTGGGCCTTTGGGTTCACCTCCGTTGTGCTCGGAAGCTGTCCAGGCTTGGGTTGGTTGCCGAGTGTGGTGGCAATCTGGCTCAATTGTGTGTCCATCATCTGAAGATGTTTCGTCATCTGTTGCATGTGGTTTGCCATTCCCTTCACCTCGGTTTCTACTTTCCCAAATCGGTTATCCGAGCTCTTGATGAATTTCTCGAGCGTCTCCTCTAGCACGGATTTGTTCCTTTCCACAATCTCTCCTCCAGTAACTACATCAAAACCAGGCGGAGGGTGTTCTGCAGCAGAAGGGTTAGCATAGGAAAAACCAGGGTGAGATCGCCCATGGTTGTATTGATACCCTTGATTTCCTCGGTAGTTATTGTGATAACCACCGCCAATGTAGTTCACCTCCGTCCCGGCAGTTCCAGACGAACTGCTTGCACCCCGATTGATGTAGTCAGCCTCCACGGGTACTATGGCCATGCTTGGCTCTGCAACAGCTGCAACTTGTGATGTGCCTAATTTTTCAATCTCCTCCCGGAGCTTTTTCACCTCAGCGACCACGTCGAATTCTGGCTTTGTCTCGACTGCTTTGACTGGTAGCTGCCTATCAGTTGGCCATTGGTGGCTATTCAGCGCCATATCAGCCAGCAACCTCATACTCTCTGCACCACTCTTCTTCATCAGTATTCCTACAGCAGATGCATCAACCAGCTCCTTCATGTGAGGGTTCAGTCCCTCATAAAAATGACACACTTGCATCTCCAGATCGAGGCCATGTCCAGGACAGAGTCGTAGAAGCTCTTTGTATCTCTTCCAGGCCTCGTAGAGTGACTCATCATACATCTGCTTGAAAGTAGTAATGGCAGCTTTCCTCTTCAGCAGCAGGCTCGGTGGGAAGTAGTTGGTAAGGAACTCGAGATTTGACTCTTATCCAGTCCAGCAAACCAAGACCGTGCTTCGTCTCTGAGTGAGAATGAGAACAGTCTCATCCTGATCACATCTTGGGTTACTCCGTTCTGCTTCACAGTGTTACACACCTCAATGAATTGGTTGAGGTGGGTATATGGATCTTCTACAGCTCTCCCCCCAAACTGGTTTTGCTGCACCATCTGAATAAGGCTTGTGCGTAGCTCAAAGTTGTTGGCATCAATGCCAACTCTGAATCCGACCTCCGCTTGCTGTGGAAGAAATCGATCCAAGATGGACCTTTGTGGGATCACAACCTGCCTATAGTTCAACTCTGCCAATCTTGCAGCTTGTTCCGCCTGAGTAGCCTGGGCTGCTTGCAGTTGTGCTCTCAGCTGATGTACTTCATTCACAAATTGCCTCTGCTCCTCGGGAGTCATATTTTGCAGAGGTGCTTCAGGATTTTCAGCCATCTCTCGTTGTTTGTCTTTTCCTTTCTTCTTGATTTTCCTGCAGGTTGCTTCAATTTCAGGGACAAAGGCTTCGAGTGTTTTTCCTTTGGCTCGCGTGTTCATGCACCTGCACAGGAAATAGGTAAATATCAGTTCAGCATCGATCGACGTGGATTCACGTCAATCGACACAAAAGAGTGGTTGGCATCGATCGAGGCTAGGGTCCGTCGATCGAAGCAACAAAAATGATCGATGTCGATCGACGCGGGACACAGACTCGAAAACTTACACGCGCACATGTACAGAAAATTAAAACTCAATCGAGCAAATCCCAGAACGAACTAGTAACAAGATAAAATCTAGCACATCCCCGGCAACAGCGCCAATTTGATCACTATTATTTCTAACAGATTAATTATAATAACAGCGGCAAATAAATTTGTAAACCCTAAGGTTATCGATCCAGGGGAATTGTGTGGGGAAATTATCCTATGTACTAATTATGGTTCTAAAATTCATTGTTTGAGTGAACAGAAAATTAGGGTTTTGATTTGGAAAATAAAGATAACAATACTTGAAAATTAAAGGAGTTTTGAAAGCAAATTAAAGGAGCACAGATTCTAGGGAAGAACTCTTATTATGGATAACATGTAGGAATTAATTAATTTAACAGGTGGAATACTGCAACAATGCTATATTTCCTTGTTTGACAAATATAACCTAGATTACTAATTAGTGACTCATCTCCGCTCGGTCTCAAAGTACACCAAATTAGTCAATCCGATAAGCAAATCAGTTCAATTCCTACATCTAGTACATCTGTTTGGATAGTGTAGATCGTATCATGTATTTCTATTCCCACTATTAATATTCACCTCTCGGTCCTTCTATCAATAGCTAGACATCTAAATTAATCGTCACCTCTCGGTCCTTGAATTAATCTAGAATTATGAAATAAACACAGGAATCATGAACCTAATTAATTAATCCTAACATGCATCCATCATAATATCAACCCCTAGAACCCGCTATGGTTTCTAGCCACTCATCGTAGATAGAAATCCAAAAGAAAACATATTGAATTGCATATAAGTAAAGAACTTACAAGAAAAATAAAGGTTTCGTGTTTCCCAAGTCTCCAAACTCTCAAAACCAAAGTGCTGAATGAAAATATGAAAAGGAATTATATGGAATGCTGAAAAATCGAATTTAGTAGGCTATTTATAGGGGTGGATATGTATCCTATCAAATCTAGGGCTAAAGATATGAATAAATCCGTTTTTAATCGAATTTCCGCTCCAGCAGACAGCCTCGCGTCGATTGTGGCTGATCCACATCGATCGACGTGACTTCTTGGTTGGCGTCGATCGATGCCAGTTGGCGTCGATCGATGCCAGTAGGCGTCTGTCGACGCAGCTTCTCGCCCCTCCTGCGCGGTCTCACGGATTTGGCCATAACTTCCTCTCCCGAACTCCGATTGACCCGATTCCAGTTGCGTTGGAGAGCTAACTCAAAGCATCATCCATTGCCATGTGCCAATAGCCCGAATTCCTCTTGTAGAAGAAATCTTCACTGCTACTCTTACACGTCACTGCTTTTGGAACGGTTTTCAAGTGAATTTAGGCCTAAAACCTGCAAAAACACCAAAACGCGCATAATACCACCTAATATAGACTCATGCACATAATATATATATAAACTCAATAAAACTACATAAAATAGTAGAAAATAATATAGATAAGTGAGTAAAATAATGAGCTTATCAATCAACGCCAATGTGCGTCAATCGACGCCGAGGTTTTGCTGCGACCAAAGGACAAGATCGAACCGAGATTCCACTTCAACCGAGGTGAGGCCACGTCGATTGACGTCGACATGAAATTGGTGAATTTTCCCAAGATTAAAGATGTAATCGTTACTTATTTCTTAGGCCTGACAGGATACATCCAAGATAATTATAAATAGCCCTCTTTAGGTCGAATTTTAGGTGTGTTAGATTTTATTTTTCATTTGAGAGGAAGACAACAACAACAATTTAGCATTTATTTTATTCTCAGCATTTAGATTGCATTCGGAAAATGTGGCAACAACATAATTCTATTCTGGATTCAAGTTTTTATTTATGCAAGACTATTTCAAGTTTTATCTTTTTATGTTAATTCCAATTATGTCTACAGTATAAACTCTATAAATTAATACACTTGGGAACTCAAGAATTTATTAATTAAAAGAGTTATTAATTAAACTATAAATTAATAATTATTAATTTATACATTAATTAATATTTTATTAATTTATAATATAATATTCAATTCACTTACCTTTCAAACTTCTATTTAATTTTTGTACATCAAATGAGGACCTAATTTGGAAGAGTCCTTCAATCTCTCATATAATTATATTCTTAATGTTCAATGTCTCAATTTTTGGACATTAAAAAATATTATGTATATAAATGCAAGATAAAATATG
The DNA here is from genome assembly GCA_026898455.1 of Plectranthus barbatus. Lineage (NCBI taxonomy): Eukaryota > Viridiplantae > Streptophyta > Magnoliopsida > Lamiales > Lamiaceae > Plectranthus > Plectranthus barbatus. The sequence goes on along the minus strand of JAPKLW010001060.1, from coordinate 184,481 downwards.
TATATCACCATAAACAAATCATACACAAATGGCTCCCCATCTTAAAGGTGTAAAGAAAATAATAATGACCGATGAGATTCGAAGAGCATTATGCAAGTACGCCAAGGATAATTCAAGTCTCACTCAAAAGCAATTGCAAGAATGGGTGCTTAGTAACTATGGTTTGCACGTGAGTCAAGGTACAATCTCTAATACAATCAAGCGTTCTTCAGATTATCTCTCACTTGCTCCCAAAAGAGGTGATGTTAAGCGACACAAATCGGCAAAGTATCCTGATCTAGAGAAATCTCTCTATGAATGGATTATTCAATATCAAGAATATGTGAATATGACTGGTGAGCTGATCATCGAGAAGGAGAAAAAGTTTATGAAAGATATGTATCCTATAGATACTCCAGATTTTACTTTTTCCATAGGTTGGCTTGGAAAGTTTAAAGCAAGATATGGAATTAAGAATTTTCGACGTTTCGGAGAGAGTGGATCTGTTGAAATGGAGGGCATGGAGGATAAATTAAAAATATAAGAGATAAGGTTGATCAGTTTGAAATGAAAGACATCTTCAATATGGATGAAACAGGTTTGTTTTATATTGTTTTATTATTTTTTATTTTATACTTTAGTGATGTAACATGTTTTAATCTTAAGCAGGTCTATTTTTTAGACTTCAACGGACCATTCCCTTGCAACAATGCAACTTGAAGGGAAAAAACAAGACAAAGAAAGGCTAACTGTTGTTATTTGTTGTAATGAGGACGGCTCCGAGAAAGTTCCTTTATGGATAATTGGGAAGTATGCTAAACCAAGGTGCTTCAAGAATGTAAATTTGAGCAGTTTGAACTGTGAGTACCGTGCTAACAAACGTGCTTGGATGACTGGGGCTTTATTTGAAGAATATGTTCGCCAACTTGATAAAAAAATGGTTGGAAGAAAAATTCTTTTGATTGTGGATAATTGCCCTGCTCATCCAAAAGCCATTGAAGGATTACAGAGTGTTGAATTGTTTTATTTGCCACCAAACACAACTTCAAAAATTCAACCTTGTGATGCTGGGATTATACGAGCTTTTAAGATGCATTATCGTCGTCGATTTTATAGAAGTCTTTTGGAGGGTTATTGTTGAGGCGATATTTCGAGGCCCAAAAATGGCCCATTAAATAACTTGATTGATGCCTTGGGCTTAAACTCTAGATGAGGCCCATAATGATAGGTCGACGGTATGGATCGAACACTATGGCTTCGAGCTGTGAAGATTCAAAATCTATGGCTCGACATTTAAGGCGTGCTTAAATAAGGAAGAGCGGATCTTTTGAATGTGAAACGGACAAATTAGTAATAAAATTCGACGGAAATCACCGAGAGGCGTTATTCCAAGAAGGACTATATATATTTCAGGAAGAGCATAATCTGGGGACGATGCAAAAAAAGCAAGGACAAGAGCAAATAATAGTTCGATTAATCTTATCAATCTCATTTACTGTTCGATTATCTCTATTTCCTTTTTATTGTATTCGTTTCAGCAATCAACAACAACATTTCTGCCTACCTACTATAATTTGTATTGTTTTTTCTATATTCTTGATTAAATTGTTCTTGGGCTCCAATTCCGTACAAAAATACCCGCAACAGTTATGAATTGGGGGTTCCAAATCCAGCAAAAATAAATGTGTTAGATGCAATTAATCTTGCAATTGCAGCATGGACTATAGATGTTCATGCAAATACAATTGCAAACTGCTTTCGTCATTGTAAACTTCGATCAATAGATAACATGGCTTTTGAGAACTCTGATGAACAGGTAGGTGGTGAAAGCACCCAAGAACTCGGGAATTTGATTAAAGAGTTGGGTTATCACAATGCAATGGATGTCGAAGATGTCCTGAACCACCCACTAGAAAATGTAGTTGCACAGTTGTGGACTGATGAAGAAATTATTGAGAGCATTATTGGAACTGATAAAGAAGATGAAGAAGATGTTGAAAGTTCTACCATGGAGCCTCCTTCACGAAATGAGGCAATTTGAGCAGCAATCACATTGAATAATTTCTTGCTGAGTTATGAGAAGACAACACCAGAAGTTCTTAAAATGATAAGAAAAATTAGAGATGGGATTCAAGTTGAAATTGATTTCAACAAAAAACAAACGACAATTGAGTCATTTTTCAAGAAGTGTACATAAATTATTCATGTAATATGTACGCATTTATGAAATTATTAATTTATATTTTATATGGGACCTATAGAAATTATAAAAAATGTATTATCTTATAATTTTAGCAAATTATTAATTTAGCACCCTATCCCCGAGTCGGGACCGACAAAAATTATTATTTTAAAGAGTTTATTAATTAATCGAGTATTAATTTATAGAGTTTCTACTGTATGTGTAGCTAAATTCTCAATAGATTCTAGAATTTTGAATTTTATGCCTATAATTTAATCACTTTTCTAACTCGTAGTTTATGAAAACTAGGATTAATTACGATCTTGATTTATTGGCCATAAGTTAGGATTAATTTGGTTGGAATTTAGAGACTCAAAAGGTAATAGATTTCAATGGAATATGATTTTCATAATATAAATTATTTTTCTTTTCTGAAAAGAGGGAATGAATTTGTATGAATAAATCTGTAGAATAACTGCAGTTAATTATATTTTCTCGAGACTGAAAAAGTAGAGATAATTAATTAATCAACTTTGTGAATTATCCTCAACATAAATTCATGATACTTTTTTTTTACGTTCCACTACGATAAGAATTAAATTTGGTGATTAATTGATTCTTAAGTACATGTATGGCATAATAGGTAGAAAACCCCAGGATCTATGTTCTCATATTCGATTTCAAAACCTTTCACAATTTACTGCTTTATTTCAATTTTTTAGAGTTCACCACAATATTCATTTTCTATTTTCCTAAACAATGTTCCAAAAACTTTTGATTTAGTACTTAGGGTTTCGTTGTTATTTCACTCATCTGGGTTTCAATAATTTATTTCATCACCATATTATTAGCTTAACTAAATCGCTAGTAAAATAATTTAGCGATCAAATTTTAGCACCGTTGCCGGGTTGTGAATAGATTAAGCCTTACTATTAATTCTGTGCTTGGAATTTTGATTTTGGCTGTAAAATTTTGCAAGTTTAATTTCATTCATATTTTCAAATTTTTGGTATCGACTTCGACCGACATCGATCCACGTCAGTCGACGCAAATATTTTATTTGCGTCGGTTGAAGTGAAGCAGCGTCGATCGAAGTCAACTTGTTTCTACATCTTTTTAGTTTTTAGTTTTTGTTTTGTATTTTTGTTTTTCTTTTCAGTTTTAACCTCACTACCTCCTTTGCTGTACAGGTAGTGTACGAGTACTAGAGCTAAGGGCAAGGAACTAACATAGTACGATCCGGAAATTGAAGCTACTTGCCGGAAGAACCGAAGAAAGTATCAAGAACAAGCAAGATCTAGTAGTCACACGATGGATGAAAACGTTCCACCACCAGTGCCACCGGTGGAACCACTGCCTCCACCATAACTAACCCCGGAGGAACAAGCCGAACTTGTTCGAGAAGTTCAAGCTATGTGGATGCAACTGCAGCAGTTGAACCTTGAGAGGAACAATAGGAACAACCGGAATCTTCGCCGCAACTCACAGTTTGAAGATATTCCTGATGATGAGGAGGAGGAAGACCAGGATCAGCCAGAGGGATTAGATGATGATGAGGATGAGGATGCCATTAAGAAGCGGTATCGACCACAGTTCAAGGAGTCAAACTTCAGAATTGGCATCAATGCCAATAACTTCGAGCTGAAGACCGGATTGGTGCAGATGGTGCAGCAGAACCAATTCGGTGGGAGAGCGACTGAGGACCCATATGCACATCTTGAAAAATTTCTCATACTCTACAACATTGTCAAAATTGACGGGGTCAGTAAGAGTGCTATCCCGATGCGTCTGTTCGCATTCTCTCTATGGGATAAGACACAGGCCTGGTTCACTGCACTGGACTAAGTAAGCATCAGTACAAGGACGGAGCTACGAAATGAATTCCTAGAGAACTTTTTCCCTCCAAGCGTGATCAGACGGAGAATGAAGGAGATCGTCCGGTTTGCCCAGAGATCTAATGAGAGCTTCTACGAAGCATGGGAGCATTTCAAGGAGTTACTGAGATCCTGTCCAGGCCATGGTATACCACTAGGAGAGCAAGCAGAGACATTCTATGAAGGGCTTAATGATAGGATCATGGAGTTGGTGGACGCCACACTAGGCGACACCATTATGACAAAGAGTGGGAAGAAGGCCATGGAGTTCATCTAAAAGATGGCCAACAATAATCAGCGTTGATCCTCGATTCATCATCGTCCTGTGAAGGCAGTGGAGAAGATTGTGTAGAAGGTCGCCGAAGAACCTGATTTGGCAGCCGAGGTGAAAAGACTACGGGATGACTTCGCTACACTAAAAGTAGAACAGACAGTTGCTGTAGTGGAGCCAGTGCAAGCTCCGCTTAAGGGGGGTTATGCAAATGTAAATTTTGTCCAAATGGGTGGATACCAAAATAACTATTGCGGAGGATATTAGCAGCACAATCAACCCTACAATTACAATCACGCTAGGAACCACTCTGGGTTTTCCTATGCGAACCCTCAAGCCGTGAAACAGCCACCACTTGGATTTGTAGTACAGGATGGAGCAGTGGTAGAGAAGAAGAAACCAAATCTCGAGGAGATTTTGGCTAAGTTTATGCACGGGTCCACTGATAAAGTGAGAAAGCTGGAGCAAGACATCTCAGGGGTGAACACTAAAGTAGACCGCGTGGAGAAACACATGCAGATTATAGAAACACAAGTAAGCCAGATCGCTAATGCCCTTGGAGCCCAACACAAGCCCGGACAGCTGCCGAGAACTACACAAGTCAACCCCAAGAATAAAAGGAATTCAGTTAATGCAATTACACTAAGTGGGGGAAGTCCTACGATGGGCCTACACATCAAAAAGCAGACCCACCGGAGACCAAAGAAGGCAGACAAGAAGAAGAAGGTGCAGAAATGCCCTCAACTTCGGTCGACGTCGAGCATGTGATATATGCATAAAATGACCTTCATTTCGGTATGTGAATGTGTATGTTTGTGGCCATTTTACTCTCATATCATATGTTTTCGCTGTTCTTTTGTTGTGTTTTCGTGTTTTTGTGTTTGGAATGGTGTAGGTTGAGTTTTGAGCATAAAATGACACTTTTGGTTGAGTTTTGGAGGCAAATCGTCCGAGTTTGGAGTCAAAGGAGGATAAGCTCGCCCGAGCAGAGTAGAGAAAGGAATTTTCTGGAGCTCAGAGATAGGGCTCGGCCGAGCGGAGCCTGGCTTGGTCGAGCCATGTGGACAGAGGGCTCGCTTGGCCGAGCGATGTAGGGTCGACCGAGCCCCTGCCAACAGAGGGCAGGCTCGGTCGAGCCAATCTGGCTCGGCCGAGCTAAATCACAATTTCTGGCAGTTTTGACGGTTATCCAGCCATCCCAAGCAAGCCGTCTGAGGGTCGAGCGAGCCAAGGCCCGATTTGCTCGCCTATAAAAGAGGGATTTCCGAGTTTGAAGAGAACTTTTGCCCATTTTTCAAATAAACACTAGAGAAATTCTCTCCCAATCCATCTTCCATCCACTTCTCATCCACATTCAAGGAGATCAAGGCCACATTCCTCCACATTTGATGAAGATCAAGGAAGACCAAGGGGTAGATTGAGGACAAGGAATACAATTGAGGAAGATCTACATTTTACCTTCAATTTGTAATGGATACTCTTACTCTTTCTATTGTATTGAACGAAATTGAAGGTATGAGGAGCTAACTCTTTATGTGAGTGTTGTTTGAATGGATGATTTGTGATATTGAGATTGAATTTTGATTGTTTACTTTCCTTTTAGAGCTTGAATTACACTAGATCTTAATCCTTACCACCTAGGTGTAGGTAATAGCTAACATAGGAGGTATTTGATGTGAAGACTGCAGCCAACACGCGGGTGGAATCATCGTGAATAGTGTAGATTCATATAATTCTAGATCCAATCCCTGTGCAGAGATAGGTCGTAAGGCAATAATCTACGTTCTAGAAGGAGTGGTCTAGGATTCGATAATATGATTGTTTGAGAGTTCTAGTAACATCAACGGTTGGCTCACCGTGACAAGGGGTTGACTAATTGAGGGTGGATTGCTCAATCTTTTAGGGATTAAATAGGTTTACAACACGATTTGATCTCAATTGAACACTTTAGACATTCTTACAACACTCATACTTGTCTCATTATTGCACTTGATACTCTTATCTACCTAAGTTGAGAGAATTGTTTGATTTGATTATCGAATTAGTTTGAACATGATTAGAAATGTGCTATATTTCATGTATGTTTAGTTTTGCTATGATTTTTGCCTAGATAATTGACAATCAACGACGAAAGCTTTGCCTAGCTATAAACTTCTAAGCAAGTAAATGGTAGTCTATAGGGCGAATTGAAAGGACCTTGGATTGAAAATTTAACTTGGTTTGTGTGTTGAATTACACGTGCATCAAGTTTTTGGCACCGTTGCCGGGGAATTATTTTGAGTAGGCTTATAGATATTGTTGAAAGTTTGGAGAGTTGTATGCTAGGTGTTTGATTAATTGCTTGTGTGAATATTGTTCTTGTTTTGTTTGTTTGATTTGTGTTAGTTTGGTAATTAGTTCTTATGGAAGTTGTAGGTTGTTTATGATCACTAGGTCTAAAGATGGGGAGCTTGAAGAAAGGAAGTTTCGTCAAAGAAGAGATAATATTGAAGTTGAGTTTGAGATGGATAACCGTGGTGAGGATACAGTTAGAATAGAAGAGTTGGAGAGGCAACTTGAATTAATGAATGCAATGATGAATGAGAGGAACGGACCACGGAGACCGTTACAAAATTTGTTTAGACCGCAAGGGGGACCAACAACCGAAGGATTTCGGTTAGGAGTGAATGCCACGCAGTTTAAAATCAAGCCACAATTGGTGCAAATGATTCAAAATAACCAATTCGGGGGGCATATGACCGAGGATCCAAATATCCACATCTCTAGGTTCTTGAAGATCACGGATACGATCAAAATCAATCAAGTGCCCCAAGATCAAATAAGATTGCAGTTATTTTCATATTCCTTACGCGATGGAGCTCGAAGTTGGTTTGGAGGGTTAGATAAATCCAACATTGCTACATGGGAGGAACTTCGAGAGAAGTTCTTGTTCAAGTTCTTTCCACCTAGTTTGACGTTGAAGAGAAGAGCCGATATAACGTCTTTTTGGCAAAGATATGATGAACCGCTCTACGAAGCATGGGATCAGTTCCGTGAGCTTCTTCGGAAATGTCCTAGGCATGGTCTCTCCCGTAGTCAACAAATTTGTTAATTTTATGGGGGATTGAATTATGATACAAAAGTGATGATGGATGCCTCATCGGGGGGTGCTTTCCTCGATCAAGAGGAAGAAGAAGCATGACGAACAATTGAAAAATGGCAGAAAATAGTTTCCAATGGCCAAAGGAATGGAAAGATTATAGACCGGTGAAGTCGGTAAATGATGCCAAGGAAAGCGAGGACTTCAAAGAGCAAATAGCTGCTATGCAAAGAAAGCTCGACGCGTTATCTACTTCGGGGAAAAAGAAGGAGGATATGATGGTGATTAAGCATGAGGATGCTCATTCGGAGAATGTTAACTTTGTCAACCAAAGGATGGGGTACAATAATCGACCTCAATACAACCCTTCGGGAAACATGTACTACCATCCCTCCAACCGATTTCACCCGAACTTCTCTTATGCGAATTCCAACAATGCTCTCAATCCTCAAACGCAATTGGAAGGAGGAGGGAGTAGTGATCAAGGAGGATATGCTGGGGGAAGTAGTAGATATGCCAACCAAGAGATGAGGAGAAACCCGAATGAAGAAATTGATAAAAGATTTGAGAAGTATGATGGAATGTTCGCGGAGATTCAGCTGCAAATTTCCTCAATTGACAAACAACTAAGTGGAAAACCTCAAATTGGAAAATTTCCAAGTGACACCGAAATTATACAAAAGAAAGGGTGTAATATGGTTAACGGTGAAAATAGAATGGATGAGAAATTGGAGGTTATGACTCCAAAAGTTGAGAGTGTGGAAGTAGTGGAACAAGTGAGTGTAGTGAAGGAAGAAGGAAATGAGGTTGAAGTTGAGACTGAGGAAGAAAAGAACGAAGAGCAAACCAAAGATTTGCATTTCTTTGACTATGTGAGGAAAGGAGATATAGAGATGCCACTTCCAAAAGAAATTGAACGTGTGCCAATGTTAGATGAACTTGTTGGAGTTGAGATAGTTCCAGAAGGTGTGCTATATGATTTGAGGAATAATGAGCAAGAAGGAAAGAGCATAGCTAGCAAGAAGGAGGATCCGGGGGGATTTGTTATTGGTTGTACAATTGGAGATGTAAATGTCGAGAAAGTCTTGTGTGACTCTGGTGCTAGTGGAAACGTAATGTCATGGGACTTATACAGGGAATTGGATATTGGAGAACTTAAACCTACGAGTCAAGTCCTACAATTAGCAAATCATGTTCTATTTTGCCCATGAGGAATTGTTGAAGACATGCATGTTGAGGTCTTAACATTTACATTCCCGGGTGATTTTCTTGTCGTGGATATGAAGAACAAAGGTGGACTATAATTGATTTTTGGAAGGCCATTCTTGCATACGGCCGATGCACTCTTTGACATGAAACATGGTGAGCTCACTTTCCGTTGTTGTGGGAAAGAAGTTGTCTTTTCTTTACCTCCGAGGAGTGTTGATGAGAATGAAGCTAAAAAAGTTGGCAAAAAGAAGAGATTGAAGGATGTGCTTGACCCGGGGTTGGACCTCGTGGGGAAAGAGAATGATGAGAATGATGATCTGGGGGATGATATTGAGTTTGATCTAGGTAGAACAAAGAAAGCTCGTGTTGATGGTGATCCACCCCGGAGTGCTCAGAGAAAGTTATTCTTCCCGGATGATCATGTGACAATAGAACGAGGTATGAGTTATAGGTCCACACCTTTTGATCACGATTGAAGTTGAGGTATGGTCGTCGAGCTAGTGACGTTAAAAAAATTCTTGTTGGGAGGCAACCCAACGGTTTCATCTTGTTTACTTTCATGTTTTGAATAAATGTTTGTTATTTGCTTGTGTTAGTTTAACGTTTTGTGGTTTTGGTGAAGGATTCTTGATTGATAGTGTTCTACGGACTTACATTGTGTTGTGATGAGAGATCGGAGAAGTGAGGAGGCCAAGTGCCCAGAATGGTGAATGAAAAGTGCAGCAAAATAGAGAGGAAGCTCGTCCGGGATCGATGCGGATTGTCCGAGATCAGAAAAAGGCTAGAAAATTCAAATTTTGGAGGGATCAGGGGGCCGCTCGGTCGAGCGGCTGAGGCTCAGCCGAGCCAGACCGCGCCCCTGCAGCAGCTCGGACAGACGCGTCGCTCGGCCAAGCCATATATCACTCGGTCGAGCGGCACTCAAATTTAAACCCAGTTTTAATGCCCATTTCGCCCCATCTTCATTTCGGTCGAGATTTTCCCTTCCCAATTTTCTCTAACATATATTTGCTTGGATTTGTGCATATATCACCCTCTAATTCCATTGATGGCTAGCAAACGTGCAAGGGGGGCTTCTTCTTCTTCCATTAGTCGCCCAAAGGGATTCGATGACAAAGAATTTGCTAGATACAAGAGTTTAGTTGAACGCTAAATTGTGGGGACTAAATATCTTTGCAGGGAGACATTGAAGGCGTTGAAGTTGAAGGACGATGTTTGGAGTCTCCTTGAAGGCATAGGATGGTCGAAGTTGCTTACGGCAAGTTGGCCCGGTTATATGGAATTGTCGAGGGAGTTCCTAGCATCCGTGATGATCATGAAAGGCGTGGGAGGTATACCTTTGTCAATGAAATTCAAGATTAGAGGTAAGGAACACTTCTTCCAAAAGGCTAAGGTTGATGAAATTTATGTTTGCGATGTTGATTCAGTGTTCTTGCATGAGAATGTTAGTATGGGGGATTTTTTGGAGGAAATCACTAGAATTAAGTCTGGTCGGAATTTTAATATAAAGAATTGCAGAGCTACATCTATCAGGAATCCGGTTATTCGTTACATTCAAAAGTTTGTGGGTGGTTCTGTGTGTGGTAGATACGAGTCGAGTAATGTGATTACTCCTGAGTTATATATGCTTTATGCTATGATGAATGTGATTAAATTTTCCTTGGGGGCTATGTTGATGGATGGATGGAGTCAGGTTGCCAATATTAAAACTCCTACTTTTAGTTGTGGAATGATCACTCCTATCTTTGAGTATTTGGAGGTATCATTGTCAGGTGTGTTTGCCCCTGCTGTGTATTTAGATACAAATTCTTTGTTGGCTGGAAGGTTTTTGGTTCCTGGGCATAGAGGATATATAAACTACAAATTTGGAAATTTTGCTTTAAAAATGCCCCGGAGAGAGTGGACAATGGTGTCGGATTTGAGTGATAGATCCAATTGGTTGCTGGACACGGAGGATCACAAGGATGTTGTTGGAGTGTTGTCCCCAGATGGGTATTTCACTATTCTCCGTCATCTATCGGAGGAGGAGAAGGCAGGTTTGCAGGGCATTGGCCCAAGTACCCGTGCACTTCCACAGCCCCAGTAGGCCCTGGTTCAGGAGTGGAAGCAGTAGATGATGTCGATGATGCAGAGGACTGCCGAGACTGTTGACTCTTTGTCTTTGTCTTTGCAGGGTTTGGATGTGAGGATGACCACTATACCTGGTGATTTTTCTGCCTTCCAGGAAGGCTACATTGCTGATCAGACCTCCATGGCTGCTAGATTTGACAGAGTTGATCGGAGGATGGATGAGGTTCAGGAGGATGTCCGAGAACTGCAACGCCGTGTCCCCATTCCGTATCAATCCCGTAGAGCCCGTCAACCACCGCAGGATAGGATGGAGTGATGCCTCACCACCTACCTTTTTACAAACTTAGTCTCACTTGACTAATTTTGGGGGAAGTGTCGGTAGTCGGTGATGTGGTTTACTCTATTCCTCTATCTCTTTACTTTGCTTTCTAGTTTAGTTTGTTTAACTTGAATAATGATTTGATCTTTGATAGGGTTGTATAATGATTTGATCTACTTTTTGGATTTGGATTGGATTGGATGTTTGGATTTTTATGATTATGATATGTTTGATGGATTATTAGCGAGCTTACATGATTTAATACTTTCTATTTGGCATGGTTTGTGGATTGTTGAATGGTTTGGTATGTATGGTGAGCTAGTGGATAGTGTCTTATCATTGTTGATTATGGTTTGTGGAAAGTTTGGTGGAAATGAGAGCTTAATTGGTTTGTTTTATGCTCAATTATTTGGTGGTGTTTGTGTTGATTTAGTAGGTACAAATAAGGCATGGGAGAATGGTTCGATCGTGGCTACCGATGGGTAACGCATTCTATCGTTTCTCTTGCCAATTGTTCATTGCATATAGATTATTTTTAGGATGTTGTGTGCTTGTGTGTCTATGTGTGTTGAACCCAAACAAGAACTTGAGATTGGACCATGATTAACTTAGTGGAGCTTGAATTTTGTCTCAACCAATGATAGGGCATAATCTTGATTTCGATGCATGTTTGAGTCTTACTTTTGAATTGCCGAGTTTTGTGTGTGGTTAATATGTTGGACATGACAAAAAGCTGAGAGTATGTGAGCCATGATATTGTCATATATTGTTCGTTTGAGAGAGCCGAGATTGAGAGTGAAAAATCTAGAACTTGCATCTATTTTCTATCTATTTGGCATGAGTATGGTGACTAGAAAATGATATTAGGCCATAAATTCTTAGTCCTACCTTGCACATCGGGAGTATAAGGTGGATTAACTTGATCATTTTTTGCCATTCATATATTTGACCCCCGTGATTGAGCTTATTTGGAGATATTTCTTTGATCTTATTAGGACCAAATTTAGGGGGAAAAAGTGTATGAGGGTGAATACGGTGTTGTGAGTTGGGTTGGGAATTGATTAGATTCGTGATGATTGAAAAATATCGGGGCATGAATATTATGAAATGAAGGATTGATTTGAATCCTAGAAAATGAGGCAACAACAAAAATTTTGGTGCAAGTGTATGAAAAGGAAGAGAGACACCATGAAATGCATGAATGATGGTGTTAGAAAATAAAAAAAAAAAGATGAAAAAGAAAAAGAAAAGAGGAAAAAAAAAGAGAAGTGTTGTGAAAACAAATAAGCCTCGGGTATTGAAGTGGATCGAAGGAAACAAGTTTGGGGGTTTTGGGAGATTGAGAAGTTTAGTCTCTTTGACCCAAAACCACCTACCATTTAGTAAGCCACGTTATAACCAAAAACAAAGACCTTCTTGATTTTAGAAGCCAACTCATTGTAGTATAGTGGTGAGAATGGATGCAAGCCTATGGAAATTGAGCTCGATATCTTGTGATTGAGTGATTCTCATCATCTCTAAACACGTGAGGGAGTGCTTTCGTTTCTTTATCCATATTTGATGAGTGGTTCAAGTCCTTATCATTAATCGTGTTACAAAGTTAGGTGATAATATCGTTTGACAAGGGCATGTTAAGGTAATCAAGATGAGCTGTGAGGTATTTTCATGAGGTCAATTGATTGCTTTACTTTGTTTTGATTGAGGACAATCAAAGGTTCAAGTTTGGGGGATTATGATATGTACGTAAAATGACCTTCATTTCGGTATGTGAACGTGCATGTTTGTGGCCATTTTACTCTCATATCATATGTTTTCGTTGTTCTTTTGTTGTGTTTTCGTGTTTTTATGTTTGGAATGGTGTAGGTTGAGTGTTGAGCATAAAACAATACTTTTGGTTGAGTTTTGGAGGCAAATTGTCCTAGTTTGAAGTTTAAGGAGGATAGGCTCGCCCGAGCGGAGCAGAGAAGGGGATTTTCTGGAGCTCAGAGGCAGGGCTCGGCCGAGCGGAGCCTGGCTCGATCGAGCCATGTGGACAGAGGGCTCGCTCGGCCGAGCGATATAGGGTCGACCGAGCCCCTGCCAACAGAGGGCAGGCTCGGTCGAGCCAATCTGGCTCGGCCGAGCAAGATCGCAATTTCTGGCAGTTTTGACGGTTATCCAGCCATCCCGGGCAAGCCGTCTGAGGGTCGGGCGAGCCAAGGCCCTGTTTGCTCATCTATAAAAGGGGGATTTCCGAGTTTGAAGAGAACTTTTTCCCATTTTTCAAATAAACACTAGAGAAATTCTCTCCCAATCCATCTTCCATCCACTTCTCATCCACATTCAAGGAGATCAAGGCCACATTCCTCCACATTTGGTGAAGATCAAGGAAGACCAAGGGGTAGAGTGAGGACAAGGAATACAATTGAGGAAGATCCACATTTTACTTTCAATTTGTAATGGATTCTCTTACTCTTTTTATTGTATTGAACGAAATTGAAGGTATGAGGAGCTAAACCTTTATGTGAGTGTTGTTTGAATGGATGATTTGTGATATTGAGATTGAATGTTGATTGTTTACTTTCCTTTTAGAGCTTGAATTGCACTAGATCTTAATCCTTACCACCTAGGTGTAGGTAATAGCCAACATAGGAGGTATTTGATGTGAACACTGCAGCCAACACGCGGTTGGAATCATTAGAAATAGTGTAGATTCATACGATTCTAGATCCAATCCCTCTGCGGAGATAGGTCGTAGGGCAATAATCCATGTTCTAGAAGGAGTGGTCTAGGATTCGATAACGTGATTGTTTGAGAGTTCTATTATCATCAACATTTGTCTCACCGTGACAAGGGGTTGACTAATTGAGGGTGGATTGCTCAATCTTCTAGGTATTAAATAGCTTTACAACACGTTTTGATCTCAATTGAACACTTTAGACATTCTTACAACACTCACACTTGTCTCATTGTTGCACTTGATACTCTATCTACCTAAGTTGAGAGAATTGTTTGATTTGATTATCGAATTAGTTTGAACATGATTAGAAATGTGCTATATTTCATGTATGTTTAGTTTTGCTATGATTTTTGCCTAGATAATTGACAATCAACGACGAAAGCATTGCCTAGCTATAAACTTCTAAGCAAGTAAATGTTAGTCTATAGGGCGAATTGAAAGGACCTTGGATTGAAAATTTAACTTGGTTTGTGTATTGAATTACACGCGCATCAGCATGTCGATCGAAGTCGAGACTCGGCCATGCCCGTAGAACAAGACCCAACATCGAGCTACGTCTGGCCATGTTGGTCAAAGTTTAAACCGATTCCACCTCTGAAAAAAGCCGCCAATGTCATTTCCTCAGCGGTTCGCCAAGACCAAGATGCAAGAGCGGTATGCACGTTTCCTGGAGAATATTTAGAAGGTGCACATCAACATCCCTTTGGTTGAAGCACTACAGGAGATGCCCGACTACATCAAGTTTCTGAAGAACATGGTCTCTCAGAAACGGCCCTTCCTGGAGCACGGAACGGTAAATATTTTTGAAGAATGCAACACAGTTATTCAAAGAAAGATGCCACTAAAAAGAGAGGACTCGGGATCATTCGCTATCTCCTCCATCATCGGAGGAGAGACATTCAGAAAAGTCCTTTGCGATTCCAGAGCATCCATCAACTTGATGCCGCTTTCTATCTTCAAGAGATTGGCCATCGGAAGCATCAAGCCAACCACCATATCACTGTAGATGGCCGATCATTCTGTCTCCTATCCAAGGGGGATTGTAGAGGATGTGCTCGTGAAAGTCAAGGAATTCATCATTCCAGTTGACTTTGTAGTCCTAGACATGGAAGATGACCACAATATTCCACTGATTTTGGGGAGGCCTTTTCTAAAGACTGGGGAGCCTTGATCGACATTCGAGAAGAGAAACTAACATTTTGCGTCAATGACGAGTCAGTCACATTCTCCATCTACAAGTCGATGCAGAAACACAATGATGGGAGCTACCAGGAGGAATGCCACATGATCAACTGCTTCGATCCGATGATCTCCTCTCCATTTTCTTCTCTTAAATCTAACCAAGATTTCCTAGAGAATTGTTTACTGCACTCTTTGTTTTCATTTTCAGATTTGAATATAGCAGAAGAGGAGCTTGTTGATATGGTAATGGAGCTGGACGTGCGAGAAGAGGTGCCAAAGGCATTGGAAGACAAAAGAGAGAAGTTACCACCCAGATTTTGCCAAAAAGTCAAAGGAAATCGAAGGGTGGCTTCGACTTAGATCAATGCGAGATACACATCGATAGACACGCAGAGATTCTCGACATCAATTGACGTGATGTCGACGCAATCAAAGTCGAGAGCGAGGTCGAAGATGCCACTGCGAACAAACGTCAAGGTTGTCAGGAGTTTCCTTGGGCTCGCGGGATTCTACATGAGGTTCATCAAGGAATTCTCCAAGATTTCCTGACCCCTGTGCAACCTGCTGGAGAAGGATGTTTCCTTCATTTTTGATGAGGAATGCCTACAGGTCTTTGAGAGACTGAAGAAGGCCTTGGTGACTGCATCAGTTCTAACATCACCAGATTGGGGAGAGCCAATCATCCTGATGTGTGACGCCAGTGACTTTGCAGTTGGAGCTGCTTTGGGACAGATGAAAGGTAGATTGTTCCACATCATCCACTACGCCATCAAAATCATGAACCCGACGCAGTGCAACTACACCACCACGGAGAAGGAAATGTTGGCAGTGGTCTATGCCTTTGACAAATTTTGGTCCTACCTGATAGGTTCAAAAATAATTGTCTACACGGACCACGCTGCCATCAGGTACCTGTTCGCGAAGCAGGATGCCAAGCCTCGCTTGACCAGATGGATACTGTTGCTGCAAGAATTTGATTTGGAGATCAAAGACAGGAAGGGAAGTGAGAATGTGATCACCGATCACTTATTGCGGTTGGAGCCACCAGTCGAGGGGGATGATCAGCAGACGAGGATTCGAGAGACATTCCCTGATGAGCAAATTTGTGGTTTTCAGGACCTGCTAGAGACCTATGAGTCGAAGACACCGTGGTATGCAGACTATGCTAACTACCTGGTGACTGGAGTTCTTCCACCAGATTCCTCCCCATATGCCAAGAAAAAATTCTTGCATGAAGTCAGGTTTTACTACAGGGAGGATCCCTACCTGTGGCGTCGATGTGTGGACGACATCATTCGCCGATGCGTTCCCCAGTCCGAGTGGTGGCAGATCTACAAGGCGTGCCACTCTTCTCCAAGCGGCGATCATCACTCAACCAATCGGACTGTCTCAAGATTTTGGTGAGTAGATTTTACTGGCCTTCTATCCATGAGGTCTATTACGGGTGGATTACAGGCTATGATCGTTGCCAGAAGACCTACAACATTTCGCGGAGGGATGAGATGCCACAGACCCCGGTTATAGATGTCAAGATATTTGATGTCTGGGGGATAGAATTCATGGGACCTTTCCCGGCATCCCGTGGTTTCTCCTATATTCTGCTGGCAGTGGATTATGTATCGCGATGGGTTGAAGCCATCCCGACAACCACAAATAATTCTAAGGTTGTCATCAACTTTCTGCAGAAGCTGGTGACAAGGTTTGGGACGCCCAGAGCTCTGGTGAGTGATGGGGGTCTCAAATCTACAACAAGTTATTGGCTTCCCTACTTGCAAGATATGGAGTCAAGTACTGAGTCACTACACCATATCACCCTCAAGGGAACGGTCTGACAGAGCTATCCAATCGAGATATCAAGCAGATCTTAGAGAAGATAGTGAAGCCAAGGAGGGATTGGGCTGTGAAGCTCGATGATGCGTTGTGGGCATATCGCACGGCCTACAAGATGCCCATTGGGACATCCACATACCAATTGGTGTTTGGGAAGTCCTGTCACCTTCCCATCGAGATGGAGCATAGGGCTTGGAGAGCAATAAAGGAGCTCAACCTGGACTCAAAGTTGGCTGCTGCAGATCGAGTCATGGCACTGAGTGAGCTTGAGGATTTCAGGGATGAGGCATACAAGAACAACGTCATCTACAAGATGCGTGCTAAGAGATTCCATGACAGGGTGATTCGCCAGCATGTCTTCAACTCGGACAATAAAGTTCTCCTCTTCAATTCCCGCCTGCGTTTCATGTCTGGCAAGCTACAGTCGAAGTGGACTGGTCCATACACCGTGGTCTGCCAATTTACAAATGGTGTGGTAGAATTAGTTGGTCAAGATGGTACGACCTTCAAGGTCAATGGGCAGAGGCTGAAACCGTACTACACCCCGCTTTAAATTGGTATCGTGGAGGTGTACTATTTGGATCGCCCATAAGTTCAGGTATCATCGAGCTTGCGACATTAAACCAAGCACTTGTTGGGAGGTAACCCAATTATTTAATTGCTTTCAGTATTTTTTTATTTTTATTTAAGTTTTTGAATTTTAATTTTTAGACGAACTAGGAGTTATTGAGGGTTGCCTTAGTTTTTTTTCATGTTCAGTTTAAACATCCAGTGAGTAGGCCTGTGTCGATTTCAACCGATGCAGACCCACGTCAATCGAAGTTGATGTTTCAAATAGGGAGAATTTTCGCTCGACTTTGATCGACGCAGACCCGTGTCGATCGAAGTCGACCCTTCAGACGCGCGGGCCAGGTAAATTTTTAATTTAAATTCTTCCCCTCCCCCTCACTTCACACACGACACTCAAACTCCCCAAACACAAAAACCCTTCATTCCTTCACCTTCAAGCACCGATTTCACGCAAGGTATGACTTCTAATCTCTTCCTCTTTCAAATTTATCAAGGTTTTTGACTTTTGTTCATGATTTTGAGCGTTTTGAACCGTTGGATTTTGAATTTTTGCTTAGTTGATACTAGGACTTGAACTTCAATTTCCATGCTTAGATTCGATATGGGTTAGGTGTTTAGTCGATATATATCCTAGCTTTGTCACGATTTCGAACTTAATTAAGTTAGAATTTGGTTCTTGGTGATTTCCTCTTTTCTTTGTGGGTTTGATTTTTGGCCAAATTGAGAAATCTTTCATGATTGAATCTTGCTTATATTAGGGATGAATTGCTCATTTGTTGTGTCAATTTCGAATGGGTACTTGCATGAGAAGGAGAATTTTTTATATTGGAATGGGAATTTGTGTTGTTTTTGCCTTTGTGGAATTGGGAATTGTTGCTGCTGGAATTGCCCTCACTTTGTCATTTTTGTGCAGCATTGAAATGGCTAGGAGTCCTACATTCTGGACCAACGACAAGTTGACAGCCTACAACAAGTTCCTCCAGGCTGAGATTCGCCAGTCCCGGTACCCCTGCCCAGACACCATGGCACAACTTAGGATTGTTGCAGATGTGGAAGCGCTTCTCCGAAGGATACGGTGGAGGAGATGGATGACAGCCCATTGGCCCACCTACCTAGTCCTTGTCCGAGAGTTCTTTGCCACCCTCATGGTGACAAAGACACCATCCTGTGGAGCCACTCTCCATTCACTTTCAGTTGGGCTGTCAGAGGCACACCTTGACACGGAACCAGCTTGATGAGATCTTAGGATGTCCAGTTGGAGGTTGCTTCCATTTTCTTGAGGAGTTCATCTCGATGACTTTCTGGAGGCAGATTGCCTCCGAGGAAGAGGACTCAGGGGATCTCGATTCAGGGGCTCTCAAAGACTCCTCCATCGATAACCCTGTCTTCCGCTACATCCACAGGTGCCTAGGGCTCTCTCTTGCCGGACGGAATGAGAGTGGCAAGGTGCGATTTCAGGAGTTGCTCGTGATGGATTTATATACTAAAAGTATTTATGATTGGTATATTATGTAAGAGGTCGATTGGTTAATATACGGGAAATCATAAATGTTGTATGTTCATCTCCTGTCTGAATTAACAAACATGTGTCGCAAACGCAATTATCCTCTTCTCTCGTTGATAGGGAGATCATACGGTGTGTAGTAGATCACGAAAGATCGTATGGATCATTTGAACTAGCGAGATATAAATTGTTATCACAACTGAGATAGTTCCAAGATAAACTGTCGGTGTAGGCTGCAGCATACGCAGTAATAAGCATCTTATCTTGGATGGCTTAGTATGCTGGTGTGGGGCACACATTGATAAGGACATAAGTCAAGATCGATTATTTTATCTGACATTAAAAGAATCTATATCACTATGGCTTGATGAGATCCTAACCCTATATGAAGGTACAAAAGTATATGCAGATTGTGTATTAGTTTGAGTTGCAGTGAAAGGCTCTGGTTGAGCTTGTATATCTGTATCTTGGGTAATAGCATTTTTGTATGACTGTCTAGTACTGGAACTAGGTAACCACATCCAGTATAGGATGGTGACATTCTCTGAGCAGCTCAAAAGGTTCTTTCTACTAAAGTCCTGCAAGCTGATTAAATTCAAGCATAAGTGAAAAGGTTTGAGTGGATTGACTCAGGAATATAAGATGTTAATTAATTAAATAGCTTGTCAGAGCTTAAATTAATTAACGAATGTCTGTAACCTTAAATATGGGGATAAACGGAGCCCATGTAACCCGTACCTCAAAACGTGGTAGCAAGTAGGTAGGACAGTATTGATTCTCTGGTGGAATGAATCAATATTAATTAATTAATTAATTATATTCTGGGTTGAATATTGAATTTTGATAGGCCTTATTTGCTATTTGCATTCTGGTCCCTGGTCTGGCCCATGAAACTCAGGCCCAATAGAAGTCCAGTATTTTCCTATAAATAGGCCTCAGTTCCTCAGATCTCAACACACCACAAGATCATAAGTTGCACACAGCAAACCAAAATTTGGGAGCTGTGGTGATCGACTAGATCTGAGAAACGAGGAGGAAATTCTATTTCTCAACCGGGCAAGGAATCTGAAGGGAATCTTCACCAGATATTCAGATTGAGTTGGAATACAGATCAGAAGATCAGATCAGGAGGATTATCTTCTTTCTTCTCTCTCCTTCTTGTTTTAAAAAATTACATACTAATTTTCATTGATTTATTTCCTCAATCCGTTAGGAATTAAATCTTTATGCGTGGGAAAAAGATCAAAAGGAATCTTCGCGCACTCGTTCTTTAGGGTTTCGCAATCCAAGTATTTCGCATAAACCTTCTTTATGCATAATCAATAGGAGCATGCTAGGAATAATCATAGGCATATGAATTTATTTTTGATATTCCAATTAACAATCCGGGCAAATGGACTTCGTGATTCAATTCATGAATCCCTTCAGCTCGTACTTTGGGGGATGCTCACACGGATTCCACTGAGCATGGCAGCGCTTGTGATGGACAATTGGGAGAGGCAGACAAAGGCCAAGCCCAATACAGTTTTGAATGGGGGATTGATCACCCCTATCTCCGAATTTATTGGGATGCCCACAGTGGATTTGGCAGCATGTCCACCACCCACAGGCCTGGATGTTCATCAGCTCATCCAGATGCAGTCTCTCGCTCGCCGGCCACTAGGCAGATGGTTCTGGAAGGCAGCGGCGATGGAAGAGAGAGGAGGATGCTGGTCCCTCCGACTAGTCTTGAGGTACTGTTTTTCTTTTTCAAGTCTGACTTGCAAACTTTTTCACTCCTTCGAGTGAAATAAGTTTGGGGGGATGAGGACACAAAAATGGAAAACATTTTTATTCACTTTGTTTATTTATTTCTGTTTCATTTTCTTTTATGCATCTTAGGTTTTAGTGATTGTTGCATGTTAGATTTTTGCACTATCCATGTTCTTTTCTTTCAATGTGAACAGTTGCTCTCTGCAAGGATTTTCACTCAAACTAGTTATTTGGAATTCTTGATTTTTGGAACTAGTTCTGATCCGTTGGTTCTTGAGAGTTGTTCTAGGAGTTTTGAACATAGGACAATCAGAACGAATTGATTATGTTGGTTTTTGAAAATTGACTTGTCTATCCCTTGAATGAGAATGGTTGGTTTGTGAATCTTTTGTTGATTTGGATTGATTATCTGTGTGATAGAGCACCCTATGATAGGAGTTGATTACTTGATAAGTTGATCTTTTGAAGCATGAATTGTGCATGATAGGTTAAGTTTAAATCGGATGAGTGTGAAGAGAAACAAATCTGAACCTTGTGAGAGAACTTTGAGCCTTCTTTTTGTTTGTTGTGGGACAAGGTTTTTAGCAATAAACTTTTAGAATTCGACGAGTTTCTCTCTCTATATTGCATTAAGTGTAGTAATAGGGGAAAGTGATTATAGGCACTTTCTTTCATAAGCTTGTTATCCATACACTAACCCTCATTATCCACTTGTAGCCCATTTGAGCCTTAAATGCAGTTTTCTTGTTTAGAATGGTGAATGAATGGAAAAAGTGTTGGTTGGAATTCTAGATAGTTGGAATATGATGAGAACCTGTGAGTGATTGAATATATTGATTGGGAACTAGAAGAATTATTGAGTTCCATGTGCTAGAATAACTAAGGGATCCCATGAGTAGAAAAGTGAACTTTAAGTTGAGAAGAAAAATTGTTTTAGAAGTTCATAAAAATCTAAGAAAATAATGAGGGACCCTAAAAAAAAAGAGAGAGAGAAAAAAACAAAAGAGAGAAAAGAGAAATAAAAATGAGTTGAATGTGATAGTGGTATGGATGGTTGAATTGAGGATTGATGGGAATTTTGAGTCACTTAGCCAAATATACCCTACCTTTTTAGGTCAGCCACATTACAACCAAACAAAGACCTATTTGATTCCTTGAAAAGCTACACTACCCAGCAGCGGAGAGATGAGAAACTTTTCAAACTTATGGTAAGATGAGCTATAACCTTAAGATGAGAGAAAGAAAAAATTCAGACCCCCCTTAAACAAATTGAACAATGAGTGCAAACACTTTCCGGTGAGGTTTCTCTTCAAACAATCTGATGATTTGAATGATGTCTTGACTGTGTGAATTATGTGGATAAGTGAAACTTAGAGAGTAGGAGACTTGTGAGGCATTGCACGCTCGTATTTGCATTAGATTAGAATTCTTGTCTATAAATTGATCGAGAATGATCAATAGTTTAAGTTTGGGGGAGTTGATAAGTTCGTATTTTCACAAACTTATCAATGAAGTTCTTGAATATTTTAATGTCTTTTCAAAGCATTTTATTTACTTTTGCATGCATGATAGGGTTATCGCACGTGAAGTGCTCGTGATGGTGTATTTTGCAAGTTTTTAGGTGAAAAATGGCTAAGGAAAGAAAGAGGCCGAGGAAAAGCCTCGACTTCGATCGACGCAGGCCATGTCGATCGAAATCGACGCTGAGGATCGGTCGACGTTGGAAGCTCAAGCAAGCTCGACGTGTGACATTCACGTCGATCTATACCGATGTGTGTCGATCGACACTGAGGTTTTGCTGTGACCAAAGGGCGAGATCGAACCGAGATTCCACCTCGACCGACGTGAGGCCACGTCGGTCGACGTCGACATGAAATTGGTGAATTTTCCTAATATTTAAGATATATCTGTATCTTATTTCCTAGGCCTGACAGGATACATCCAAGATAATTATAAATAGACCTCTTTAGGTCGAATTTTAGGTGTGTTAGATTTTATTTTTCATTATAGAGGAATACAACAACAGCAATTTAACATTTATTTTATTCTCAGCATTTGGATTGCATTCGGAAACTATGGCAACAACTCAATTCTATTCTGGATATGAGTTTTTATTTATTCAAGACTATTTCAGGTTTTATCTTTTTATGTTAATTCCGATTATGTCTATGTGTAGCTAAATTCTCAATAGATTCTAGGGTTTTGAATATTATATAGATGTGTATGTTGGATTAAATTAATCACCTTTCTAATTCGTAGTTTATGAAAAATAGGATTAATTACGATCTTGATTTACTGGCCATAAGTTAGGATTAATTTAGTTGGAATTTAGAGACTCAAAAGGTAATAGATTTCAATGGAATATGGTTTTCATAAAATTGTGAGTATAAATTTTATTTAAAGTTCTTTTTTAATTTCAGTTTTTATCTTATTTTAATTTAATTATGAGAATGTTTAGCCTGATAGGCTAAATAACCTATGTGTTGACTTATGGCTGTTAATTACACTTTCATGGACTTGGTAATCATTTAATTAACTTGTTTGACCAAAATTAATTTCTTAATCATGAACTAGGGTTGGGTTAAAGAGACTGGCCTGGAAATAGTTTTATATCTTAATTTTTATTCCTGGTTTGACCCCTTTTGATGCCGAGATTTGGCAAGTGTTTGGGGCTTTTGGAATATAATTAAGATATAATCTATTAAAAGTTGTCGGACTTATTTGACCATGTAATTTTATTCCCATGTAGTTTATGTTAATTAATTAATAATGGTCACCTGGGTTGAGTAGATGGTATCAGAGCCATGGGGGAAGTAATTAATTAGTTATAAGTCAACATATACTAAAAATTAAAATGAGTATAATCGGTTGCAAAGATAAAGATAGAGTTAAAAACACTGAAAGCAAAGAGTATGATATACCACAAGATCTAGATTTACTTAATAAATGGACAATTCCTAAAATTGATTCAAGATTGATATATCAATTGGGAACCTTTGAAAAACTAGGATTAAAACAAGTAGTTAAAACTACTGAATAATCTGTCTCACTAGATGATCATGAAAAAATAATTAAATTATTAAGTGAAAAAGATATAAAAAACTATAGACATACACATAAATTCCTTCATATAGGATTAGTACAAATTGCATTTAAACCTTTAACATTAGAAGGGCTCCCGAAAGCTTTATTGCTGCTTTAAGAGATGGTAGAAATTTAAATTGGAAACAATCACTTATGGGAATTATACAATCGAGTCTGGCTCATGGCCCAGTTTATTTTAATGTATATCCAAATTTATAGTTATCACTATCAGACGCAAATATACTTGATGCATTAACATTAAATGTTAAAACACATGGTTATAATTATATTCCTGGTACAGAAATAATCTGTATTTTCTATAGAATATATGATAAGCCTTTATACACATTAAATCCACACCGTAAAAGGGTTGATAAACCTGTAAATGAAATAGTTATAATAGAAACAAATTTGGTAAATCAAATATTACATCTAGAAGGCCTATTAAATGGGAAGAAATTAATTTTCCAACAAATTGGACAATAGAAAAGGCTATGCCTCCTCAACCAAAAATTCAAAACAATCTAATAGATGTAATTCAAGATCCAGAAGGATCTGTAAATATAAGATTTGATCAAAATCTCAAATTATTGCCTTTTCATAGAAGCAGTACAATTAGATCATATATATCTCCTATAGATTATAGGGTAGAATCACCAATGGATTATAAAGTAGAATCTCCTACACCACATAGGGCTTCTACATCACAGATAAGAGAAAGAACATCTTCAGAAGCATCAAGTTCTACAGCTGCTGATAAATAATATATCAATAGACAAAATATTGTAAGAGAAATTAACACACAATCTACAGGTGATTTAGAACCGACAATGTCGGAAATGGATTTTCCTATTTGATGGATAAAAGTAAAATAGATTTTAGTTATGGCTCACAAGCCAGAAAAATAATTTCAGAAGAATTTAAAAATCCAAGATGGTCTTTATTTAGGACTTGGTTTTTTGATAATTTTAGTAATACTGAAAAATTATATTTTCAAGAAGAATTTTATAAGACTTGTGAACAAAAAAATGCTTTAATTCCTTTTGTTCCAGGGTTCATAGACATATATGTTACGAGTTATATCTCAGTATTAGAAAGAAAATATCATTTAGAAAATGGAAAAATTTATAAAGGGGTATATCTTCCACAACAAGCATTCCATATTGAGAAAAATGAAAAAATCCATAATTTCTTAGCCTTTGCCAAACTCTTAGAAGATGATACACTTCCTGTTACATGTAAACAAATAAATACAATATTTGAACAACAAAATTATACAAATTTATATCTAAATATTATTGGAGAACAAATTCAATCTCTACATAATAGAGTTAATGCAATTCTAACTGCAATAAAAAATATTCAACCAACTGCTGTTAAAATAATACCAGAAGTAGAACTAGCTACTCCTAGTATTCAGCCTCATCCAAATATTCCTGAATTTAAATTAAAGTCAATGACTGAATTAGAAAAATTATTAGAAGAAAAGTCAAAAAACTTAGCATTAAAACTCTGGATAAAAAATCAAAATATGAATTACTAGAAAATCCAGATTATAAAGAAGTATTTAAAGATCCAGTTAATAGAATTAAATATAAATGGGCTGATAAACCAATTCAAAGTCGTTTTTATTACAGACGACCTACACCTATGGATGTTTTGCATGAAGAATATAATGATATATTACATACAAGTTACTCTGGTAGCAGAATTTATGAATGAAATATTGATGGTCTTCCACATAAGCATATTTATAATACTGCTCATAGAATGTTGATGTATTCTACTATTTGTAAAACAAGTGGTAATACTGATAAAGGCATAGCAAAAATGATTGTTGCTGGTTTTACTGGACAATTAAGAGGATGGTGGGATAATTTTCTCACAGCTCGTAGAAAGAAGAAATATTGAATACAGTAAAAACAGAAAATAATGATCTAGTTGAAAATGCGGTTTATACATTAATAATTAATATTATTGAACATTTCACTGGAAGTTATACAGATAATAGTGAAACTATTAGAACCTTACTTCAAAACTTAAGATGTAAAACACTATCTGGTTTTAGATAGTATAAAGATACTTTTCTTAATAGAGTTATGGAATTACTTGAATGTAATAATCCACATTGGAAATCAAAATTTATTGATGGACTCCCAAGCTTATTTGCTGAAAGAGTTAGAAAAATACTTAGGAAAGATTTTGCCGCTATTCCATATGAAAGTTATAGCTATGGAAAGTTAATTGGTACATGTATACATGAAGGGTTAGCTTTATGTAATGAAATAAAGCTTAACCAGCAAATTAAAAGACAAAATCTTGATGAAAAGAAACAATTAGGACAATTTTGTGAACAATTTGAATTAGAAAATCCCATAATTAATGAAAAACCTAAAAAAAATAAACCTTATAGGAAAATTAAATACCGTAAATATTCTCCAAAACATTTAGAGAAGAAATTCCAAAGAAAAAATGAAAGATTTTAGAAAAAAGAAAAATATAAGAAAGGCAAATTTAAAATTTGTAAAACATGTGGAAAGTTTGGACATTCCTCAAAAACTTGTTGGACTAAGAAAAAGATTAATAGTCTTGATATTTCAGAAGATTTAAAATCTACAATATTACGAACTCTATTAAATTCTGAAACTGAAGAATCAGATTCAGAATTATCTTCAAGTTCCTATTCTGAATTAGAAAATGAAGCATTAAATGCTTTACAAAATGAAGAAATTTCAGAATCCAAATCAGAATGCGAACCTTGTATTTTAGGAAAAACTTGTCCTAAGCAAATAAATCAAGTCTCTAATGATAAGAAAGATCAATCAGAATTTTATAAAGTTCTATCTCAATTTTAAAAAAATGTCAATTAATGTTATAACTTCAAATCATGTGTTAGAACTATTAAAAACAATAAAAGATCCCTCATTGAGAGCACAATTAATAGAACATATTGATTTAGAAGATATACCCTCCACTTCTAAAAATGAAGAATTTCAAGAAAAAATTATTAGTCCTACAGGACCTTATAGCCTAACTGAGGTCATGAAGCAATTGAAAAATAAAAATAGAATTAAAGAAGTAAATATTTCTCCAAATGATTTAATAATATAAATAAATAATTTAAAAATGAAATTAAAAATTTAAAGGATAAAAATAATATCCAAGAACTGAGAATTTCTAAATTAGAAAATTCATTATATAACAATGATGAAATTCAAGAATTTAATAATTCAAAAGAAAAATTTGTTTTCAATAAAAATTTTCTAACCTCTCTACAAATGATAGTATCCAAAAAATGGTACATAAAAATTTCATTATTAATAGATGATCATTTCTCCAAACCATTTACTGCCCTTGTTGACAGTGGAGCAGACTTAAATGTAATACATGAAGGTTTAATCCCAACCAGATACTTTCATAAAAGCAAAACAACACCAAATCAATTTCTTAAAACACGAAATTATGACATTAAATATTGAAGAACAATTAAAAAAATCCTAAATTACAGGATAAAATAAGTCTTATAAAAAATCAATTTTCTATTGATATTTGTAATGATCATCCTAATGCTTTTTGGGATAGAAAGAAACATATTGTTTCTCTTCGTTATGAAGAGTCTTTTGATGAAAAGAATATACCCACTAAGGCTAGACCTTGCCAAATGAACTCAGAATATTTAGAATTATGTAAAACACGTCCTACAACCTTAAAAACACAAAAAACACGAAAACACAACTAAAGAACAACAAAAACATATGATATGAGGGTAAAATGGCCACAAACATCAAAACTTAATGTCGCTAAAAGTTCAATCAAATTAAACTCCTATCTACCCAAGAATAAAATTTATCCGATCCAGGTCCTTCTTCCTTCGCCTGCTAGAGTACTAGGTAGTAAAGAGTTGCTATTGTATCTAGGTACGGAATAAGTCGTTGAGTGTTGATTTATCCTATGCAGAAAGTAAATCTAAACCACGCATAAATGTAATAAAGCAATAACCAAACATGTGCAATTTAACTTTCAAGCTAAAACAATCAGTTAACTTTGTTTAGGTAGATTAAAGTATCAAGTACAACAATGAGAATAGAGTGAGTGTTGAGTGAATTTCAATTGTGTCAAATTGAATCAAACCATGTTGTAAACCATTTTTTAATCCCTAGGAGGTTGAGCAATCGACCCGACACTCGTTAACCCCTTGTCACGGCGAGCTAACGGTTGATGATACTAGGATTCGCAAACAGCTACGTTATTAAGACCTAGACCACTCCAAATAGAACGTCAATTATTGCCCTACGACCTAGCCCCGCACAGGGATTGAAACTAAAATCGTAAGAATCTACACTATTCACAACGATTCCGCCTGCGTGTTGGCTGCACCGTTCACATCAACTACCTCCTAAGCTGGCTATTACCTACACCTTAGAGGTAAGGAACAAACTCTAGTGCAATTCAAGCTCTCAAAGGGAAGTAAACAATCAAATTCAATATCAATTCAACACAATATCCATTCAAACAACACTCACATATGAATTTAGTTCCTCATACCTTCAATTGTGTACAAAGCAATATAGAAATTGATAGAACCATTACAAATTGATAGGGCAAAATGATATTCTTCCTCATGTGTCTTCCTTGTACTCAATCTACCCCTTGCTCTTCCTTGATCTTCACCAAATTTGGAGTAATGTGGCCTAGATCCTCTTGATTGTGGATGAAGAGTGTTTGGAAGATGGATTTGGAGGGAATTCTCGTGAAGGTTATTGGAATTTTGACCAAAAGTTCTTAAAATAAGTGAATTTCCCCTTTTTATAGACGAGCAAACAGGGCCTCGGATTGCCCGGTCCACCTATTGCTCGCTCGGTCGAGGTTGAAAACTGCCAAACCGCTGAAATTCACGATCTGGCTTGCCCAGTCCATCCTGGCTCGACAGAGCCTGTTCTCTGTTGGCATGGCTCGGTCGAGCCTGCACAGCTCGGTCGAGCAAGCTCTCTTACCAGCTTGGCTCAGCCGAGCCTGCTCCGCTCGGCCGGTTGACACCTCTGAACTCCAAAAACTCTTCCCTCTACTCCGCTCGGGCGAGCCTAACCACTTTTGTATCCAAGTTTGGGCGATTTGCCTCCAAAACTTACCAAAAAGTGCTGATTTATGCTCAAAACACGTCCTACAACATTCAAAACACAAAAATACGAAAACACGATAAAAGAGCAACAAAAAACATATGATATGAGAGTAAAATGGCCACAAACATGCACGCTCACACATCAAAAAATAGGTCATTTTACGCACATATCATAATCCCCCAAACTTGAACATTTGATTGTCCTCAATCAAAACAAAGTAAAACAATCCATTGACCTCATGAAAATACCTCATAGCTCATCTTGATTATCTTAGCATGCCCTAATCAAACAAGATTATCACCTAACTTTGTGACACGGTTAATGCTAAAGACTTGAGCCACTCATCAATATTTGGGTAAAAAAACGAACACACTCCCTCATGTGTTTTAGGGATGATGAGAATCACTCAATCACAAGATATCGAGCTCAATTTCCATAGGCTTGCATCAATTCTCACCACTATACTACAACGAGTTGGCTTCTAGAATCAAAAAGGTCTTTGTTTTTTGGTTATAACGTGGCTTACTAATAGGTGGGTAGTTTTAGCCAAAGTGACTAAACTTCTTGATCTCCCAAAACCCCCCAAACTTATTTTCTTCAAACCACTTCGAATCCCGATGCTTTTTACACACATATCAAGGACCCCACAAATCACAATGTATTAAATCAAGCACAGAAGTAGCTCATTTTTTATTTAAATGAAAGGACAAACATTTGCTCTTGGCTAATTGACAAGAGGAACAAACACCAGGAGTCGGTAATAAAGAGGAAAGACATAAGTGACCTAACTTATTTAAAAGGGAAATTACATTAAATGAAACATGCCCCAAGCGTAAATGCCACAAAGTAAAATTGGCCTTTAAATTATTAGTATGAATTACTACAACTAAAGCTGGAATGCCACGATCAAGGACATATAACACATTCTCATGCCGACCGTGAGCCAGAACCCTCTTGTTTTGGCGATTCTGAATGGCAAAGGAGGTGTCAGAAAAAACAACATCAATAGGATAGTCGGAAGTCAGCTTACTGATAGACAATAAGTTCTTCGTAATATGAGGAACAACAAGAACATCCAGTAATTTAACATCATCCGTGAGAGTTGCTGAACCAATATGAGAAATATTTAATCTTTCACCATTACCAACGAGAACAGACCCCTTACCAGAATATGGCTCAAAAGAATCGAGTGTAGCTCGTTGATTAGTCATATGGGTAGATGTGCCGGAGTCAACATACCAGTCGGGAACTTGTGGATTAACAGAGCAAGTGGCTTTGAAAGCATGAGCCAAGTTTGCCACTGAATCATTGTTGCGAGCAGAGAGAAACTGAGGGCACTTGTCGGCACAGTGATCAGCGTGGCATATTTGACATCGCGGGGTGTAATTGCGACGTCCAGAATTTTTTCCAGAATGTCCACGATTGAAATTAGATCCACGGTAGTTACGAGAAGAACTATAACGACTGTCATCAAAACTATTATTTTGGCGAGCAACATAGTGTTGTTGTTGTTGTCCTGAGCGATCCCGTTCAGCAGAAAAAGCAACAGAGGGGGTGGAATGACCGTCCATAGTTTGAAGCATGGATTCGAATTGCTTTGCATGATGCAGTAAATCACGAAACGAAGGCATTGGCGTGAGGGCAAGATGAGTGTGAGCAAAGGAGGTGTACTGACTCCCTAGCCCTTGTAAGAACCAATGCCTTTTATCTGATTCATCAACGGGATGATTTATCGCAGATAGTTGATCACAAAGAGCCTTGAACTTTTGACCATAATCATCAACAGATTGATCACCACGGCGAAGGGGTAGAAGATCGACACGAAGTTGATGCATGCATGAAGCCGAGGAATCAGAAAAGACATCTTCTAGAGTCGACCATGCAGACGATGTGGTGGAGCAATCAATAACTTCGGTCATGGCATCGGCAGAAAGAGAGGTCCAGAGAACGGAGAGCAACTTACGATCTTTCATTCGCCATTGAAGGTACGCAGGATTTGGAATGGTAACACCATCTGTCGTCAAAGTGCTATCAAGAAATCCACCAAGATCAAAGAAATCAACCACATGTAGAATTTGTCGATGCCAAATAAGATAGGTGGATGAATCCAATTTAACAGGAAGCATCCTAATCATGGTATTGACGAGAAAGGTAGCGGAAGTAGGAGCAGCCATGGCGAGAAGGACGAAAGATTATATTAGGGTTTGGAGAGAGGGAGAGCGAGGAAGGACGAGAGAATAGGATTAGGAGGATCGGAAGCAGGCTGATACCATGTGAGAATTGATATTGAAATCACCGTGAGAGGTGATATGGTGTATACCATATATTTATAATAATTGTGTACAACAGTATCCCAAAAGAAATGGGAAAGTAAAAAGAAAATATACACAGAATATAAATAAAATATACACAAAATCTCTAAATATCTTCAATATCTTCGTTTCCTTTATTAATTTTTAAGTTACATGGAAGATTGGAATCTGAGATGGATTTTCAGCCACAAATCACAGCAAACATTCTCTTTAATGTTCAAGCCCACATGTTACTCCACCATGGTATAAAAACCTTGTATCTAGATTATTTTTCATTATCTTAGTTTTTATTTTACAATTCAAGCATTTAAAGTTGGAGACCTAGAACAATATTTATTCTTCTACAATATATTTTTTTCGAGTGGGTTTTCATTAATGCAATTTAATATTTATGCATCTATTTCTTTTTCTAGTATGTCTGGTGATCGATGCAAAATCTGCATACAAATTATAGTATAGAAAAAATAAATTTATAAATACCCGAAGGTTGTCAAACCCACAGGGATAGTGCAATGAAAGTAAATCATATGCTGAATGTAGTTTTTCTATCTTTTGTTTGGGTGAATCCAAATTTGAGAGTTTTTTGGGTTTTATGGAAACAACTTTTAAAAGAAATTCAAATATAAGAAAGTACAGATCCTAGGGAAATCTACCAATCTGATCAACATGCAAGAAACAAATAATTCAAACCCATAAAATACGTCTGGTGGAAAATCTGGTAAAATGGAATTAATTCCTTGGTCAGGCAATTAAAACCTAGATTATTAACTAGTGATTATCTCATATTGGTCTAAAAAACACAAGTTAATCAATCTCAATAAAAATCGGATTAACCCTACAATTGAATTCTTCTTTGTTGGACAAAAAATCAAATGTATTAAACTCTTACCTCCTATTATTAACTTTCACCTCTCGGTCCATCAATTAATAACAAAAACCTAGTCCAATCTTCATCTCTTGATTCTTCAATTGAAAATAGACCCGCAATAAAACCAAAAGAGTTTAAACCAATTTAAGGGTTTGAAGAATTCGAATCAAAACATGTATTACAGATGGAGAAACCCTAGAATCTTTAAATGTTTTTAGCCTAGCATATTGAAAATAAACATTGAAACAAAAATTAAAGATTGCATTGAAGTAAAGATGAAAAAATACAAGAAAATAAAGGATTTTAATTCCAGCTCTTCAAATAATAAAACTAAAGAATTAAAATAAAAATCAAAGCTGGAATTGGCACTTGGAACTTTTAATAATGAACTATAGACAAGTTTAAACAGTGGTAGGGTTGAGCTCTTGAGCGGTAGGAATTGATGAAATATGGTATTTTCTCCTTCAAATTCGCCCATAGCTTGAATTGGTAAATTTCCTATTCAAAATCTCGCCCAACTTGCAAAGAAAGGAATTTCATCTTTGAAAACACGTCTGCATCAACCGACATGGATGTGTCGGTCGTCGCACATCTTCCAGCGTTGATCTCTCACTGGCTCGAAATCTCTTACGTCGATAGTCTTCATATCAAACGACACAAGGCTGTGTTGGTCGACAAAGATGATTTGCTGTGTTAGTCGACTTGGTATCCACTTTGGTCGAAACAGATCTCTTCATGGCGGATTTATTCATCTTTTTACTAATTCTCACTTATTTGGTGATTGTTCTTACAAAACTTTGCACAACATACATAATACCCTCCAAAACATACGCATGCTCATTTTATTCATCAAAACAAACTAAAATGCATAAAAGAAATAAGAAATCAATGCGATAAGTGAGTAGAATTATGAGCTTATCAATCCCCCCAAACTTAAACACTTGATTGTCCTCAAACAACAAAAAAGAATAAACCAAAAGCTCAAGTATTTGAGAAGTGCAATGCCTTACAAGATCTATCACAATCAAAACAAAAAATTCACAATACACCAACACTTTGAAAGATTTGGACAATTAATAAACTGCGGAAGACTCACAAGGAAAACTATTTCTCTCATTTACTCAAGTGTTTAGGATTTTCATATGAGATCACACAGAAAAAGTCATGCAAGTAAAGCTCTACCATAAGCTTGCAAATATTCTCATTCCTCCACTGCAAAAATGTGCACACAAGACTTAGGATCATAAAGGACTTTATCTAAGGTTGTAATGTAAGGCTTTTGTGAGGGGTAGGAAAATTTGGCTAAGTGACTAAAAACAAATTGAGTTGATCACTCTTAATAAATCTAAAACCACTATCTTACTTCATTCACCCACTTTCCTTGAAATTTTCAATATATAACAAGGCTCTTCCTTTTCCTATTCTCTCTCTTTTCTTTTTCCTTTTTTTTTCTTTCAATCCTTTTATGTTCTTAAAAATTTTGTTTATGAATTTGAGCTTATAAGGATAACAATACAAAACTATGTATATACGTATTCTTTTTTTTTTCTAGAGCCCAACCTTCTCTTTTTCACCAATTTATAAGAATTACTTATCAACTCACAATTATTCCACCCTTATTCACCATCTTCCCTCATATACAAGAGAAGACAAATTTTTTTTCTTAAACTCATAGACAAGAGGAGAAAACTAAAGGCTCAACAGCGCTGACTAGGGATAAAATATTGTAAGGGACAGTGTATGGGATATAGGCTAACAAAGATGGCTAAAATCACTTCCGAGACTTGTGCACACTACGCAGTCTTGAAATTGAAACAGAGCAAGTTCAATCGATACTTAAACATGCAGACACACTTACAATCAAGTTAAAGGCTCGAAACTCACACTTGCGACAAATTTTCCTTCCACAGAAACATCAAATCCTCATCTAACATCATGCTATTGCAAGTTTCAAATCAGTAAATCATCCAGTATTATACATTCATAGGCATGCTAAAAAATAATTGCAATTAGTCCAAACAACTGTCTATCAATTCTAATCTCATACTCAAGTGATAGAGTTCAATCATAACTCAAAAACTCCCACATAATCACGAAAATTATCAAATTTCCCCAAAAATTACCAAGGCATAAATTTAAGTGACAGAAAGCAAATAAATACAAAGGATAGAAAATAGTTTCAACCCCTTAGTCTTCCTCAACCAAAACCTTTTTGAAAATCAGAGAGAATAAGTTTGAAAATCAGACTTAGGGTTTGAAACTGTACCTCAAATATTGGTCTCAAACACCAACTTTTTATCCTTCTTCCTTCAGACCTCGAACGTCACAGACTTTTAGTTGCTAGCACTCCACGTTAACTCATGCAAGGTCAGCATCGGTCGACGTGGAGCCTTCTACGTCAACCCCTTTGTCGATCAAAGTATGCCACGTCGCCCTGCTATGTGTCGACCAAAATGGACCCACGTCGGTCGAAACAAAGCTCGATTTTTATTTTTTTCAGAATCCAGGAAAAGGTGAAAGGAACAAGATGAAAATAAAAATGAAAATGAAAAAAAGAAATAAATAATGGGTTACCTCCCATTCAGTTCCTTATTTACCGTCGTGGCTTGACACAACTTCAATTCACCAAGGCAGTCGAGTCTAGACTCTTCGACCCCTTGATCTACAGAACCCACCGGTCTTGGACAATGGTGGTGAAACTCGGAGTAAGTTAGCTTAATTGCCGATTTCACTCCCTAATTTCCTCATTCCACTGAATGACTTCTTCTTCCTCATCCGGTCTTTCATCTCCTTCTTCCTCCTCGACAGATATCACTTGATTGCACTTCACTCTTCTTTTGTTTTTGTCAATGGAAAAGGTAATCGATTCATCTTTACCTCGAAGAGTGATCTCCCCCTTCTTGCAATCAATAAGAACTCTGGCGGTATCAAGGAATTATCTCCCCAAGATTATCAGAGTGTTGTCATCTTCTTTCGTATCGTGCACTACAAATTCAACAGGAAAAATCAAATGACCAACTCTAATAAGGACATCCTCCACAATACCTTTAGGTCGAGACACACATTGGTCCACCATTTGCAATGTGATTGTGGTGGCCCTCATTTCTCCGATCTCCAGCTTCTAGTAAAGGGACAATGGCATTAGATTGATGTTTGCCTCAGTGTCACAAAGCACATGCTGGAATTCTTTGCCTCCAATTTCTATGGGAATAGAGAAATAGTCAGGATCAAACCTCTTGATTGGGATTTGTTTTTGTAGAAGCAAGTTGCATTCCTCATGTATTCTGATAGTTTCGTTCTCCAAGAACGGCTTCTTTTCACTCATCAGTGTTCTCAGGAACTTCATGTAGCCCGGGATTTCTTGGAGGGCCTCCACCACAGGGATATTGATATTTACCTTTTTCAAGTTTTCGAAAAACCTGGTGAATTTAGAGTCCTCCATTTTGTTTGCAGGCAGAGGAAGAGTAGGATCACTTATCTTTTTATCCTTATCTTTCAACCAAAACAGGGCTTTGTTTTGACCGATCTGCTTCCGTGTTGACCGATATGCCTGTAGGAACTTGCGTCGACCGACGCAAGGCTGTATCGCCTGATGTGCCTTCTTAATTCGAACCATTTGCCTATCGACCCTCTATGTCGACCGATGCATGGTTTGCATCGGTCGAGATAGAGGCTTCCTCCTCAGGAATTTCCTCTCTCTCTCTCTCCCCCAAACTCAGTCCTCAGCCTCCTCGGACCTTCATACTCCTTCCAAGATCACAGAGATATGGCATTGACTAATTTTTCCCTCACTAGATTCACCTCGGTTGCACTTGGAAACTGTCCGGGCTAGTGTATATTGCTGAGGGTAGTTGAAATTTGACTCAATTGAGTGTCTAACATCTGAAGGTATTTTTTCATCAATAGCATGTGGCTACTAGCCATCCCCTTATCTTCGGCTTCCAATTTTCCAAATCAGTTGTCGAACTTTTGATGAACTTGTCAAGGGTCTTCTCCAACATAGATCTTTTCTTCTCAACGATCTCCCCTCCAGTACCTACATCAAAACCAGGTGGAGGGTGCTCGATTGCAAAGGGGTTAGCATAAGAAAACCAAGGTGACTTCTCCAATGGTTTTAATGATAGCCTTGATTGCCTCGGTAATTATTCTGATATTCAGCTCCGATGTAATTCACCTCCGCTCCAATAACTCGAGATGAACTACTTGTGCTTCCACGGTTGATGTAGTCAGCTTCAACGGGAACTATGGCCATACTTTGATCAGCTGCAGCAATAGGTGTGGCTTTGACTGCCTCCAACTTCCCAATATCCTCTCGGAGTTTGTTCACTTCAGCAACAACATCAAACTCCAGTTAAGCTTCTACTACTTTGACTGGGAGCTATCTCTCGGACAGCCATTGGTGGCTGTTCAAGGCTAGCTAGTAACCTCCTTCTCTCACCTCAAATCTTCTTCATCGAAATTTCTCCAACAGATGCATCGACTAACTCCTTCATGTGTGGAGTCAGTCCCTCAAAGAAGTAGCATACCTGCATCTCCAGGTCGATACCATGGCCAGGGCACAATCTGATCAAATCTTTGTATCTCTTCCAAGCTTCATACAGTGACTCATTATATCATTGGCTAAAGTGTGTGATGGCAGCTTTCCTCGTTAGCAATTGGCTCGGCGGGAAGTAGTTGGTGAGGAATTTGGCTTGAAGTTCCTCCCATGTCCCTATTTGACTCTTGTCCAAACAAGCAAACCAAGACCACGCCTCGTCTCGAAGTGAGAACGAGAACAACCTCATCTTGATCACATCTTAGGGTAATCCATTGTGCTTCACCGTATCACACACCTCGATGAATTGGTTGAGGTGTGCATACGGGTCTTCAATGGCTCTCCCCGTGTACTGATTCTACCTTCACGGCTATGCCACCGCAGCCTCCCATGCCCGCTGCCGCACGTCGTAGTAGGCCACCTGCCTGCTGCCCAGTGCTGCCGTCACGCGCGGCCACTTGCTGCCGCCGTGCACCACTGTCACCGCACCGGTCTCCATCTTCGTTCTTTGACCCGTA
Organism: Plectranthus barbatus; assembly: GCA_026898455.1. Lineage (NCBI taxonomy): Eukaryota > Viridiplantae > Streptophyta > Magnoliopsida > Lamiales > Lamiaceae > Plectranthus > Plectranthus barbatus. The sequence goes on along the minus strand of JAPKLW010001060.1, from coordinate 147,505 downwards.
CAAATTACAGATTTGAAAATAAAATTACAATAAACTATTATATAACAATTTTCCCTATCAGATCTAATCATGGATTTTCTCGTGATTTTACAAAATCGATTTAATCTAAACATGGATAAACCATCGCAGATTAAATCAAATGGATTGCCACGAGGAAGAAAAACCAAAACCATCCACATCAATTAAATAATTCATACATGCATAATCTAATTAAATTGCTCATCCAACAAAGCCATGAAAATGAGACCAGGCTCTGATACCTATTGTAAGGATTTCATGGCGAACCGAATCACCAAATCCAAATAAGCTGGACCGTTCATGGATGTTGAGAGCAATTAAACAATTCAATAAACCTAGCATGCTCTTATGAATTAAATGCAGTGAATATCGAGTTTACCTTAACTCTGTAGTGTCAGATCCGATCTTTTGCGTTTGAATTCTGATCCCTTGATTTAACCACGCGATTTGATTATAACTGCGGAAACAAAAATTAGAACCAGATCTAATTTCAAGAATTAATCAAATAAAAGAAATAAAGAGAGAATAATTTGTTCTCCAGATTAGGCTTTCAGATCTGTATCCCAGTGTTGTTCAATCTTGCTACTGTGAGGATACCACAGAACTGTGAATTGTGTAAGCCAGAGTCAAATTTATTCTCCTCCTAAACACAAAAGATGTGTGGCCCCTGCTCTCTCTCTCCCAGGGTTTCAACTGATTTGAATGTGATGAAGTTGCTAGGGTTTCAGAGAGAGAACAATCTATTTATAGACCTAGGGTTTTAACCCTAATGGGCTACTAGGCCTCTTTTCACAATATTAAATTGGTCTAGACCTGTGACGTAATGCAAATAATAAAGTGAGTCTAACAATTAATTAATTCTCATATCCACAACCCAGGACACAATTAATTAATTAATATTAATTCTTTTTCACCACATAATTAATACTGACTTACCCCTTTATTACCATGTTATGAGAACGAGTTGTATTTAATTGAGATACCCCAAAATTTAAGGGTACTGGACATTCATTAATTTATTGGAGCTTCTGACAAGCTACCAAAATTAATTAATTTCTTATTTTCTGAGCAGTACCACCCAAACCTTATCACTCGTGCTTGAACTTAATCAGTCTACAGGACTTTAACACGTTGAATGTTATTGAGCTCCTCAGGGAATGTCCCCATCCTGTTACTCGGATATGGTTATCTAGCTCCAGTCGCAGGCTGTAATACATGAACTGCTGCTACCCATGATGTGGATATACGAGCACGTTACTCAAGCTCTCCACCATGGCAAGTTAAAGCAAAAGTCAACCCGTGACAGTCAACCCATGAACCTTCGTTAGGGTTTGGACTCAATCAAGATCGAGATCTTGTATTCTCTAATTTTAGATAGTAGAATACATCTCACTGTGGTCCAATCAATACGCAACCGCACGTACCAGCATATAAAATAATCAAGACAGATTACTTCTTTCCGACTATGCTGCAGCCTACACCAACAGACTTATTCTCGTACGCTGTCTCGGCTGTGATAGTATTTATATTTCACTAGGTCAAGTGATCATACTGTCTTCTGCGATCTACAACACGTCATATGATCGTCCTTATCGGTGAGATAAGAGGATACCATTGTTTCTCGCATGTAAGTTTATTTAACAGATAGAAAATACCGTTGAATGTATACTCATTGTAATAAATGCTTTATGTATACAAAACAAAACAATCTCACACTTATACTCAAAGTATTACACTCGCTATTACAGAGTATATAGTGCGTCTATCTAGCCTAGCTATTACATTAACCACTGCTAGTGGTAGGCATCCACCTCAGACCTAGTCCACAAATATGTCTTTCGTAAACCTTCTGTGGCAAACACTTTGTGAATGGATCAGCTAGGTTGTCACTAGTGTCAATATTCTTGATCTGCACATCGCCCCTCGATACGATCTCTAATATGATGTGGTACTTTCAATCAAGATCGAGATCTTTTATTCTCTGATTTTAGATAGTAGAATACATCTCACTGTGGTCCAATCAATACGCAACCGCACGTACCAGCATATAAAAAAATCAAGACAGATTACTTCTTTTCGACTATGCTGCAGCCTACACCAACAGACTTATTCTCGTACGTTATCTCGGCTGTGATAGTATTTATATTTCACTAGGTCAAGTGATCATACTGTCTTCTGCGATCTACAACACGTCATATGATCGTCCCTATTGGTGAGATAAGAGGATACTGTTGTTACTCGCATGTAAGTTTGTTTAACAGATAGGAAATATCGTTGAATGTATACTCATTGTAATAAATTCTTTCTGTATACAAAACAAAACAATCTCACACTTATACTCGAAGTATTACACTCGCTATTACAGAGTATATAGTGCGCCTATCTAGCCTAGCTATTACATTAACCACTGCTAGTGGTAGGCATCCACCTCAGACTTAATCCACAAATATGTCAGTCGTAAATATTCTGTGGCAAACACTTTGTGAATGGATCAGCTAGGTTGTCACTAGTGTCAATATTCTTGATCTGCACATCGCCCCTCGATGCGATCTCTCATATGATGTGGTACTTTCACTCTATGTGTTTGCTCGCCTTGTGAGTCCGTGGTTCTTTGAGTTTGCCACTACACCAGAGTTGTCAAAATGAATTGTGATACTCTTAGGCAGACTCAGAATCACATCCAACTCTAAAAGGTAATTCCAAAGCCATACCCCTTCTTTTGAAGCTTCGGAGGCAGCACAATATTCCGCCTCCATGGTGGAGTCAGCAATGCATTTCTGTTTTGCGCTCCTCCAAGATACAGCCCCACCTCCCAAGGTAAACACATAACCTTAGGTCAATTTCTTCTCATCCTGGTCCCCTTGGAAATCTGAATCTGTGTAACCCACAGCGCACAAATCCTCACTTTTATAAACCTGACAATAATTCCTAGTTCTCTTCAAATAGTTCAGAACTAGGGTTAGACTGATATCTTGCTACCATGCCAACGACATAACAAATATCAGGACTGGTACACAACATTGCATACATGAGACTACCCACCACATATGTGTATGGTACAAGACTCATCTCATCTTTCTCACTCTGTGTCATAGGACACTGCCCAGTAGAAAGATGTACGCCAAATCTGAAAGGTAGGAAGCTTTTCTTGGTGAGTTGCATGCTAAACCGGGCTATCACAGTATCCACATAGGATGCCTAGGATTAGTTTAACATCCTTCACTTACAATCCCAAAAGACCTTAATCCCAAGGATGTACCCAGCTTCTCCCAAATCCTTCATTTGGAACTGTTCGGATAACCAACATTTAATCTCCAACATTACTCCCTCGTTGTTTCCAAATAGGAGTATGTCATCAACGTACAGTGCAATGAAAACCACGCTCCCACTGACACAAAGTTAATAAACACAACTTTCGTTCTCCAACTGTGAAAATCCATAAGATTTAATTACATCATTGAAACGTAAGTTCCACGACCTTGAAGCTTGCTTAAGTCCATACAAGGATTTCTTAAGCTTCCAGATAAGATGTTCTTTGCCCTTGCGCATGTAACCCTTGGGTTGCTGCATATAGATGTCCCTACCTTCTTCAAGGTAACCGTTTAGAAAAGCGGTTTTGACATCCATTTGCCAAATTTTGAGGTCCAAATGCTCTACTATAGCAAGAAGTATCCGGATGGATTTGAGCATGGCCAGTGGGTCAGAGTCCTAATGTCCGTCTTTAGGGCTCAAGTCCAAAGACTCACCCACGAACATATACCTTTTCGATTGGAAAATAACTCTCCAACTACAATGAGGCATCGGTGCCGTGTCAGCAGTTCGTGCAACAACTTGTGGTTCTGCACCTTGTACTAAAGAACGCGCCAGTGGTGTTGTACCTCTCACAAGTGCACCCACATTCGTACGTTCCCTTTCCTTTGGAATCACATTCTCATCTTCAATTTCTTGAAGTACTATATCACTCCTTGTCTTGTGGTTTCTTATATACTCGTCCTCCAAGACTCTAACGTTGGTGCTAACAATGATTCTCTGACTCTCAGGATAGTAAAAGTAACCACCTTTAGTTTGCCTGGGATTCCCTATAAACAACATTACTTTGGTTCTTCTTTCTAACTTATCAGGTTCCTTCGTCAACACGTATGCTGGACAACCCCATACTCTAAACTTGCACAGACTGGGTTTGCGTCCAAGGAAGAGCTCATAGGGTGTCTTAGGAACCGATTTAGAAAGCAGCAAGTTAAAAATATAAGTTGTTGTTTCCAATGCTTATCCCCAAAATGAAATGGGTCAGCTAGCATAACTCATCATTGATCTCACTATCTCCAAAAGAGTTCTATTTTTTCTTTCGGCTACACCATTTTGCCGGGGAATACCCGGTGCAATCCATTGGGCTGCAATCCCATGATCTGACAAATATTGCATGAACTCATTCCCGAGGTATTTGCCACCGCGGTCAGATCGCAATAACTTGATAGTTTTCCCAACCTTGTTTTCCACCTCAGCCTTGAACTCTTTGAATTTCTAAAAGCATTCAAACTTGTAGCAAAGCAAGTAAACGTATCCGTATCTCGAGTAATCATCAATAAAAGTGACGAAGTACTCATACCCTCCATGAGCCTGTGTGGACGTGGGCCCACACAAGTCAAAATGGATCAATTCCAACACATCCTCTGCTCGAGACTGACTAGCCTTAAAAGGCCTAGAGGACATCTTTCCCTTGATGCAGGATTCACAGACTTAATAAGGTACAGGCCAGACTGAGTCCAATCTACCATCATCTGCAAGTCCCAGAATCCGCTTCAAGTTGATGTGACATAGTCTCAAGTGCCAGAGATATCCTCATCAGAAGAAATAAACTTTCTCTTTCTAGGATTATCAATTTCAGATGAATTACATGCAATGTTCAAGGACGGTTTTAAGGAAAGTAAGCAACATAAAGAGAGTTGATCAACATCCCAAAACAAATAACATTATTATTCCCAATGACATAAATAAATAACTATCATAAATAACTAAAATATCCATGCGAAGCTGATAAACATTTGTCTTGCCGGAAAGACACGGCCCAAAATAAAACTCTCAAAAGTACTTTATTCATCAAAACATAAGGAGAAAGAAAACTTCATGAGGCTCCATCGAAATGTTGCCTTCCATGCAGCTGGTATTTTCTTGCCATTACTGTCCGGCCTTATCGGCACGGTTCCCTGAAGAGTACAATAACATGGTTACCAAGTCAGTCTCTACATCTCTTTAAAGAGAAAATATAGACTCTAATCATGCTTCAGTTATACATGCAAATGGCATACCTTGTCTAGCTTTGTCGGCCTGACAATCATTCTTCCAGTGTCCTTTCTTACCGCACTTAAAACACTTGTGAAGGGATTTGTGAACTGAATCACTTAATCCGTTAGCCGAGATCGTTAACTGGAATATAAAAAATAAATTGTTATGCCTATTGTTGGTACCAAATCAGAGTACGTATGATATGCAGTGGAAGTATAAAGATAGTTATTTTCACTCTTAATACGCAGGCAGTTTAGTTTCAACTTCACTCAGTTTTTAAGTGACAGTTTATTAAAATCACAATTTTGATTAACCAGTTAAGTTACCAAAATACAGTTTTAAGTAGTCAAAAGTTATACGCTTCAACACTTTCAGACAAGTGTTTAAGGTTTTAAAGTACGATTGTGAACTGTATGATACGTGATATAAGTAAAACTGTAAATGATGCAAGATATTTATTGTGGTTCGGAGCCTTAAGTCCTACGTCCACTCTTCAGAAATTAATCCAGTAATTCACTAAGTAATGAAGTTACAATCCTCATGATCTATAGCCAAATGTTGTAGAAGCCACCGTCCACAGCAAAATGGATCACTCGCCCACGCTGTTGTTCTTCACTCCTTCTTCAGTTCCTCGAAGCCAGGTACCACCTCAAAGTCTCCTCAGAACTGGTAGTCATCGGAAATGGATTGAGGACAAACCTCCCTTCTCCTTCTCCGATGCGTGGATGGTTCAGTTCTTCCTAGAACGTAAGCTTGTCGGCTGTTGCCTGTGATAACCTTCTTTCCCTTAGAAAGGAAGGTTGTTGTGTTCTCAATTGAAAAGTAGGAACACCAAGAGAGTAGACTAAGTTGAAGAACTTAATCCTCGTGCACACTAGGTCACACGGTGAATCAGAAGATTACTTAAGCAATAATGCCTCATGTTCAATAAATGAACCACGGAAATAATGTCGTTGGGTTGAGAGCTTTCAATGTGTTAGATTTTTCAATTCGCCAGAATAACGGCTTCCTTCGATTTCATGTTTTTTTATGTCTCTGATCTTCCTGTTATATATAGTTGGAGATTCAAAAATAGCCGGTGGAGACATTTCAAAGGATGTCCAATCAGAGTCCATCATTTTCTGTAAAGTAGACCTGCTTCTATGCCTTTTTCTGTACCACTGACGTGCTTTTTGAAGGGCAGTTTGTACTTGTTGTGTCAGATGCTAAACAACGTTGTACGCCAGTCATAACTGAGTGTTTCCACTTCTCTCGTCATTGACTTCTTTAATGTTCTTTTATGACTGATCGGCATCTTTGCTTTTCACTTATTCCTTGATGTGAAGCTATCCTAATCAGAAACTGTGAGCGCCTCTCGACAGTTTCTTTATGAAAACTGTATCCACAGTTTCTTGATATAAAATCCTTGACAGTTGGAATACTGTCTGCACAGTTTTCCGCTTTGGTTACTCTTCTTCAGTTTTCTCGTCAAGATGGCTTCTACTTCCAAAACTATTCGACAGTTTTTGATAGTTCTCTTCTCCTAGAATATTACAACTCAATCATCCTATACAAGGATTACATGAGGTAATAACTCTAAGGCCTAGACTTTGGTACACAGTTTTGACACACCAAAACATCAATTTTAAAGGTGGGATTTCTACATCAACACCTAACAATTTCCCCCTTTTGATGTTGTCAAAACCATACCTCTAAGTCTATCTAAGTCGGCAAGAAGATGCAGTTGATCTGAGTTTACAAATTTTGTCAATCTAACACTACTCAGAAAGGAACAAATCTGTTCTCCAGATTAGATCTTCAGGGCTGTGTCCCAATGCTGTTCAGATCTGCTACTGGTGAGGATTCCACAGATCTGTAGTTGTGCAAGGCCAGAGTCAAATTTATTCTCCTCCTAAACACAAAAGATGTGTGGCCCCTGCTCTCTCTCTCCCAGGGTTTCAACTGATTTGAATGTGATGAAGTTGCTAGGGTTTCAGAGAGAGAACAATCTATTTATAGACCTAGGGTTTTAACCCTAATGGGCTACTAGGCCTCTTTTCACAATATTAAATTGGTCTAGACCTGGGACCTAATGCAAATAATAAAGTGAGTCTAACAATTAATTAATTCTCATATCCACAACCCAGGACACAATTAATTAATTAATATTAATTCTTTTTCACCACAGAATTAATACTGACCTACCCCTTTATTACCACGTTATGAGAACGGGCTGCATTAATTGAGAATCCCCATATTTAAGGTTACCGGACATCCATTAATTAATCGGAGCTTCTGACAAGCTCTAACTACATTTAATTAATATCTTATTATTCCTGAGTAGTACCACTTAATCCTTATCACTCGTGCCTGAACTTAATCAGCCTGCAGGACTTTGGCACGATGAATGTTATTGAGCTCCTCATGGAATGTCCTCATCCTATTACTCGGATATGGTTACCTAAACCCAGTCTCAGGCGGTACTACACGAACTGATGTTACCCAAGATGCGGATATACGAGCACGTTACTTAGGCTCTCCACCATGGCAAGTCAAAGCAACAGTCAACCCGTGCAAACCCCTGAACCTTCGTTATGGTTTGGAATCAATCAATATAACGAGATCTTGTATTCGCTGATGTCAGACAGACGAATACATCTCACTGCAGTCCATCAATACGCCACCCTTGCGTACCAGCATGTCAAGTAACCAAGGCAAAATACTTATTCCGACAATGCCGCAACCATCCGGACAGACGTATCCTCATACGCTATCTCGGTTGTGATTAGGTTTATGTCTCACTAGGTCAAGTGATCATACTGTCTTCTGCGATCTACAACACGCCGTATGATCGTCCTTATCGGTGAGACAAGAGGATACCATTGTTACATACATGTAAGATTGTTAACAGATAGTTGAAATAAATGGTCGTATACTCATTATAATAAATTCTTTTAGTATACAAAACCCATCGTGATCTTCCCCCTGAATGGGAGAGAACATTCTCGATTAATATAATTCAAATTAGAGCAATAAGAAAACATATTGCTGATCACACTGGAACATGTGAATTCAGCCAGTAAAGAATCAAGGTAAGAGACAATGAGTAGTTGTCTTCAAACCAACAGTTTTTCACTTTTCACTATATATATGATCGATTCCAAGTACATGAAAAGTTTTAAAACTGCGGTAACAAAAGAAGACACAAAAAAATTGTTTAGATTAGTAGAACTACTCCTTTTGCTTGTCTCGATCCTTGTCCTTTTCCGCTTGATTTGAGAACTCTCTGTCTTTTGGCTTTGATGAAGTTGTGGCAGAAGTGGAGGATCCTGCTTGCACATTAAGACTTATGGCCACTTCCATGAAGAGTTTCAACTCTTGTTTTCTAGAAGACTTTAGTGCTTCTAATTGCATTTTCATCTCTTCGTGCCGCAATCTTTGTTCCTCTTCTCGCCTTTTTGCCTCCTCTTCTCGCCTTCTTGCCTCCTCTTCTCGTCTCTCAATAATTTTCAATTGCAGCTTCATAGCTTCATCTCTTCTCTCTTCCCCCTTTTTGACAAAATCAAAAATAGTAAAGAACCGCTGATCCATTTCATGTCTCAGAACATCAAGGGGTAGAAAAGGTGCGGCCACAGGGATGGGGTCGGGAGACAATGTTCTTTCAAGTGTAGCCAGTGCTCTAGAGTCTCTGTCAGTTTGACTCTGAGATGTAGCAGTAGAGGTCTCTGGTTGAGGATGGGCTTTGTTGTTTCTTTCCTCTTCCTCTTTTTGCTAGGCTACTGTTGCTGCTGCAATTCTTTCCTGTTCGGCAGAGACTTCTTGTTCCTTTCTAGTGGCTTCAGCAGCTGCTGTATCTTCCTCTTGCTTTCTCTTTAGCTCAGTAGCTTCCTATTCTTCTCGTTTCTTTCGTTCTGCCTAAATTTTCTTTTGCTCAGCTTCGCAGTTTAATAATTGAAGGAATTTTTCTTCCTTGCAAATTTTCTAAGCCTTCGTGACAGCATATGCTTTGGAAGTTTTGATGCAGAATAGTCGCTGAAAATGCTTTTGGAGAAACAATTTTGCTTCTCATTGATGAACAAGCTCGACAGCTTTCTCGGCAGTTTCTGCAAAGCTATTGCTTGAGAAAGTCTGATTGCTTGAGCCAAGTTCTCTTCATCTTTTTTCCTGAGTTTTTCTTCCTCTTCTTTTCTCAATCTTTCAAGCTCCATTTCTTTTTCCTTTTCTAGCTGAGAGAGACGTGTCCTGAACATTTTCTCCTTTTCGTTTAATTTCTTTCACTATTCATTCAGTTGCTCAAGGGCAACGTGATATTCAATGATCTTTCTTTTGATGGTTTCCACATTCGATGCTTCTCTGTTTATAGCAGTCTGCTGTTGAGAGGCATTTTGATCACTTCCCCCTGAATTCAAGAAGGGGATGTTCTCTTGTTTTGCTTCCTTAGTTGATTCTTCTTCATCTTCGGAATCTTCAGAAGCAGTCTTGCCATCCTCGAGCTGTTCTGATCTTTGAGACGTTGTTTTCTCAGAGTTAGTTGATGAGGAGCATGTCATCTCTTCAAAATCTACGTGCTTGTCTGTTGTGTAGATTCCAAGTCCCTCAAGTTGAAGACATTCAATACTGTGAGCAGACATGTGCTCCGGGTTCAGAGCTCTCTTTGGTATTTTGGAGGATTGACCAGCTCCTTCAAGAGTAGCATTGAATTTCAATTTCTTGGTGATTCTCCTCATTGATTTTCATCATCCATCTTTTTCTTCATCTTACGCTGGGAATGTTCATGAACAGTTTCTTTACCTTTTGCAGTTTGAGGTGAACCTTATCCGGAGTTTATCTCTGTTTGTTTCCTCTTCACCCCTTTTCGCCTATGTTCATGTTTTGAGCTGAGGTGCCAGTTTTCTTAGCTTTCTTAGGATCCTCGACAATTCGAACTGCCAGAATGGTAGCAAGGCTCTCAGACATCTTAGCATCTACTTCCTTGTCGTCAAAACTATCATGCCCTTCATCATCACCATTGTATCCACTGTCAATTCCTTTCTTTCTTTGAATCAAACGGTAGACTGGATCTTTTGGTGGAATGAAATCGGACGGTATGAGGTCTTCCCCCTCATTTTGTATTCCTAGAGTGCTCTCAAGAATGTAGCTAACCTTCAAACCAAAACCAACACTTGACGAAAACTTGCCATCCTTTTGGATGCCCTTGTTTTTCTTCACATTTTCCAACAATCGTCCAAAGATATATTCTGACACATTTCCTCCAGGGAAGTCATCAAGAGCCATCATCAAGGCATATTTGGGACCGCTTAACTCAGATAAGGATCCAATGCCACAATATATCATCCTTAGAGCTATCTCACTAGGTGTCTTATAGCATGGGTTCTGTGCAAATACCTTAGTGGCGGGTCTGAATTTTTCATTAATTTCGGGCTTCTTCCACTTCAACTAATAAGTCTTCTTAACCTCCTTATTATCACGGTGATAGTTGGCGATGTGGACTCCTGTCTTGGGTAGATGAAGATGTTGAGCGACGAGATCAGGATCAACCTTTATATCATGTGATGCAATTCTTGTTTGGAAGAACCGATTATGTTCGTCAAAAATTGCATTTTTGTATAACTCGGCTACATGACTCGGGTTGAATCTCTGGGGACTGGCAGTCAGGAACCGCGTTAGATTTTCCTTTATGAGCTTTGCAGTGATCTCTGTAGCAATCGCCGTGTTTGTCGTGATAGAGGTGAAATCTTTCCAATTTAAGATTTTCTCCTTTATGACTTGCGATGCCCGGAACTGATGGTTGGCGAGACCAACTTCATCAACTATTTGAAATAGTTCGTCTTGTGAGGTTTCCTCAGTGACTATGAACGGTTCCGGATTATCGGAGGTGCCGGTATCCCTGATTTGAGTCTTTTCTTTTGACATGATTTGGATATGGAATGTGGATTAGTTAGACGTCTTGGAGTAAAAACCTTAGATTTCCTTGAAGGATTGACTTCCAGAGATTAGGGTGTTCAAGGGTGAATGTTGGCGACGACGACAAAAAAAGGTTTAAAGGATTTTGGTGATTGATCGTTTAACAAAGTCATAGGCTGAGATTGAATCTCCTTTTTGCATTAAGCGACTGAGATAGATGCTGACGTAGGCGGCTTTTCACATCGTCTGGCATGCTGTTCAGTATTGCATGGAAGAGTCGACGTGGCTCCGAGTGACACGTAGTTGAGGTGTCCGCATTTAATGCAATGTGCAGCCAAAACCTTCATCGAATTCGAAAATCCGCGCCTTTAACTAAGGCAGTTTTTTCTACCTCTTAACTTCATAACACTGCTTACTATCTTCATAATGAAGAACTGAGCTACTCACCAGTCAGAACCTATTACTAGGATGTTGGGAAAATTCTGTTTCCCTTCCCCAGTTGATAGATTAGATCTTAGTTCTGGTGTTTAAGTGTTTTGGTGGATCAAACCCTAAGTCCAACCAGCGTCAGTTGTCTCTAGAATAGCTCTAGTCTCAAATGTAAAGTCCTGTATAGGTATTTTGAGTTGTAAGTCGCAGCTGATCAAGACTCATGCTGGCTACTGTTCACCAGCATGAGATGTGCTTACCAGTTGAGGGATGCCTCACCAGCAAGCGACTGACCAAGACTCATGCTGATACTGTTCATCAGCATAGAGTTGAGCTATCGACTGGCTACTGTTCACCAGTGGGAAGATTTCATCAGCAGGAGGCTGACAGATCTACCAGCAGAATATGTGTTCTTGTTGACACTATTCACCAGCGGTGAAGCCACCAGTCACGGGAGGATTCAAGAGATAACATCAGACAATTTGGTAGACCTTGATTGTGCTAAGGCAAGTCACCAGCAGAGACTGCCAGCACAAGATCACCAGCATGATCTGCCAGTCGAAGGTTATCATCAGAATTGAAGATTCGCTCTCCCGAAGACATAGAGACAAAGAGAAGATTCGTCTGAGGAATGTGCTGACAAAGAAGGACTTTAAGGACGGCTAACTTAAAGTCTAATCAGCTCAAGACTCCAGTTCTTGATTCCCTACTGACGAATAGTGCCGTTCTGACACAAAGAGATCTGTGTCAGATAAAGCGGTCGCAGGCATGGCGCTTTCCTGAAAATGCTACCTGCAGCCGTCTGAAGTACATCTGGAGTCAGAAGACCATTCCGGATGTGTGCAACGGATAGCATTTGAATCTGAATCTCACGTCTATAAATACGTGAGATCCAACAGCATTCAATACTCTTAACACTCTTGACCTACCGAAAGCTCAAACGCATTCATATCAGCGAATAAGAAATCTTTCGAGGCTTTTCAAAAAGCTACTCCGTGTGTCAATCATTTGAACACGAGACTCCAAGCTTCTAGCTTGTGAGTTATTGATCTCATTTGGTGTTCTTTCTCATTCCGAGGAAGAACATAGCAGCTCTTGAGCCAGCCAGCTCCAGAGTTATTACGGGCAGTTTTGCCGCCAGCAAGAGTCAAGTTCTTGGGAGAACTCAACACCCAATCAGTCGGAGGAGGAGGTTGAAGTGACGTGCTCGCACTCCATCCATCTGACGAGAGTTGAAGAAGGACAAGGACCGGGAGCGGTTGATCCAGTGGACTGGTAGACGAGGCATCTACCAGCTGGAAATAGATCGTAGGAAATCTTGTACCGGATTACTCTTTTTAGTGAATTTCCAGTGCTTCGACTGGAGAGTGGACGTAGATCAGTTGATCGAACCACTATAAAATATCCTTGTTATTTACTGCTTTCAGCATTTACTTACTGATTTAAAACCCAGCACCCAAGTGCTGGAGTATAACTGAAACCAGTTTATAACTGTGCAAACTCGACTCTAAAATTTTCTAAGTCCTGAGTCATCAGCTGACCAGCCAGTTGCCAGTCAGCTGAATACTCAGTTGCCAGTTGACTTACCAGCTGACAAGGTCCCAGTCAGCTGTGTAACCAGCAGAGTGCAAGAAACGAACTTACGTATTTTCCGCTGCCAAAGTATACCCTGATATCCGGGACCAACATAGGACCTTGACAGTTTCTTCGTGCTTCAGTCAGTTCTTGAACTCTGTTCTTTGAGCTTTAATGTGACGTCTGGAAATCGACATTATTGTGATTTTTATCCCTTTACAGGTTCTGAGTTCATAACCTTCGGATCTAATACTCACATCCTCGTTCTGTATGGCGGCTCCAAGTGATTAGTTGTCATTGAATGCTGATTCATTTGACTCTGAACTATGAGGAGTCGTATCCGGCATGTAAGTGATTTGCCACTTTTTCGATTGACGCACAAAAGGGTCTATAAATGTTCCTTTTTTTAGGTCGAAAAATCACACAATCCATCTTCTTTCAGAAACCCAAAATATATTCGATCTTCCAGAAGATATCTACCTCATCTTCTTCATCTTCCCCTTTTAATATTTCAAAGGAAATGAGGAAGATTTCCATACAGAGGAACAAGATTCTGGATGAGAAGACCCTTGTTACACGATATTGGAGAATTCCAGAGGTTCGTAATGGAGTGATGGAGAACTTGAGGGCACATGATCTTGAGTGCTTTGTAACAATAACCCTTAATTCCTTCCATGCAGATGTGCTCAAGTTGGTGACTTACTATGCCAAGGTCTCCGATGAGGAGATCTACTGCAACATCAATGGAGAGGAATTCTTCTTGTCAGCAGATCATTTTGCAGATGTGTTTGGGCTTCCTCATGGTGGAACGTCGGTTTTGCATTATCGATGGAATGAGACGGCACCGAAATGGTCAACTTGGCAGGATTGGAGGGTGTGGGACATTGACTTTCTTCCAACTGTGTCGAGTGGATTTCTCAAGTCATGTTACAGAGTATCCTACATTGTCATCAACCAGATGATTGCCTGTAATTCTCCAGACAAAATTGATTTTACGCCATCTGTTTGGAAGGCAATATTGGCGTTTGAGGACCAAGCTTCAGTGGATTGGGCAGGATTCATCTTCGATCGTCTATAGAGTGCCCTGCTGAAACTGCCTAAAGTCACTATCCCTTATGGCATGCAGTTGAGCAGGCTCCTTGAGGAACAGATTCCGTACTTGAAGGAGGGTCTGTCGAATCTAGTTGGATCGGACTACTACCCCACTTAGATGGATGTCCACCCCTTGACTGTCTCTAGAAAAAAACTGAACTTATGTATTTTGCTCTTTTTCCTTTTTTAGATGTACTCAGTACCATTCTTTGCATCAATGAATGGTTTGCCCCGCGTCTTTATGATTCTCTACACAGGCTATAATTTCATATCTTTATCTTCTGACAACATGATGAAATACGCCTGCTACCTTTGAACTGTCAAACACATGTCCAGTTTTGACTCACACACGGTAGTTGTCAAATACTAATTATTGACGTTTCAGATTCCGAATATTCATCGTGAAGCGTTGTCTTCTTGGAACGTCGTTCCATACATTTAAATGAATAGTATCATCTTGAACATCGCACGATTATCCCATGAATACTTCTTCTTCAAGACACTGATAAGCACACAACCACCCATCTCTAACCTTCATTTTGCTCTTCGAACAATATGACTTTTGTAGGTGATATCTCCATCGATCGTAACAGGATCCTTAACAAGGCTGGATTGGAGGTCCAATATTGGACTAATCATCGAGTGTTCAGCACAGTGATGGAGAGTTTGGATGCAAATGGTCTTGAGAAGTTTGTGACTCGGAAACCTTTCGAATTCCAAGAGGACATGATGAAGATGTTTGCCCTTAACAGCTACATTTGAGAGGAAAACGAGATCTTTGGCAACATCAACGGTCATCAAGTTTGCTGGTCTCCTGAGTCCTTCCACATAAGTTTTGGGCTTCCTCGAGGGGATACACCAGTCATGGACTGCTTCAATTATCAAATGGCACCCGAATGGTATGCTTGGCAGAGATGGAGGGATGTTGATGTCGATTTCCACCCAACAGTGTCGTCAAATTGGCTGAAGCCCCGATATCACCTGTCGTTCGACATCATAAATCATTTGATTGTTACCTATCCTTTGTCGGACACGAAATGTTTCTCCTTCAGCTTGGAAGGTTATGATGGCCTTTGTTGAAGAGGAGGAGGTCGACTGGGCCTCCTATGTATTCAAACAGGTGCGGGAAGCCCTCCAATTTATCCCTGACATCCCAATTCCCTATGGGATGCAGTTGAGCTGGCTTTTGGAGCAGGAGATTCCATCTCTTGTTCAAGGTTGGACCAACATCAAGGATTCAGACTTCTATCCTCCAAGGCGTCGTCACCCTTGCTGATCGAACTCCATCCTTTCCTAGAGACTACTTTTGTACATTTTTTTATTTTTTGTTAATGTAATGTACTTGCTCTTATGAGTGAAATAGAAATGTTCTTTTGTTTCAATCTTGAGTGAATTTGTGATAACTTCACTTTCTTAACCGGACACGTCACACAGTTTATTGTGATTCAGCTTTGTGACCTTCCAGTGTCTGAACTCTTTTCCAAGGAATTAATCTTGAGATCTGGGAGATTGTGATCATATCTCCATGATTTGACTATGCACTGAGGCTATATTATTTTCCTTATGTCTTCTTTCCCTTCATGTCCATTTACAAGTGATGTGACACAGTGGTTGGCATTTAATTCTGACTCATTGATCGTCGCATAGAGATCTCCAATAAATACCTTGTGACGAAGTAATTTTGCCACCTCATATTAGTACTTGCTTCTTTGCTCCATGTAATATCTTTAGAGAAAATGGATCCTTCACCTAGAATTGTGAACGATCTTGCAAAAATCTCTATCCAAAGGAACAGTATCCTGGATTTAGGTGGGTTCTGGCAACAGAACTGGAAAACTCTCGACGTTTTCAATGAGGTGATGGAGAAACTACAGGACAATGGTCTTGAGACCTTTGTGACCAAAGAGCCTCATTCCTTCCACAAGGATTTACAGAAGGTAGTCGCCTACAATTCCACTGTCACAAAGAAAGAGATACACTTCAATCTTAATGGGGAGGAGTTCTTTCTATCGGTAGACTATCTTAGGGGTGTGCACGGTTCGGCCGGAACCGGCCAAACCAAATTAATTTGGTCGGTTTGGCTGGTTTGAGAAAAATGATTGGTCGGGTTGGTTTGAAAAATCTCAAACCGGATGATTTGGTTTGGCCGATGGTTTGAAGGAAACAACCGGCCATTTTGGCCGGACCGGCTATAAATAATATAATTTTAAATATAATAATGATAATAAAATATTATTTGATAGAAAGAAAAAATATCAATTATATTGATATATATGTCTGATGATTATATTCTTTCGAATTGTAACACTATAAATCAACTTATATTTAATTGTTTCTTGCAACCATAATATTATTTATTTATTACTTATCTCATATTTATAATTAATGACAAGCGAGATATATTTATATTAGTTTTATTTTGTGTATAATTATTTAATTAATATCTAATAATAAAATTGATATACAAGTTTCATTTTTTGTAATATTATTAGTTGAATAATCTTCAAACCGTATAAACCGGCCGAAGCAAACCATTTTAATATGGTTTGGCCGGTTTGGTTTGAAATAATTATTTGGCTGGTTTGGTTTGTGAAAATTTCAAACCGTACCTATTGGTTTGGTCCGTATTTTGCCCCTTAAACCGGCCAAACCGGACCATGCACACCCCTAAACTATCTAGCCGTCGAATTCAAGGTTAGACACAACGGTATCCTGGTCAAGGACTATCTCAAGGATGACACATCGCCTGAGTGGTCAGCGTGGCAAAGGTGGAGGGTAGCGGAAGTAGGGGTCCATACAACTGCGACTAGCGAGTTCCTCAAGCTGTGCTATAGAGCGACTTTTGACATAATTAGCCAGATGGTAATTGGCAAGACCCTTCTGGACACAGACTTTTCACCGCTAGTATGGAAAGCAATGATGGCATTTGAGGATCAGGCTGAAGTAAATTGGGTTGCTTTCATCTTTGACCGCCTGATGATGGCCTTTAGTAGTCTTCCAGAGATCGTCATCCCATAGGGCATGCAACTGGGCTGGCTCATTAAAAACAAGATTCCTCTCTTTACTGAATATGGGTCCAAACTGGTTGCCATCGATTAGTACCCACCAAGAAGTATATCCACCCACTTTCTATAAATGTAGATTTCTTGTGTTTTGCTTGAATATTGTATCCTCCTTTTTACTTAATGAATGAAGTAGTTGGTTTCTTTTTTACTTAAACATTGAGTAAGCAGTTCCACAGAAAGAACAACTTGCCTAAATAATAACCTTGTCGGATTTAACACTTTAGTTCGACAGTTTTGTACAATTCAGTTTTTATCTCCTTCTCTTGAGATTTCATCAAACTCTTGAAGACCTAGTTTGATGCATAGCTCTTTAAATCGAGCCTCGGGTAGCAGTTTGGTGAAGATGTCCGCTAATTGGCCTTCAGTTCTAATATATTCCACCGAGATATCCTCCTCTTTCTCCACATGATCTCGGATAAAATGATGACAAATATCAATGTGTTTTGTCCTAATGTGTAGAACTGGATTCTTCGAAATAGAAACTGCAATGTTGTTGTCACAGTAAATAGGAACACATCCAGTGTCTATTCCATAATCCTTGAGCTGTTGCTTAATCAATAGCACTTGAGCACAACAGCTGGATGCTGCCACATATTCAGCTTCTGTGGTTGACGTAGCCATGGAATGTTGCTTCTTGTTGAACCAGCTAATCATTTTATGACCTAAAAACTGACAGCTTCCACTTGTGCTCATTTTGTCAATTCCGCAGCCTCCAAAATCTGAATCAGAGAATCCATTCAGCATGATTCCATCAGATTTGGGATACCAGATACCCAAAGACTTAGTCTTCTTAAAGTATCTCACGATTCTCTTAGCTGCTTCCATGTGGGACTTCTTTGGATTTGCCTGGAATCTTGCACATACTCCCACATCATAAGATATACCGGGTCTACTGGCAGTTATATAAGTAGAGACCCAATAATTCCTCTATAAGCAGTTGGATCAATAGGTTATCCTTCTTCATCGAGAGTGATTTGAGAACTGGTGCTCATCGAAATCCTTAGAGACTTCGTCTTCTCCGGATAGAATTTGTTGATTAAGTCTTGAGTATACTTCTTCTGACTAATAAAAATCCCTTCGTCAGACTGATCAACTTGCAAACCAAGAAAATATGCCATCTTGCCCATCATACTCATTTGTAATTTATTCTGCATCAGCTGGGCAAATTTTTCACATAACTTGGTGTTCTTGCTGCCGAAGATGATGTCGTCTACATAGATTTGAACAAGTAGGATGTCCTCTCCATCTTTTATCTTGAATAAGGTTCGGTCGATCGCACCTTTTTCAAATCCATTCTTGAGCAGAAACTGGGAGAGAGTTTCATACCATGCTCTAGGTGCTTGTTTCAATCCATACAAAGCTTTCCTTAGTCTGTAGACTTGGTTTCCTTGCTCGAAATCTGGGGGGCTTTTCGACATAGCCTTCTTCCTTTAATTCACCATTAAGGAAGGCACTCTTCACATCCATTTGAAAAACTATAATGTTGTAGTAAGCTGCATAGGCCAAGAACAGACGAATGGCCTCTAGTCTGGCAACTGGTGCGAAAGTTTTATCGAAGTCTATTCCTTCGCATTGTGCATACCCCTTAGCAACCAATGTTGCTTTATTTCGAACTATGGTACCGGTCTCATCTCTTTTGTTCTTAAAGACCCACTTAGTACTGATCACAGACTGATACATTTATCTATCCACCAGATGCCATACATTGTTGCGACTGAATTCTGTCAATGCTTCTTGCATCTCATTGATCCAATTCGTTGATTGAAGTGCTTCACCGATATTCACTGGTTTGACTTGTGAAATAAAGGAAGACATCAAGGTAGTTCCTTGCTTGGTTCGAACTGAGTTGCCAATATCATCCAGGATAGCTTCAACAGGATGATCCCTTAGCCAACTAGGCTTCTTCACAAGTACGGCTTCAGTAGAAGTAACTGGATTCTCAGAAGCTGCAGGATGTTCCTCATGAGATGATTCACTTCTAAGTTCTAAAACTGCTTCGCCTTTTTGTTCTAGAATTGTTCTCTCTCCTAGTCCTGGAATAGCATTCTGATCAGCATCTGGACTCTGAATTGTACTTATTTCTTCAGTTGGAGCTGCTTCCCAGCGGTCTCAAAGTTGATCTCCTTGGTATCATTTTGCTCTGCTTTAGAAACCGTTGCATTTATTTCGGGGGGCTTATTTTCATTATGATCTTCGATGTTAATTAACTTTAAGGCCTCAACAAAGACATTAGCATCATTGGCCCTCTCGACTGCTTGGTGTTCAGTCGAGGCTACCGGAGTCTCGAAAATATCATTCATAGATCTAGTAAGAGAAACTATTCGATTATGATCAAGATCAGTTCTAGATTCCTCGTTGATATCCTTGATCTCATGATTTTACAGACCCAGTTCTTGAAGTGTCCTGTGCACTAGAGTAGCTTCATCAAAAACAACATGACATGTTATTTCCACAAGTTGGGTTGTCTTATTGAATACCCTATATCCCTTATATGAAGGATTTCCATACCCAATGAACACTCCTTCATCAGCCTTAGGGCTGAAAGTATTCAATTTGGACTTCCCATTATTGTGAACATAACATGGAGAACCAAAAGCACGAAGATGAGCTATAGAAGGCTTACGACCATTGTAGATCTCGTAGGGAGTCTTGTGCAGCCGCGTGTTGAATGCACTTAGATTCTGTGTGTAGCAAGCTGTCTCAAGGCTTCTCCCCAAAATCTTTTTCCAAGGTCTGTATCAGCCATCATGGTCCTAACTGCTTCCTTGAGTGTTTTGTTCCTCCGCTCAGCAAGACCATTTTGTTGATGAGTTCTTGGAGTAGACTTCTCCTGTCCGATTCCAATTTCTGCGCAGAAATCCATAAGGGGCCCATTGCAAAACTCTGTTCCATTATCGGACCTTATCTTCTTAACTGTCACCCCTTTGTCATTCTGAAGACGGGTAATCAATTCAGGTAACTGAGTTTTGACTTCGTCTTTGGATTTGAGCAGCACCACCCATGTATATCTTGAGTAGTCATCAACAACTACCAATGTGTACTTTCTTCTTCCAATTGTGGGTGGAGTAACTGGACCAAACAAATCCATGTAGAGCAGTTCTAACATCCGTTATGTGCTTGCTATAACTGGTCTGTTCTTGAAGGAGGCTCTTGTCTGTTTCTCGAGCTGACAAGCTTTACAGACTCCTACTTTCTAGAACTTCTTCTATGGCAGTCCATCAACCAAATTAAGTTTTGCCAGATGTCTGATCGAATTGAAATTCAAATGACTTAATCTTTGGTGCCACAGCCAGTTTAGTCCTTCTGAGGAACTGTGCGCCAGGAGACATGTTCCCCATACTCTACTAGACAAATAAACAATGTAAAGACCTCCTTTCCTGATTCCTCTTATTATGGTCTTGTGAGTCACCTTGTATATGACGTGGCATTCTGATTTTTCAAACCTAACAATATAGCCACTCTCACTCAGTTGGCTTATACTTAGAAGATTGTGTTTCAGGTAGGTGACTAAGGACACATTTTGAATGATGATCCCATTGTGTTCGACGTATCCTTTTCCAATAACTTGTCCCTGAGCCTTGTTCCCAAAAGTGACCAATGCTCATTTGTATGTCACAAGGTTCTTGACTAAAACCCTTTCTCCTGTCATGTGAGCTGAGCATCCGCTATCTAATATCCATAATTTTGCTTTCTTTTGAGAACTCGGTCACTGCAAGACGGAAAAAGTTATTTAGGTCCCCGTATCCTTTCGGGTCCTGCAAAGTCAGTCTTCTGGATCCAACCTTTTGGTGAATGATCAACCTTTCTAAAGTAATGTACGCTATTTGAATGCATTTTACTAAGTGTTGTTGTTTGTGAATTCTTTCTGAACCTGTTGCTCTGGAAAGAGCATCGAGAAACTATTCTCGGGTGAGTAGCCATCACAATTTTTTGAGAGTAAAACTATCTTAACTCAGGCCTCAAATAGGTGTTCCTCCTATTCGAAAAACTGTTATAATAGAACTATGGTCTATCATAACTTCTCAGATTTTTATTCGATTTTCGAACTGACTTCCTTGCAACATTTACATGTTGCTTAGTTGCTCTTGTTGGTAAAACTGGATTCCTTGCATATGAAACATTACGCTTGTCTAGTTTTGAAGGGAAGTCATTTCTTCTCTCGACAGTTCGTTTAGATAGTTTACGAACTGTGTTAGTATACTGTCTAGGTGCCAATTTCGGGTCAGTTTTTGACCAACATTTGGCCTTGACATTTTGCTTAACTGGCGCTTTGAGATTGACATTTCCTTTCTCCAACATATGACATGGGCAAGAATAGGCTTTAAAAGAGCGCAAGAGTGTTTTCTTAGTCCTAGAGGTGGATGCATGTTTGTTCAAGACCTTTTCATGTTGATGCTCAAAGAATCCAATTCTGTGTTTATCGGACGGCTATTTTTTAGCATTTAAAATCTCATCTAATTTTCTTGAGATCCTTTTGTAAGTGCATTCACATTTGACAAGTTTGATTTTCTTCGAGGAATCACATTCTTTTGAGATATTTTCAAAATCTTTAAGAAGCTTTGAATGTTCATCCTTGAGTTTTTTAAAATCCTCACTGATCGACCTCGTCTTTGTGACTTCATCGGTCAAAATTGAAACCTTGAATTTTAGTGAGTCATTTTCTTTAACTAGTTCATCTTTAATCTCATCAAATTTTGCAACCTCTTTAACAATGTTTTCAAGTAAAATACCTTCTGAATCTGAGCGACAACAATCAGAATTTTCTTCAAAGCATGTAGATGCAAGAGATGAGGGTAGATGAGTAGTTACCACTATTTCACAGTTTGAAACACTGTCTTCTTCGTCGGTAGCATCTCCATCGATTGCCGCCATTAAGGCCAAGAATGCTTCCTCATCATTCTCATCCTCAGACGTGTAGCATCCATCATCATGGTCTGGTACTTCAGTTCTTGTGAGCATTGCTTGGGCAACAGCTTTAGATGCTCTCCTTTCAAACACCTTCTTCAGTCTGTCTCTCTCCTCCTGAGAAACTAGAGGGCATTCGTACTTCAGATGATCTGGAGAGTTGCATTCATAGCATATGTGTGGCTCTCTCTTTGTTAACCTTTGCTCACTAGACTGAGTATCCTTTGTTTTTCCTTTGGCCTTCTCGAGCAGTACGCCCAGGTTCCTCATCTGTTCCTCCAGTTTGGCAACTGACAGTTCAGTTTCCTTCTTCAAGACTGAGGTGGAGGCATCCTTTGCTGGTGAGGATTGATAGGCAGGTTTCTCGAAGTGAACCAGCCTCTTTGGTCGCCTTTGGAAGTCTCTCTTTACGAAGAATGTTGCGTCACCATCAGCTGCTGAATTTGGGGTTCTAACAGCTTCATTTTTGTTCACCATCTGAATATCCCATTCATGGGATTGAAGTTCGGCGAACAGTTCTTTGGTTGACATCTTCGAGAGATCAATTGTCTTCAAACTGGTGGTTTTCACAAACCAGTCTTCCTTCGGCAGTCTTGAAAGAATTTTTGCGTTCATATCAGCCACCTTTTCTTCTCTTCCAAGATTTTTCATTTCGCTGACGATGGTGTTGAACCTTGCTTCCATCAATTTGATTGTTTCGACAGGTAACATCTAGAAGGATTCATATTTGTCAATGCATATTTGTTTCTTATTACGTCTCATGGCTTCTGCTTCCCTGGTAAGCTCGTTGATCCAGTCTCATAACTCTTTTGCGTTTTTTGTTCTGTATGGCTTCATCCATAAGAGATTCTGGGAGAGATTGCATGATCATTTTTTGAGCAATGGGATCCAGCTGATGGAGTTTCCTGTCATCGAGTGTCCTTTCTTCCTGTGGCTTATTTACCATTTCGAGGCCACCCTGACCATCTTCTCTTGCGTGCTGGATTTTAGACTTCTGGATCTTCAGGGGTCCATTCTTTAAAACTTCATCCATCTCTGGATGTTGTGCTCTCAGTTGAATGAGACATCTCTTCTTCCATACCTCGAACTTCTCTGGGTTGTACTTGGGAAGGCTTGGAAAATTCATCATTATCTAAAGATAACCTGCTCGCTAATCACACTTAACAAACAATTAAGAGTGCAAGGAAGTACGGATCCGGTCTTAAGCGACTTAAAACAGGATAGTCTAGAAAGACCAACCTGCTCTGATACCACTTGTTGGTCCCAGATCGGAGTACGTATGATGTGTAGCGGAAGTATAAAGACAATTATTTGCACTCTTCATACGCAGGCAGTTCAGTTTCAACTTCACTCAGTTTTTAAGCGACAGTTTATTAAAATCACAGTTTTGATAAACGAGCAAGTTAAGTTACCAAAATACAGTTTTAAGTAGTCAACAACTATATGCTTCAACACTTTGAGACAAGTGTTGAAGGTTTCAAAGTACAATTGTGAGTTGTATGATGCGTGATATAAGTAAAACTGTAAATGACGCAAGATATTTATAGTGGTTCGGAGCCTTAAGTCCTACATTCACTCTTCAAAAATTAATTCGGTAATTCACTAAGTAATGAAGATACAATCCTCACGATCTATAGCCAAATGTTGTAGAAGACACCGTCTACAACAGAATGGATCACTCGCCCAGGCTGTTGTTCTTCACTCCTTCTTCAGTTCCTTGAAGCCAGGTACCACCTCCAAGTCTCCTCAGAACTGGTAGTCGTCGGAAATGGATTGAGGACAAACCTCCCTTCTCTTTCTCCGGTGGGTGGATGGTTCAGTTCTTCCCAAAATGTAAGTTGGTCGGTTGTTGCCCGTGATAACCTTCTTTCCCTTAGAAAGGAAGGTTGTTATGTTCTCACTTGAAAAGTAAGAACACCAAGAGAGTAGACTAAGTTGAAGGACTTAATCCTCGTGCACACTAGGTCACACGGTGAATCTCATAAGATTCCTTAAGTAATAATACCTCGAGTTCAATAAATGAACCACAGAAATAATGTCGTTCGATTGAGAGCTTTCAATGCATTAGAGTTTTCAATTTGGCAGAGTAACCGCTTGATTCGATTTCATGTTTTCTTTATGTCTCTGATCTTCCTGCTATTTATAGTTGGAGATTTGAAAATAGCCGGTAGAGACATTTCGAAGGATGTCCAATCAGAGTCAATCCTTCTCTGTAAAGTAGACCTACTTCTCTGCCTTTTCTGAACCACTGCCGTGCTTTTTGCAGGGCAGTTTGTACTTGATGTATCAGACGCCGAACAACGTTGTACGCCAGTCATAACTAAGTGTTTCCACTTTTCTCGTTATTGACTTCTTTAATGTTCTTTTATGACTTATGCCCTTGATGTGAAGTTGTCCTGATCACAAACTGTGAGCGCCTCTCGACAGTTTCTTTATGAAAACTGTATCTTAAGTTTTCTTGATATACAATCCTTGACAATTGGAATACTGTCTGCACATTTTTCCGCGTTCGTTACTCTGCTCAGTTTTTCTCATCAGGATGGCTTCTACTTCAAAAATTGTTCCACAATTTTTGACAGTTCTCTTCTCCTAGACTATTACAACTCGATCATCCTATAAAAGGATTACATGAGGTAATAACTCTAAGGCCTAGACTTTGGTACACAGTTTTGACACATCAATACATCAATTTTAAATGTGGGATTTCTACATCAACACCTAACACCTATGATTAATCCTTGCATGCTCCTATTCATTATGCATAAAGGGGGTTTTTGCGGAATACCTGGATTGTAGAAACCTGAAGAACGAGTGCGCAGAGATTTGATTCTCGATCCTTTTCCCGCGCACCAAGATTTATTCGTAACAGATTAAGGAATTAAATCTTTGAAAATTAATAATAATTTTCGAAAACAAAGAGGGAGAGAAGAAAGAACACGATCCTCCTAATTTGATCTTCTGATCTGTGTCCCAACTCTAATCCAAATATCTGGTGAAGATTTCCTTCGAATTCCTTGCCCGGTTGAGAAGCAAAATTTCCTCGTCGTTCTCAGATCTTAGTCGATCACCACAACTCCTAAAATACTGGTTTACTGTGTTGCAATATATGATCTTGTGGTGTGTTGTGATCTGAGAACCTGAGGCCTATTTATAGGAGATTTTGGACTTCTATTAGGCTTGAGTTTTCATGGGCCAGACTAGGGACCAGAATGCAAAGAGAAAATAAGGCCTATCAATTAATTATTTCTCATATTCAACCCAGAATATAATTAATTAATTAATATTGATTCATTCCACCAGAGAATAAATATTTTCCTACCTATTTGCTACCATGTTTTGAGGTACGGGTTGCATGGGCTCGATATATCCCCATATTTAAGGTTACAGACATTAATTAATTTAAGCTCTGACAAGCCATTTAATTAATTATCATCTTATATTCCTGAGTCGATCCACTCAAACCTTTTTCACTTATGCTTGAACTTAATCAGCCTGCAGGACTTTAGCATAACGAACCTTTTGAGCTGCTCAGGGAATGTCACCATCCTACACTGGATGTGGTCACCTAGTTCCAATACCAAACAGTCATATACAGACTGCTATCACCCAAGATACAGATATATAAGCTCAACTAGAGCCTTTCACTGCAACTCAAAGTGATACACAATTTGCGTATACTTCTGTACCTTCATTTAGGTTTAGGATTTCATCAAGCCATAGAGATCTAGATTCTTTTAATGTCAGATAAAAGAATCGATCTCAACTTAGGTCCTTATCAATGCGTGCCCCACACCAGCATACCAAACCATCCAAGATAAGATATTTATTACTACGTATGCTGCAGCCTACACTGACATTTTATCCTGGAACTATTTTAGCTGTGATAATCATTTATATCTCGCTAGGTCAAACGATCCATACGATCTTCCAAGATCTACTACACACCGTATGATATCCCTATCGATGAGATAAGAGGATAAGAGCGTTTGCGATGCATGTTTGTTAATTCAGACAGGAGATGAACATACAACATTTATGATTCCCAATATATTAACCAATCGACCTTGTACATAATATACAAATCATAATGCTTTCAGTATATAAATCCATCAATCTCCCACTTACACTCAAAGCATTATACAAGTGATTTCCAGAGTATAATGCGTCTAAACTAATCAAGCTATTACATCAATCATTCGACGTGGCTGGCTTTGCCCTCAGCCCAAGGATACGTACATGCATCTCGTAGACCTTTTGAGGCAAAACTTTTGTGAATGGATCTACTAGATTATCTTTTGTATCAATCTTCTCTGCCAGCACATCACCCCTTGCTACAATTTCTCATATAATATAGTACTTCCTCTCAATGTGTTTTGTTGCTCTGTGAGTTTGTGGTTCCTTTGAATTAGCCACAGCTCCCGAATTATCACAATATACCGTGATAGTCTTGGGCAGCTTAGGAATCACATCCAACTCCAGAAGGAAGTTTTAAAACCATACTGCTTCTTTCGAAGCTTCAGAAGCTACCACATATTCTTCTTCCATGGTGGAGTCAGCAATGCACTTTTGCTTTGCACTCCTCCATGATATGGTCCCACCTCCCAACGTAAACACATAGCTAGAGGTGAACTTCTTTTCATCTCGGTCAGCCTGGAAATCCGAATCCGTATAACCCACATGGCACAACTCCTAACACTGATAGACGAGACAATAGTCTCTAGTCCTTTTCAAGTATTTGAGTATGTGCTTTACCACGGTCCAATGCCCCTATCTAAGGTTAGACTGATATCTTGCTACCATGCCTACAACAAAGCAGATATCTGGCCTCGTACATAGCATTGCATACATGAGACTCCCTATGGCCGATGCATACGGCACGTTGCTCATCTCATCTTTCTCCCTTTGTGTCACCGGCCACTGATCCTTGGAAAGATGTACACCATGTCTGAAGGGTAACAGACCTTTATTGGAAGTTTGCATGCTGAAACGGGCAATCACAGTATCCACATATGACGCTTGAGACAAGGCCAGCATCCTTTTCTTGCGCTCCCGCAATACATTTACCCCTAGGATGTATCCTTCCTCCCCAAGGTCCTTCATATGAAACTATTCAGATAACCACCCCTTTATGCCAGACAATACTTCCACATTGTCGCCAATTAGGAGAATATCATCTATATAAAGTGCAAGGAACACCACGCTTCCGCTGACACATAGACGGTACACGCAACTCTTGTTTGAACATTGTGAAAATCCATAGGATTTAATCACTTCATCAAAATGTAGATTCCATGACCGTGAAGCTTGCTTAAGTCCATACAGCGACTTCTTGACTTTCAGACCAAATGTTCTTCGCCTTTCTACACATAACCTTCTAGCTGTTTCATATAGATGTCCAGACCTTCTTCAAAGTACCCACTTAAAAATGCGGTTTTGACATCCATCTGCCAGATTTCTAGGTCCATATGTGTTTCTATGGCTAGGAGTATTCGAATGGACTTAAGCATGGCTACCGGTGATAAGGTCTCGTCATAATCTACACCTTCTTTCTGATTATAACCCTTCGCCACCAGC
This sequence comes from Plectranthus barbatus, assembly GCA_026898455.1. Lineage (NCBI taxonomy): Eukaryota > Viridiplantae > Streptophyta > Magnoliopsida > Lamiales > Lamiaceae > Plectranthus > Plectranthus barbatus. Next base: position 119,681 of record JAPKLW010001060.1, on the reverse strand, counting down.
CTTGCTTTAAAAGATGTAATTTCATCATTCGCTCCTTTCTTTCTTTTGTATACCCATTTGCACCCTATGGCTCGATAGCCATCTGGCAAATCTGTTTTCAGGTATACATCCATAGTTGTAATGGATTCTATTTCCGAATCCATGGCGATCAGCCATTTGTCCGCATCTTTATAAGATACTGCCTCATCGTATGTCTAGCGGTCGGTATCATCCAGTCCACTTTTTTGGATCAAGCCAGAAGACTCTCCCATGAAGATGTACCTTTCTAGTTGGTGGACAACCCTCCCACTGCAACGAGGCATCTGAGTTGTGTCAGTAGTTGGCACAGTACTCGTTGGTCCCATACCTTGCATTGATGGCAGTGTTGGTATTACCTCACCTATCACAGGTGTATTTACCAATACACTGGGCTTTCCTGATGGAATCGCTTCATTATCCCCATGCTCGTGGAGGATAATCTCACTCCTGGATTTGTGGTTTCTTACATATTCGTCCTCTAAGAATCTTGCGTTGGTACTGACAACCACTTTCTGATTCTCAGGACAATAAAAGTAACCGCCTTTTGTTTGCCTGGGATATTCTACAAACAACATCAGCTTACATCTACTTTCTAACTTATCAGGTTCCTTTATCAGCACGCATGTTGGACAACCCTAAACCCTCATTCTGGTTAAAATTGGCTTTCGCCCAAACCAGAGTTCTAGAGGCGTTTTAGGAACTGATATAGAAGGTACCAAATTAAGCAAATAGGCCGTTGTCTCCAAGGCATATCCCCAAAACGAAATTGGTAAGCTTGCATAACTCATCATTGACCTGACCATTTCCAAAAGAGTCTTATTCCTCCTTTCCGCTACACCAATTTGTTGAGAGGTTCCTGGTGCAGTCCACTGGGATGTAATCTCGTTATCTGATAGGTACTGCAAGAACTCATTACTGAGGTATTCTCCACCATGATCCGATTGTAGTGTTTTGATAGTCTTGCCTAGCTTATTTTCTACCACAGTCCTAAACTCTTTGAATTTCTCAAAGCATTCAGACTTGTAGCGAAGCTAATAGACATATCCAAACCTCGAGTAATCGTCAATGAATGTGACGAAGTACTCATAACATCCACGAGCTTGCGTGGACATTGGTCCACATAAGTCAGAGTGGACTAATTATAACACATCCTCTGCTCGAGACTGACTTGCCTTAAATGGCTTGGTGGTTATCTTTCCCTCTATACAAGATTCACAGATTTGATGCAGTTCCACTTGAAAAGATTCCAAGAGTCCATCACATGATAATCTTTTAATCCTCTTTAGATTGATGTGACCTAGTCTCAAGTGCCAGAAATATGTTTGATCCTCATCAGAAGAAAATTTTATCTTTAAATGATTATTATTATTGGATGAGTTTGCAACATTCACGGAAGATTTATGCATACAATTTATGATATAGATAGAGTCAATCAGTTTGCCATGACAGATTACACCGTTATTCCCAATGATAGAAACTCCACTATCAAAAATAACTAAAAATCCATCACTAAATAACTTGGAAACGGAAATTAAGTTTCGCCGAAAAACAGGCACTGATAAAACATCTCTCAAAATCAAAACATTGTTTTCAAAGCATAAAGTAAAATCTCTAATGGCTACTGCTGAGACTCGCTCTCCACTGCCCATTGAGATGGTAATCTCATCGAGCATCAGCTGCCTTGTCGGCCTGAACCCCTGCAAAGAATAACAAACATGACCAGTAGCTCCAGTATCCACTACCCAAGAATAGGTAGAAACTGGTGCTAAACATGTTTTCGTTATAAATGCACATGACGCACCTTGTCCAGTTATCCTGACTTGACAATCTTTCTTCCAGTGACCAGCCATGCCACATCTGAAACACTTGTCCTTTTTCACAGGCACACCCGGCGTCCTTTTCGACTTCTTCACAGAAGTTGTACCTTTGGCTTTCTTCTTAAACATTCCTTTGCGCTTCTTTCCAACCAGTGCAACAGGACGGTTTCCTGAAGTAGCCAAAGCAACCTTTTCTAGAAGCATCACAGACTCCGTTGCCATCAAGTCATTGAGTAACTCATTAAGAGTGTACTCTTTCTTGTTCATTACAGCATTCAGTCAAAGTTCTCAAAAGACTTTGGCAAAGAGTTGAGGATGATATCAACCTGCGCTTCCGCATTGATACCACCTCCATGCGCGTTAGTTCATCCATGTGATGAGCCATGCTGACCAAGTGCTCTCTGACCGAGCTACCATCAGGCATCTTCTTTCCCACAATTTCCCTCATGAGATTGAATCTGACAGCTCAGTCCGACGGACCATAGGTCGCTGTGAGGTTGTCAATAATGTCACTTGCATTATCATATGAATGATATTGTTGTGCAAGTACCTTGGACATCGTAGTCATCATATAGCACTTCACTATATTGTTTGACTTGAGCCACTTGTTATAGTAGCTCCTTTCCTCATCAGTAGATGCATCAGTGGGAGCTGCCGGAAGAGGCTTATCAAGGACAAACTTGTGTTCCTCTGCAATAAGGATGTAATCCAAGTTGTGTTTCCATTCTTGAAAATTGGGACCGGTTAATTGGTTTTGTACTAAGATATTGATCACATTTGGTAAAGACATGTCTGAAAACAATAAATTAAAGCAGAAATTAAAGCATAGTCGCAAACAATTGAAATAATTAAATATTGAAACCTTATGAGAAAACAATATTAATGTTTCCTCCAATTTGCCTAAGTATTACTATTGCAAGCCACACAAGTGGACGTTTACAACAAAACACTTAACCAGACTGCATCTTTCAATTCTGGTCCTTTAATTCCAATCCATGCCCGGGTTCCTTAGACAAATGGAATTAATAATTGGAGACTAACTTAAGACCATATTATCCTACTGAGTAGGGACATCACAAATGAGTTATACTCTGGATAACATCTAAGCTACCTTACCACCAAAGCCAACCCTCTCATATAAGGATCTACTAGGACAAACCTGATCCCCTATAATAAGGTTGTCTCATTTAACTCAATCCCTAGAGAACTTATGAAAACTCAATACGCAAGCTACACATGTAGACGTTTACGCATGAGCTCCCACTTCTCACACGAATTAAATGTTTGTTTTAAGAAACCCTATCTATTAGAACTTATGAATAATAAATTAAGTAAGCTACACATGTAGACGTTTACCTAATGAATTACCCACTTCCAATAAAGGATCGATCTGTGGAGGTCTTATAATAAGCTTAGTAAGTTTAAATTCATAAAGTTCAATTGCACAGATTATTTTATGTAGCCATAATTATAACATTGCTAAAATTCTATCATGCTATGCATGAACCCTGAATTTATAGTTATAATTAATTACATAAAATAAATCACATAAGCATGCTTTTAAAGCTGTAAATAAAAGCATTAAACGTGCTCCTATTATCTACATCATGCTTGTATGGTGCGCAATTAATATAAACACATATATCATGCGAAAACAAATAATAAAGCAAATAAAAAATGTCCTCGTGGCCTCATGATACGAAATTAAGAAATAATTCTATCTATTACAACTTGGAATTATTTCACAGATCTTCCACTGGGCTCCCACTACGTGGACTGTGATCTGACTTTATTTTCTGAAAACTGGGCCTCCAAGATTTGATCCATCAGAAAATTGGACAATACGGCCAGTTAACCAAATTGCGGGCCCGTGCAGACATTGCAAGCCCGATAGCCCTCGAGAACTTAGCCCGACGGGCCACCACCGGCGAACCACCACCACCACCGTGGGCCTTCCAAAATCGCGCAGCAACCATGCATGCACGTCGTATGGCTGCAGCCCGCAAATCTACCACCCTGTCCTTCACCCATCTCGCCTGCCGCTGCCCCCGTCCTGCACCGTTGCTGCCCTTCACGCCGGCCTTCTTCTCCACCGTCGGCCGTCTACAGCTCACCGGAGAAATGCACAGGAAGCGCGGTTTGAGATCCGTGCATGCAGTATGTAAACCCTAGGGTTTGCAGCGCCGTCGTCTTTGCCCCGAGCCGCTGTTCCTCACCACCGCCCCGCCGATGCCGTCCGAGGAGCGTGAGCCCACTGCCAGCGAGCGTGCACAAGGCCGTGCAGGGTGCTTGCGCGCGCACGCAGAACCTAGGGTTCCATCGTGTCGCGCACAGCTCCTCGCGCCCAGGCTGCCGCTGCCCACCGTCCGGGCTGAACCTACGCCTCTCTGCATTGCCGTCCCAGAGCCGCCGCACCTGCCTGGCCGGCCTGTGGCTGCGCGGCTGCTGCCCGTCGCACACGCGCACGCCGTGCTGGAAACCCTAGGGTTTCACAGCGGTTGTGCCGCTACCGTGCCCCTACTGTGCTCGACCATCGTGCGCAGCCTACTGTCATGTCGGCACTGTCATGCGGCCCTTCGTTCTTCGTGTTATTCGTGTTCTTCAATAGATTTGAATTGAAAATTACATAGAATAACATCCTATTTACAATTTGAAATTTAAATCTAACCACGGATTTATCTCATGGGTGAAAATTGAATCCTTATAAAAGGGCGGATTAACCTGAGAACCACGAGGAGCAAAAACACAATCATACAATCCAAAACCCATTCAAAGAGTAAAAAGAGTTTGAAAATCAGACAAGAATAGGAACAGTACCTGGAAGTTGATCTCAGACATCAATTTTTTATCCTTCTGAGGGTTTGAACTCACGACATTGATTTTTTAGCAACTGGCACTCCGTGTCAATCAACGTGTGTCATGTCGGACGACAAGGAGCCTTCTTTTTGACCCCTTCATAGGGTCAAAGTATGCCTCCGTCAACACCTCTGTGTCGATCAACACCAGGCATGTTGATCGATACAGAGGCCTTCCCTTCAATTTTTTTTAAGAAAATAAAAATAGTAACAACTCGTAATTTAAAAGAAAATTGAAAAGAAAACAAGTAAAGGTTGGGTAACCTCCCAACAAGTGCTTGGTTAACGTCGTAGCTCGACGATACCTCAATTCTGAAGTCCAAGGAGGTTGGGTCTAGACTCTCCGCCACTTGGCATCCACCACGAACACCTTGCGATCTTGAATGACAGTAGTGATCACTGATATTTTAACCAAATTAATTATAGATACAGTGGCCAAATAAATTTATAACTCGAGTGTCAAACCCACAGGGAATGTACATCGAATTTATCTTATATACTAATCATAGTTACCAAATTCTTTTGTTTGAGTAACTCGAAATCAAGGTTTGGGTTTTTAAAAATTTTAAGATGACAAAACAGAAATTTAAAGGGTTTTAAACAATAATTAAAGAGTACAGATTCCATGGCATATAATCAATCTATCAACATGCATAATTTATCAACTCAGCAATGGTGGAGAAATCAAATTCAATTATATTTAACTCCTTGTTTGGAAATTAAACCGTTTATTACTAATGTGTGACTATCTCCTCCCGGTCTCAAGAACACAACATTAATCAATCCAAATAATTATCAGATTTAATCCCTATAACTAATTCTTCCTTTTGAGACGTACATCAATTGCAATAAATTTTATTTTCCTATTGTCAATTTTTACTTCTGAGTCCCTCAATTGATAACTATAAACCTAGATTCAATTCATCTCTCGATCCTTCATTAAATCTAGATTCGATTAAAATAAACCAGGAAATTAAACCATGTTATTGAGTTGAATTAATTCAACATGCATCAAGATTGATTCTCAAAGCCCTTGAAAGTGTTAGGGTTTCTAATCACAAATCATGGATAGAAATAAAGCAAACATATTATTAAATCTCATAAAATAACTTACAATTGAAATAGGAACCTTGAAATCTTGAAAAACTCCAATGTTAAATTATAACTAAAAGTTTAAAGTCTAAGATATTATCTCTAAATTCGAGCTAATGGGGTATTTATAGAGGAGGAATTGGATCTCAAAAGGTATTGGGTTAAAAACAAAATATATGTCCAAATCTGCTCAAAACTTTCCATCTGGATTTCCGTGTCGATCGACATGGATCTTCATGTCAGTCCTCCTCTTTGATCTCATCTTTGATCGTTGTCAGCGTTTTGTGTCGATCAACACAGGTTGTGTTAATCAACATGGACCTTCATGTCGAGCTCGATCTCGATCGTTGCTATCAGTCAACATCGACCCTTTGTGTCGATTGACATGCACCATATCGCTCAACATGGAGAGTTTTGCTCGGATTTACGGCTTGTCTTCTATGTTAGTTGATATCCTGTGTCACGACCAAAACAACAACTTCCTCATTTTGGCTTTTTTCATCAGTTAGCCACTATTTAGCCCCAAAACCTGCAAAATCTCACCATGGCAAGCAAAACATCCTCTATAATCCACTTATACACGAAATAAACTATAAATTAAACATAAATTAATTTAAACAAATGAGAAAAACATGGATAAGTGAGCACATTTACGAGCTTATCAACTGTCTTTCAAACATGGCATGCCTCTTTCAAATGCATAGTGTCTTGTGGCCGATGAGGAAAAGAATGAGATGGCACTAGTATCATATGCTTCTGTATTGTGAAGTGTCGAATATCTATTATGTTGTAGGCAGGGTAGTCTGATATCAATCCAGCCCTAGTCAGGTCCATTAGACTACGGTAAAACACATTCTCAAGTATCTGAGGAGAACATGAGACTATTGACTCCTTTTATCAGTATGAGAATTTGTGTCTTGTGGTTCATATAGATTCAGATTTCCAGGTGGATCAAGATGAGAAGAAATCCACCTCTTGCTATATGTTTTAACCTTCGTGGTGGAGTTGTGTCATCGAGGAGTGTGAAACAGAAGTGTGTCGTAGGCTTCTCCATTGACGCTGAGTATGTAGAAACTTCAGAGGCTTCGAAAGAAGCAGTATGGCTCCAGAATTACCTTCTTGAGCTGGATATAAATCTGAACTTTCCTAATGCAATCATAATGTACTGTGACAATGTTGGTGTAGTGTCAAACTCAAGGGAATCCATGACTCACAAGGCGGCGAATCGCATAGAGAAAGTACCATACCATACGAGAAATCATATCAAGGGTGATGTGAAAATAGAGAAGATTAACACGAAGGAAAATCTATCAGATTTATTTACAAAAAGCTTATCTCAAAACACTTACGAAGGGCATGTTCGTAGTCTAGAGCTGAAAGGTTGAAGTTGGCCACGTGGTGACCAAATTGTAATAACTAGATTAGAATAGACACAATTTATACTCTAATAAAGCAGTGGTATAATACTTTGAGTATAAGTGGGAGATTTTTGGTATTGTATACATAAAATCATTATGATTAAGTTTATTGGAGAAACAATTATCTGTTGGACACACTGGTCTTCATAATGGACATGCAATTAATAACTCTTATCCAATATAACAATCATATGGTGCGAACAACTATATCCCAGTATCTAACTAATAGAGATGATCATATGATGTGTAGGAGAGCATAGAGGATTTTTTGGATCACTTAACCTAGTGAGCTATAAATGGCATCACACCTGAGAAAGTTTCTGATTAAGCTATTGGTTTAAGTTGCAACACATCAAGATATATAACTCGTTACATCATTATGTACTGATAGGATCAAGAGTGACATGAGCCATTGAATCAGGCGTATGAAAGAGCAAGATTTCTAGTGCACTTGCTCTGATCTTAAACCTAATAGAAGACTAAGGGGTATGCTCAAATTGACCACACTTCGACCTACTAGGATGTCTAGTCTTACATGTACCCTTATATCTGCATCTTGGGTTTTGGTAATTTATGTATGGCTTGCTTAGGCCGGTCATGCATGTAATCATATCCGTTTAGGATAGTGACATTCCCTTGTGAGCGCAGGAAGCACTCTATGCTAAAGTCATGCAGGTTGAATCTTAGATTAAACATAAGTGAAAAGAGTTGAGTGGTACTACTTAGGAATTTAAGATATTAATTAATTGTGGCTATAGTCATATGTCAAATTAATTAATGAATGTCTGGAACCATAAATATTGTGGATCATCCAATAAAATTGTGGCTTTGAGCCCATTAGTATTGGGGTTTGCTGAACTTAGATGTATATAAGGCCTTCTTTTCTCATATTTACATACAACCTAACAATACAACTTAATCAATAATTGATTAAATAGACATAGAGAGAGAGAGAGAGGAAATGCGGAAATGGCTCCACTAAAGGAAGAAGGAGTCTTTCAGATTTAGTGCATCTTGGAGTGCATCCTCACCACGTTTCCGAGGAGTAAGGGAACAGATTAGAAGATCAAATTTGTAGGGACGCCAATCCACAAAGGAATGAACTTCTCGAGTTTAGGTATTCCTTAATCCATCCTACGCAATTAAAATACTATGAGCATGCATAGGATCGCTTGGTTTATTTAGTCGTTTAGTTCATTAAGATATCCATTAAAAGATTCAAAGTGCAAATTAAAATAATAAAAGACAATTTAGTTCCTACACAATGGATGTGTGCAAAATAGGGATTTTCTTCACTTGTTTCTCAACGTCTACATTTCAAGTGAATGTTGTGAATATAGATCAAGGAGAGGAGCAAATATCACTGATTCTCTGGAACGAATGTTCTGCTCTCCACTCTCTCTCAAGCTTTCTAACCTTCGTGGTCTTTTTCTATTCAGACCATCCCAGTATTCTTGAGAAGACAACTGATTAACGTTCAAGGAGATTAATGCAAAATTTCCAACTCGCAGCTTGAAGCCTAGCAAGTTGATTGTGGTAAAGCTTCAATAGTTGTAGTGCCTTTGATCGAAAATAGTGAATCCCTCCATTAGAGAAGAACCTCAGTTGTAACCCATTTCAATTACCATGTACAATTATTATTGGTCCCGAGATCATAGTATATATAATGTGCAGCGGAAATTTTAAGATCAAAACTTGCACTCACAAACTAGTGGTTCTTGACCAGTTTGTGTTTCAGAAAATACTTAGTCAATGAACAGTGAAGTTATTGTTCAGTTCGAGTATACTTCAACACTAAAGTGTGTTAAGTTTTAAAAACCTAACAGAAATCTAAGAAAGGAGTAAAACGCAAGGGATTTGTAGAGGTTTGGAGCCTAAAGTCTTACGTCCTCTCTTCAGACCTTAGTTTGGAAATTTACTAAGCTTCCGTTACAGGCGGGTCTCACGATCTATCGGTAGTTGGTAGATGCCAGTGTCAACCAGTCCACTAGCTCACTCGCCCAGGCATCTGATCCCTTCGGCATTGCAGATTTGGAGTGTGGGCACACCACGTAGCATCCTCCTTTGAATTTGAGAGCTTTATAGTTCCTCCCAAACTATCGAACTGATCGGCTAGATGCTCGTCAAAATTATTGCTGGAGAATTGCATTGGTTATTGTGTTCTTTCTAGGAGAGAAAGAAAACCAAGTAACTCGAGTTGAGAAGCTACGAGTCTTGTGTTCGCTAAAATGAAACACGAAAGGCTTAGAGATAGTCTTGATGATAGAAATAGTTAGCTTTTCAATTGAGCAGAGTTTCGGTACTTCTTCTTCATTTCTAAATTTGAAATGCTTTTAGTACATCGTGTATTTATAGACAAAGTATGAGTAATTCAAATTGTAGTCATTTAGAGACATTTGAGCATCATCCAATCTGATGCGTCTCTTTTCTGATGAGAGCAGGGCGATTTTCCTGAGGTTCGGCACCTACTACGTCCTTTTCTGACACAGGATATCGATATTCTGCATTTGTGTCAGATTGGCTCTGCCAGTCCAAGGAATCTAAAATGGTTTGTGCTTCACCAGTCTTGAATGAATCTCAAAACTTAAAGACTAATCTTCGGTGATTCCTCTGACTTGTTCTCTTTGTCTCTTCATGCGAGTAGGAAGTGACTTTGTAAACTGGAGGTGATCCAGGCTGGTGTCGTCCGTCAGTTTCTGTGAGTCATCAACTTCAAACTAGTAGTTGATCTCTCCATACTCCGCACGATCCAAACTGAGGCTTTGTACTTTTATGCAGTTTGTCTTGATCAGCTTCGTCAGTTCTATTACAACTCAATATATCTTAACAAGACTTTACAAGTTTGTGAACTAAGCTAATCTAGAGACACTCCTAACTTGGTGGTTTCTATACACATTTTTGACACATCAAAACAATAATTAAGTAGGAATACTTCATAATAATTATCGTTAGTGGATTCCGTTCGTCGAGAATAAAGAGTGAAAGTAGGATATTTTGGCATCCGAACCACTATAAATACTTTGTCATTTACTTATTTATTTATCGCTTTCAATTTAGACTTTTTATAATTGTTTTAAAACTCGACAACCGATGGTTGTTGGTGTATAATTGTAACTAGACTCATATCTGCTCAACCATAATAAGTTTTAGCCGATAGCTGACTTTTACGAGTCAGGTCATAATCAATTGGGCTAACACACATCATTTTTGCAAGCTTTATAACTCTGATTCGGGACCAACAAGTGTACAAAATCGTCATATCCTAAGTTTGTTTTGGACACGTCATGCATTATTACGAGATTTATGCATATAATCACTTATTTTTTAATTAACACGTGCAATAGGAATCTTATTTTACCTTGATATATGGTATATGAAGAATAATACAAATCAACTAAGTCACGATTATTTAAAATTTTATGAAAATTTTATATGAGAGAATAAAAGAATTTAATGTAATTTACATATTATCCTAAATAAACAAAAAATGCATCTACTTGAAAAAATACATATGTAAAAATAATTTTGACCATTTGCAGATGTTTTTCATTATTACTTCATATGTTAAGAACATAAATGTTCAAATGTTTACTGTGAACACGTATTAATATGCACACAGATTAATATGACAATATAATATTGGTGGTGGGATAAAATTAATTGCTCTCACTACCTCTAATTTATTGGTACATCGGTTGTGACGTAAATACACATTAACACATGCCCAATATGAGCATGTGAGTTTGTTGTTGATATTAAGAAATATCAATATATAATCACTCATCAATATACATAGCGAGAAATTGTTGGTGTTAATAAAAAATGATTTACTGAATAACGATGAATATGAGTCGTTAGATTGATCATATTGATGTTTGAGAAAAAAAATAGTCATTAAAAAATATGTATTCATTAAGTTAATATATATATGATAGAAATTCATTATATATCTTAAACATATATAAAACAATGAATGATTCTTAATTTGAATCACTGATTGAGCAAAGATGAAAAGTGTGGATATTATTTTTTATTTATAATATATTATTCTACGTGCTTAAATAATTCTTACACTATCCAAATTAAAATAAAACTGAATATATATTTGAATATATCCGTTACTGTATGTATACAAATAAATAATATTGTAATATATAAAAAATTCGTCCTTTTATAGATACTGATAACTTTACAACAGATTATTCTGTAGAGATTTTTAGCTTCATTTTATTCTACTGCTAAACTCAAATAATTATTTATATTTTCGGCCATTGTTTGCTTGTTTTTATTTATTGTTTGACTACAAAATAAGTTTCGCTTATTATTTAGCGATGGATATGAATTCATATTTTCACTCATAATTGATTAGATTTATTTATATTTTTCGTCATATTATAGTTTAATTTCTTTACTTTCATTGCATGAATCTATTTAGAGTAATATTGTGCATGTGGTGCTTGGTTTTCGATGTTTCATGAAAATACAAATGAATAGTGTAGAAAAAGGCCAAAATCTCAGGCTGTCAGATTTTGTGTCGCCCAATGCATAACCGTGTTGACCGACGTGGAAATTTTGCATCGATCGATGCAGATGGAAATTCAGAGTTTCTCATGGTTGACACGTGTTTTGGGCGAGATTTGGTGGAAATAAAAGATATACATCAACCTGGAAGATCTGAAGACCCAAAAAAGGAAGATATATTCAAAATATGATATTAGGATTGAGATATATATCAAATCTAATCATGTTCCTTACATAATTCAGCTCATATAAAGCCCACACAAACATTATAAATACTCATCTAGTTTAGATCTTTCAGAACCCCTTTTATCTTCTTCTTCTTCTTCTTCTTCTTCTTCTTCTTCATCATTTTTGTAGTTAAGAGTTTAGAGTTTTATTTTATTTTCATGCACTTTGAATTCTTGTTTTATTTTAATGCACATTTATTTATTTAATCATGTCTTTCTCTTTCAATATGTCTAGCTAAATTCCTATCAGATCCTAGGGTTTGAATATTGTTTTAGATGCATGTTTAGGATTAATTATTTGGGTTCATGATTCCAGTAATTCTAAATTAATTGAAGGACCAAGATGTGACGATTAATTTAGACATTTAGCTATTGAATGAAGGACCGAGAGGTGAAATTTGATAGCGGGGATTGGGATTGCATGAGGCAATCTGTACTGTCCGACCAAGAAGTACTAGATTATAGGGATTTAATCTAATTTGCATATGAGATAGACTTATTGGTGTTCTTGAGACCAAGAGGATATAGTCACTAATTAGTAATCTAGGTTATATTAGCCCGACCCAAAAAATATACCATAACTGCAGTATTCCACATGTTGATTTATTAATTCTTGCATATTATCTAGAATAAGAATTATGTCGTAGTGTTGGTCCCGATATCAGAGCATATATAGTGTGCATCAAAAATTTTAAGATCTAAACTTTGCACTCACAAATTGGTGGTTCTTGACCAGTTTGTATTTCTGAAAATAATTTATGAGCGAGCATATAATTTAATATTCAGTTCAAATATACTTCAACACTAGAATGTGTTGAGTTACAAAAATCTTGCAAAAATGTTAGAAAGTAGTAAAAAGAAAGGAATTTATAGAGGGTCGGAGCCTATATTCCTATGTACTCTCTTCAGAACGTGGCCTGAAAATTCACTAAGCCTCTGTTACAGATAGGTCTCGTGATATATCACTAGCTGGTAGATGTCAGTGTCTACTAGTCCACTAGCTCACTCATCCATGCATCTGGTCCCTTCAACTTTGCAGATTTGGAGTGTGGGAACTCCACACAACCTCCTCCTATGAATTTAAGAGCTTTATAGTTCCTCCCGAACTATCGAATTAGTTGGCTAAAGGCCCTTAAGAATCACTTCTGGAGATCTGCAGTGACTGTTGTGTTCTTTTAATGAGAGAAAGAACACCAATAAAGTAACTCGAGCTTAGAAGCTACGAGCATCGTGTTCAAAAAATGACAAACGGTAGACTATGTGCGAACTTGCTAGAAATCGTGAGAGATTGGAACTCTTTGTCAGAGTATGTTTAAGATCATCCAAGTTCGTCGAAGTTTGTTAGAGTTCGTAACCTCTCTTATGGAAGTATTTTGTCTATTTATAGACGAAGTAGGAGAGGTTTCAAAATTGTAGCTGTTTAGAGACATTTGAGCATTGTCCAATCTGATGCGTCTCTTTTCTAGATGGGTGCAGGTCCCTTTTTCAAAAATTCTGCACCTGCTACGTCCTTTTCTGACACAGGATGTCGATATTCTTCTTTTGTGTCAAAACAACTCTTCTAGTCCGAGGAATCCAAAATGGTTGTTGCTTCGTCAATCTTTAATACATCTCAATTCTTGAATACTGGTCTTCTGTGATTCCCCTGACTTGTTTTCTTTGTCTCTTTTTGTGAGTAGGAACTGACTGTATAAATTGGAGATAATCCATGTTACTGTCTACGGTCAGTTTCTCTGAGTCACTAACACCAAACTGGAGGATGGTCTCTCCTTACTCCACACGATTCAAATAGGGGCTTTTAGATATCCACCTAGTTTGTCTTGGTCTGCTTTGTCAGCTTCTATTACAACTCGATGCAAATCCTAACAGGACTTTACATTTTTTATGCTAACTAGGCTAAAATGGAGACACTTCTATTTGGTGGTTTTATATAATCTTTTTGACACATCAAAACAACAAATAGGTAGGAATACTTTCGAACACCTAAGATCTGTGTTTTGCATCATCTGATTTAAATCTTTGTTTTAATTTATTTGCTCTGATTCTAAATTGACCCAACCTAATTTCTGAATTACTCAAACAATTGATCCAACAACTATATTTTAGTACATAGGACTATCTCCCCACATCATTCTCTAGGGTTCGATATTCAAATTATAAATTTATTTGAACACTATTCTGTAATTAATTTGTTAAAAATAACAGTAATCAAATTTTCCATCGCAATTTTTATTATTATTACTTAACAAAAGAATAATGCCATAGTTAAGTTTAATTATATTTTAGTGACAGATATTTTCATAGTAAACATAAATTATATTATGCAAAGGACATTATGTCGCTATAATTATTTATTTCTTATTTATTTTCCTCTTAAAGACAAAATAATTTAGATTTCGCTGAATTTTTTTAGACACAGATTAGTTTGTAACTATACTAAAATTATATTTAGTGATAGTTTTTCATTGCTAATATTTAATTTTTTTGCGACAGATAAATCTGTAGTTAGATTTAAATTTTTTTTAGTGACGGATTTTTTGTCGTTAAAAAATGAAAAAATCTTAATTTTAGTGACGGAATTTTCATCCCTAACAATTATATTTTATTTTTTTATTTTCTAGCGACGAATAATTCCGTGTGGGGAAATATATCTTGTATTTCACTCGATGAAAATAATGTACAATACATGTATTTATAATAGAAAAACTAAATCTAATCTATGTAAATCTAGAAAAATATAGGATAAGCTTAAATCTAATTGTACAAGATATGAATATATCTCAAGACCCCCGCAAGCGAAGACGAAGATAGTCGAAGCTTGGAGCAAAAATAATCAAAGAGCTTCCTGGATAAACTTTTAGTGAAAATATCTGCAACTTGGTCTTCTGAAGGAATGAATCTGGTGCACAGCCGATTTGAACTGACTGATTCTCGAACAAAATGATAATCAATATCAATATACTTCGCGCGCTTATATGAGACTGGGTTTTGAGTAAGGAATAAAGCAATCGAATTATCATAATATATGCATGGGGTCAATGCGAGCCGGACATGCAGATCACATAGAAGGTTCAAGACCCATAGAACTTCGGATGCTGTATTTGCAATGGCACGGTATTCCGATTCACAGCTTGAGCGCGATACTGTCAGCTGCTTCTTTGCGCTCCAGGAAATAACGTTGGGTCCAAGAAATAGAGAGTAGCCATATGTGGAGCGTCTAGTATCTGGACAACGAGCCCAATCAGCATCCGAGTAGCCGATCAAGTCCAGAGGGCCGCGTGTAAACGTGAGACCAAAGTGAACGGTACCCTTCAAGTAGCAAAGCATGCATTTTAAACACTGAAAATGCTCGATCGTCGGTGAATGCTGATACTGACTCATAGTGTTAACAGAATAGGCGAGGTCCGGGCGAGTTATTGTGAGATACTGCAAATCACTAAGTAGCGAATGGTAAATAGTGGGATTTTCAAAAGACGGACCATCTTTAGCAAAAGTTGCACCGGGAGGTAGTGGAGTAGATACAGGTTTCGTATATAGCATGTATGCACGTTTGAGAATATCGAGAGCTTACTTGGTTTGAGTAAGCTTCACCTTGTTGTCCAGATAGGTAGCCTCGAGACCCAAAAAATAACCTAGTCGACCTAGATTCTTTGTAGAGAATTCCAAGTTTAAAAGGGACATGAGAGTTGAAATAGCAGGAGCATCATTACTAGTAATGATAATATCATCAACATAAACCAATAAATAGATTAGGATCGGCCGTTGACTGAAGACAAATAAAGAAGTGTCCCCAATGCTGCACAGAATACCCAAGGATAGTAGAAAATGCCAAAATTGCTGGTACCAAGCTAAGGGAGCTTGACGAAGATTATAAATAGCTTTTTGAAGTCGATAGACATGAGAGGGACGTTGTGGATCAATGAAGCCTGGGAGTTGTTCCATGAAAACCGGAGTGGACAGAACCCCATTTGTAAAGGCATTCTTGACGTCTAACTAATGCAGAGGCCAATAGTTCATAACAGCGATGGAGAGAATGATACGTACCGTGGAAGCCTTGACAATGGGACTGAACGTATGAGTGAAGTCGAATCCAGGAACTTGGCTGAACCCTTGAGCAACCAATCGGGCTTTGTATCTGTCGACCGAGCTATCAGCCAAGAGTTTGGTACGATAAACCCATTTCAAACCAACCACGTTTGTATTTACCGGTCGCGGAACCAACACCCACATTTTATTTGAGAGAAGAGCAGCCATCTCATCCTTCATGGCAGCCATCCATTCGGGAACCTTGAGAGCGGATTTTATCCCGCGAGGTTCAGGCAGAGCTATAGATACAGAGTATACAAAAATCAAATTAATGTCAAGCGGATAACGAGGTTTGAAAATACCTGATTTGGCGCGCGTCTTCATGGGATGACGGCTGATGGATGGATCGATAGGTGGTGGCTATGGTGGTGCGGGATTGTGTACGGGAGGTGTTGGAGGATCAGTCGGGGGTGCAGGAGGTGGTTCGGCTGAAATGCAAATCGAACAAGGACCAGAGGAAGAGGAAGGCGGAAGATTTGTGTTTGCGGACCGAGTGGATGGGATAGAGGGGATCGATGGTGTGTCAAAGTAAGACGTGAGCTCGAGGCGTAAGGGTGGAGTCGAGGAAAGATGTGTGGAGAAGGGAAAGTGTGTCTCATCAAAACGGGCATGTCGGGTAACATAGATACGAGAAGTAGCAGGATATAGACACCAAAAACCTTTGTGATGTGAACTGTACCCAATAAAGACACAAGGGGCGCTGCGTGGTTCTAACTTATTCTTAGTGTAATCATGCAAGAAGGGAAAGACTCGACACCCCCAAGTTTTCAGATTAGTGAAGGAGGGAGAGATCTTGTAGACTAGTTCGAATGGAGATTTATTTTGAAAAAGAGGTGTAGGCAGGAGATTTATGATGTATACGGCGAAACTAAAAGCATCAACCCATAGAGAAGAAGGTGTGGTCAAGTGGAAGAGCAAGGAAAGACCCATCTCTGTGATGTGTTGATGTTTCCGCTCGGCACGACCATTTTGGGAAGGGGTGTAAGGACAGGATATGAGATGGTGAATGTCGTGTTTAGTGAAATGGGATTTGAGACGGAGGTTTGTAAATTTCGTACCACCATCACTTTAAGATTTCTTAATTTTACCTGAGAATTGATTTTCAACAAAAGCATGAAAATTAAGAAAAATGTCAAAGAAATCGGACTAAGCACGGAGAGGATAAAACAAGGTAAAACGAGAAAAATCATCTATAAAAACTGCATAATAACGAAAACCAAAACTGGAGGTGATAGGGGAAGGTCCCCAAAGATCACAATGAATGAGGTCTAAGACAAGAGACACTTGACTTTTAGAGATATAAAAAGGTAAATGCGATCTCTTTGCTAACTGACACGACGTACAAACTATAGATGACCTAAGGGAATTTGTACTGGAAATTAAATGAAGACTATGTAAAAGACTAAGTACTCTATGAGATGTATGGCCGAGACAGCATTGACACACATCGGACGAAGCTCGGGGAAGATGAGCATGAGAGAGAGCAGTGAGGGCAGAAACAGGGTTATGGAGCACGTACAACCCATGCTTACGCTCGCCGGCGACTATTATCTTTCCTGTATACCGCAATTGTATTTGGAACTGCACATCATTAAAAAGCACATTAACAGGATAGTCATGAGTGAGCCGACTGACGGATAGGAGATTCTTCATAATGGTAGGCACAACAAGAAAATTATTTAAAGATAATGAGTGCGACAAACTTAAAGAGCCAATATGAGAGATACGAAGACAATCACCGTTACCAACGGCAACTTGGTCAGAACCAGAGCTTCGTCCTGAGCTATATGAGCATAAGTGCCCGTATCCAAATACCAGTCGGACACCAAAGAAGGGGAGATGGAACAGTTGGCCGTGAAAGCTTCAGCCAATTGCACCGTGGGTGGGGGGCACGAGTTGCGATCAAATGAGCGATCAAAGTGCTTGGGACAGTCGAAGGCGTCGTGGTTTGTTTGACGACAAAAATAACACCAAGGGGTCCGACGTTTTTTGTTGTTGTCGCCCTTGGATTTACCGCGGCCACGAGATTGAGTCAAACCCTGATCGCGAGACTTGGACTGATTAGCCGCATGGAAAGCCACCGATGGTGATGGTGATGGTGAGGATGCGGCTGAATCGGCAGACTTCAAAAACAACTCATAGTTGAGCGGTCTAGCAAGAAGGGTGTCGAAGTCCGGAAGGGGTTCCTGTGCCATCTGAACTGCTGTGAACGTCGAGAACGAAGGACAGAGGCCGCGCAGGAGCCAATGAGATTTGTCGGAGGCGTCGATAGAGCGACTAATGGCGGAAAGCTTATCGCATATCCCCTTGAACCGGCGACCGTAATCTGCGACAGGAAGGTCACCCTGCTTCATGGATAGGAGGTCGTCTTTGAGGCTAAGTTCTCGAGCCTTGGATCGATGACGGTAGGATCGAGATAGAGCATCCCACACGTCATGGGAAGTAGAGCAACCAATAATAACTGCCATGGACTCCTCGGTCAATGTCAAGACAAGGAACAGCTTTATCAGTTGGTCTCGAGAATACCATTACGTGTACTCAGGGTTTACGCCGGTGGCTGAAGGAAGAGTTCGCGACGGAGGCTGAAAGGAGCCATCAACGTACTGCATGAAATTCTGTGTGATAAGTAAGGGCTCGATTTGAGCGTGCCACAATATGTAATTAGAGGACGTGAGTTTGATGTTCACCATGTGGATGATGGTAGACAACGGAATGGTCGGCAAGTCGCCGGGAATGGCAGGCGCAGCCATGAACGCCGATGCGGAAGAATGGAGGAAAAATAAAAATTAGGGTTTGGCCAAGATTTTGGCTGATACCATATGGGGAAATATATCTTGTATTTCACTCAATGAAAATAATGTACAATACATGTATTTATAGTAGAAAAACTAAATCTAATCTATGTAAATCTAGAAAGATATAAGATAAGCTTATATCTAATTGTACAAGATATGAATATATCTCAAGATTCCGTATTTAGATTTCAATTATTTTTATCCGTCTCTAACATTTATATTTAGTATTTTATTTTTTTTATTTTAAAACGATGGATACTTTCTTAGCTCGACATAATTTATTTTTATCAACGGATATTCCGTCGCTAACATTTAAATTTTTTATTTTTAATATTTTTTTATTAGTTAGCGATAGAGATTTCGTGACTAAACTTAAATTATTCTTAATGACGACTTTTCCGTCGCAAACATTTAAATTTTTATTATTTTTTAGTGATAGATAATTCTGTAGCTAGATTTAGTTTATTGTTAGCGCTGGAAAAGCCATCACTACTGTTTAAATCTAAATTTTTACTCCCTCTGTCCCTTGGCGTAGTCCCATTTTCCATTTTCGTCTGCCCCGCGGAATTAGTCTCATTTCCTAAAATGGAAAAAAATCTACTCACACCAATAAAATATTAATTCCACTACACTCACAAACATTAGTAACTGTGCCAAAAGCAAATGGGACTAATGTCAAGGGATAATTATTTAACGACGAAAATCTAATGCTAATTAGTAACGGAAAAGTTCCGGTCGTTCATTCATTTGCTATTTTGCTTTTCTTTTTTTTTTTTCTATTTTTTGGAGTGCGTACCATATCAACTGTACATATATAATATATGTATATAAAGTGAGGTAAAAAAAAATGATAATAATAAAGCTTTTCTCTAGAAAAGAGAATTTAGAAAAAATTTATCATTCTTTGTATATATAATTTATTTATAATTACGATATTCGTTTCTGATAAGCTAAGAAAATCTTAGTGTTCGAAATTGTTATTTAGATGTGATATCATATCTGCTGCATATAAGACTGCACTCATAAATAATGAGCATCATCAAATTATATGCACCGAATATTGGCGGTACAAGACAAATGAATTGCTGGGTTAGATAGAATAGTAACTAACACAAGTCCCAGAAAAGGAAAAGGATTGTGCTCCCTCCATTTGATTATCCACAAATAAAACTATTTTTATATATGATGGGATCTTCAATCACGTTCCACCACAAGAATTCCCAACATCCCAAGGCTTTTAATTGGTGTTAGGAAGAGGGAAGTTTCTTTAGTCTCTCTCATCAATCCAATAAGTTATTCTAAAATCTAATCAATCTTGAGTTTCTGCCAAAAACAAGAAGAAGAAAGAAATTATATTAAAAGTATGGCATCATTCACCGGCACTTTGGACAAATGCAAGGCTTGCGACAAGACTGTCTATTTCGTTGATCTATTGTCTGCTGATGGTGCTACCTACCACAAATCATGCTTCAAATGCAGCCACTGCAAGGGCACCCTTGTGGTATATATATATATATTTTCCTCTTCCTCTCTCCCTTTATCGATATATTTGAAATCACGTTTAATTTGAATAAATAATTATCTTGTAGTGATTATGACTAACTCGAATTTCATGATTAACAAATACTAGTATATATCTGGAATTAAAATATTGGATTGCTAAAACATATTTTCTTGAATGAAAAAGTCGGATGTGATATTTATTAATGTTTGTTGGCAGATGAGCAACTACTCCTCCATGGATGGGGTGCTCTACTGCAAGACTCATTTTGAACAGCTTTTCAAGGAGTCTGGAAATTTCAGCAAGAATTTTCAAACTGGTGAGAAAATCTCATTACATTATTCCTTCCACTTTGCCATTTAGAAATAATGATTCTTTTGTTTTGATGTTGCGGCAGGAAAAGGAGGGGACAACTCACTGGTAAACTTTTATTGTAGCAATTAATAAAAAAAATGACAATTTATAGCACATTTTCTTTCGATATTTTGGAAATTAAATTGACATTCATATAAATAAAATTGTTGTGCAGGCAAGGGCACCAAGCAAGCTGTCTGCAATGTTCTCTGGCACCCAAGACAAATGTGCTGCCTGCTCCAAGACTGTGTACCCACTTGAGAAGGTCTGTCTGTTATTCTTCAAGGCCCCATATTCATACATTTATATAATCGTAATGCATTTGCGCAGATGACTATGGAGGGAGAATCATACCACAAGTCTTGCTTCAAGTGTGCTCACGGGGGCTGCCCCCTCACCCATTCCTCCTACGCTGCCCTAGATGGTGTGCTTTACTGCAAGCACCACTTCCAGCAGCTCTTCATGGAGAAGGGAAATTACCAGCACGTCCTCGATGCGGCTGCCTCCCACAAAAAGAGTGCCAGCATGGAGGCTGTGGATGTTGACATTGATGCCCCGGCCACAGAGGACCATGAAGAGGTTGCTGCTGCTCCTGTAGCCGACGATGACGGCCCACCACCCGAGGAGAGCAAACCTGCAGACGATAACAATGATGATTCTGAGAATCCACCTGCGGAGGAGGAATCCTAGATCACTTCAAATTTTTGTTATATATATCTATCAGTTCTTGTTTTCTGTTGTTGTTGTGAGTTTTGGTTCTCTTACAATGTTGTTCTTTTTTTTTTAATTCACGAGTCTACTAGTACAGAAATTCAACCAGTTGTACACCTCAATAATATTATTAACTTTTTCATTCACTTCATGTTGAAATATCAAATATGAAGCGAAATATATATATATAGCCCACTACAGAACGCAACAACAACTTAATAATTAATTAAAGAGACTATTTATTTATTTTGACTAGGCCTAGGGACCCCAACCCATAACTAATAGTAATTGAAATAACTAACAAAAAACATAATCGCATGTGTTTATTTATTGAACATGTGTGCAGATGTGTACAGTGTTTTCACTATTAATAAGATATGGAAAAGTTGAATTGTTAAATCGCAATAGTTAGTATAAGAGGGCTCCAGATCTAATAGTGGTCTTGCCTTGCATTTTAAAATGTTGTTGGGCATGGGCTTACAGTTAGGGTTTTGTAATTTGATATTTAAGTGAAAAGTGTTAGGAAGGATTAATGTCAAGATAGCATTGCATTGTTGTGTTGAACTTGAGTATTTATCATATTCAATTTATTTCCATATCACCTGACCTCTACCATGCAATTTGGTGCGGACTCGATCCGAAGTAGGGCTAGAGAAGGTGGTTGAGTGTTGACTGAATGAGAACTGAATACAAGATAGAGTAGTGTAGAACAGAACAAAGTCACCCTCGCAGAAATGAAATAATACAAAAAATAATGAATACAAGATAGAGTAGTGTAGAACAGAACAAAGTAACCCTCGCAGAAATGAAATAATACAAAAAATAATAACAGATCAAACTTAGCAGCCGAGTCGCGAGGATCTCTTCCCGCAAGACAAAAACGCCACCGTAGTGCTCGGTTTATAGCGATTTGTCCCCAAAGGTAAAACGGCTTCGTCTTAGTTGAGGCAGCACCGCAGTCGACAGAGCTCCGGCGAACAGGAGTGAAGCAGAACAGAGTTGGCAGGTGGAAAAAACTCAGGCGAAAAGCAACAAAAGTTTTCAGGCGAAAAGCAACAAGAATGCTATTTTTGGAAGGTGAAAAAATGCAGCCTGGGGAAGCCTATTTATAGGCATGTCCACATCTGAGGGAGCGTGTCGGATAATCAAGTCCGACAGCGGTTACACCTGCGCTTATGATGGCGCTGACGGTTACGGCGGGAGACATGGGCACGTGCAGCCGTTACGGGCGACAATCACGGAGCTCGTTTGAATTCAAACGAGCGTAACGGTCCGACATCTCATTGCGCACTTGTGCTGACTCATCAGCCACGTCGCAAGCCACGTATGCATCCGTGTTGACTGGACTTAACCCAGTCACCTGACCCACTCCGATGAGCCCATCGGGCTCGTTTCTGTTGACCAAAAAGATAAGGTCGTAACGGGCCAAGGCCCAAGGCCCAAAGACCACCCAAAGACCAATTGCCAAGAACCAGGAACCGGGGCTCGGGGCACGGGTCGCGGGCGCGGGCGCGGGCTCGGGCTCGGGCTCGGCCTGTGGCCTCGCAGAGGTTGAAGGCCGAGGCGAGGCGAGGCGGGTGGCGTCGGCGGCGCGCGTGGGCACACAGCGGGCACGTTGCACAACGTCCCTAGCACACTCAGTTATTACACCATAGCAGTGTAATTGTATTTAGACCTGTTAAGACAAGGTTATATTCCCAATGTGGGATGTCATAATTAATACATGTCTTTTCTTAATTAATCATGTAATAATGACGCCACGTGTCACCTTCACGGATCAATTTCTCACTCACCGAAACACGGATTTGAGAAAATAAATATACCACAATTATCTACTCACAACGTAGATCGATTCTGTAATATTTAATTCTCACAAAAATTAAATATTTATGTCCGGAATATTTATTTAAATATCTCCGTTTCCAACAATCCCCCCCATGAGTAGAAATGCCCAATGCATGAAATGCAGAGCCAACTCCGTCCTCGAGAAACGTTAACACACACGAAGAGGTAGCTTGTGGTTTTGAACCTTTCATCTTCAATATCATCGGATACACTGGTGGCTTAGTGGTAAACACCTTGAACTAACCCTCCGTCGTGTGTACCTAGACAATGACATTGAAATAGTAACGTCTCAAACTCCATCCATTCTCACGTTTGTTTCCATTACTGGCCGTGGAAAACCCCTTTGGATTCATAAGTGTTCATTTGAAGCGGCCCTCACTTCCACTTATATAGGTGACTTCCTATTTAAGAGTATCCTGCCGTACTCAACCCCTACGAGGTTTTCAGGAATCATTAAAAGTCGATTGACTTAACCTATACCACGTGCAGGCTCAAAACACCTAGGTTTGCTCACCTAGGGAAGGGAAGAATTAGGTGTTTACACTCGAACTTATACAGCTTAGTTTTCCCATTGAACCTAGTTCTTGGGATCTCCAATCACCTAGGTTGGGTGTCCACTATATTCGTCCTAAACTGTGGATTTTAGTCCCATTCCCTCTAGCAACTTGTACATTTGATCTCGGTTTAACCCTTTAATTAGCGGATCCGCTAGGTTATCTATTGACTTCACATATTCAATAGAGATAACCCTGTTCGAGATCAATTGCCTAACAGTATTATGTCGACGATGAATATGTCTCGACTTACCGTTATACATGTTGTTCAGTGCCCGACCAATAGCTGCTTGGCTGTCGCAGTGAATCATCACTGAGGGCGCTGGTTTGCTCCAACAAGGAATATCTTCAAGGAAGTGACGAAGCCATTCTGCTTCTTCACCAGCTTTATCTAAAGCTATGAACTCAGATTCCATTGTTGAGCAGGCTATGCATGTTTGCTTCATAGATTTCCACGAGACTGCCCCCCCACCGATCGTAAACACATATCCACTCGTGGAATGTGAATCATTCGTGTCGGAGATCCAATTGGCATCACAGTACCCTTCGAGTACAGGTGGAAATCTTGTGTAGTGTAGCCCTACATTAAGAGTATACTTTAAGTATCTCAAAACTCTCACAAGAGCCTTCCAGTTTTCTTTACTTGGATTGCTCGTGTATCTACTCAGTTTGTTCACCGAGTAAGCAAGATCTGGTCAAGTACAGTTAGTCAGATACATTAGACTACCAATGACCTTTGCATACTCCTCTTGAGCTACAGGGTCACCTCGGTTCTTGCTAAGATGAACATTGAGTTCCAGAGGTGTTTTCGCTGGTGAGCTATCATAAGCATTGAATTTTCTAAGCACTTTCTCGACATAGTGAGATTGTGACAGAACAATTCCATCAGCTCTTCTCATGATTTTAATCGCGAGGATCACATCAGCTACACCATGTCTTTCATGTCGAAGTTTCGCTTCAACATCCTTTTAGTATCAACGATTACTTGTTGATTATTTCCCATAATCAACATGTCATCTACGTAAAGGCATACAATAACAAAGGAGTTAGAGGTACCTTTATAGTAAACACACTTGTCACACTCGTTGTACTTGAACCCATTTGCCAACATTGCGTTGTCAAACCTTATATGCCACTGCTTGGGCGCTTGTTTTAGACCGTACAAGGATCTTATCAATTTACAGACCTTCTTTTCTTGACCGGGTACTACGAACCCATCAGGTTGATCCATGTAGATTTCTTCCTCTAATTCACCGTTCAAGAAAGCAGTTTTCACATCCATTTGGTGAATCTCTAGATTGTACAATGCAGCAATCGCGAGAAGCACTCTAATAGACGTGATTTGAGTTACAGGTGAATAGGTGTCAAAGAAATCATCTCCCTCTCTTTGTCGAAAGCCTTTTGCCACAAGGCGAGCTTTATACTTATCAACAGAGCCATCGGCTTTGTACTTCCTTTTTAGGATCCACTTGCATCCTAAGGGCTTGCAACCTTTCGGGAGATCAGTCAGAATCCATGTATGATTATGCATTATGGATTCAATTTCACTGTTGATCGCTTCTTGCTAGAGAGAAGCGTCTGGTCGAGCTAGAGCTTCCTTAATAGTTTTTTGTTCGTCATCCAACATATAAGTAATGAAGTCGGGACCAAAACTTTTAGCAATCCTAGCTCTTTGACTACGTCTCGGTTCTTCCTCAACAGGATCAAAACTAGTAGCCTCCTCGTGTGTTCTCTTTCGAGAAACTTGAGGTTCATCCTCTTTTCTCTTGTTCGGATAAACATTTTTAAAGAATATTGCATTCTTTGATTGTATCGTCGTCCCTACAGTCACATTCGGGTTCTCCGACTTGTGCACTAGGAAACGATAAGCTGCGCTGTTAAGTGCATAACCAATAAAGATGCAATCAATCGTTTTAGGACCGATTGTAACTTGTTTGGGCGGAGGCACTTCAACCTTTGCTAAACAGCCCCAGACTTTGAGATATTTGTAGGAAGGTTTTCTACCTTTCCACATCTCATATGGGGTAACATCTTTCCCTTTGAGAGGAATCTTGTTCAAGATGTAGTTGGTTGTTAAGACAGCTTCACCCCACATATTTTTGGGTAAACCCGAACTGATCAATAGAGCATTCATCATCTCTTTTAAAGTCCGATTCTTTCTCTCGGCAACACCATTTGATTGAGGTGAGTACGGAGCAGTCGTTTGATGAATTATACCTGAAGCAGCACAAAGTTCTTCAAACGGAGCGACATACTCTCCACGTCGATCACTTTGAATCATTTTGATTCGAGTGCTCAATTGATTCTCTGCTTCCGTTTTGTAGTTTTTGAAAGCTTCTATTGCTTCATCTTTACTTCGAAGTAAATAAAGATAGCAATATCGTGTGCAATCATCAATAAAAGTTATGAAAAACTTCTTTCCACCTCTAGTTTGCACAAACTTCAGATCACACAAATCGGTGTGAACTAACTCTAGAGGTTTAGTGCTCCTTTCGACTGATTGAAATGGTAACTTTGCCATTTTTGCTTCAACACAAACTTCACATCTTGTTTGTTTAAAATCAGCCACTTTTAACAAGTTTAGATTCATCAATCTTTTTATAGCATTTAGATTTACATGTCCTAATCTAATATGCCACAAATCAGAGCACTCTATCAAGTAAGCAGAAGAAGATTCACTTTTATTGATAACCTTTTCGGCTTGGCGTCGTGCCATTACATTCATTTTGAAAAGTCTGTTGGCAAGGTAACCCCGGCCCAGGAACTTTCCAAACTTGGACAAAATAAACTTTTCAGACTCGAAAACAAGTTTAAAACCATTTTTTACAAGAAGTGAGCCTGACATTAGATTCTTCCGGATGTCCGGGACATGCAGCACATCCTTCAAGGTGAGGTCCTTTCCGCTTGTGAGCTTTAGGACCACATTTCCAACACCAGCCACATCAGACGAGGCTTGGTTGCCCATGTGAAGCTTTCTTCCTTCAACAGCTTTGTAGGAAGAGAAGACATTTCTCTCGGATGCTACGTGACAAGTTGCACCCGTATCTACGAACCACTCCCTCGGATTGTCCACATGGTGGACTTCTGAGACAACAGCACACAAGTCGTCTTCCCAATCATTATCGGGTTCGACGTTGTAGTTGTGCATCTTTCCTTTGCCCTTGCCATTAGCTTTGGGCTTCTTACACTGATTAGCCATGTGGCCAGGCTTGCCACAGTTGTAGCAGTCACCCTTGAACTTAGGCTCTTTGATCACAACGCCTTTGTTCGATTGGGCAGGCCTTAATTGGGTAGGCCTCTTGCACTTCTTCGATGGACCACCACGCTCCATCAAATTAGCCTTAGCCTCCACAGACCTTAGTCTTGGATCGGGCCTTCGATTGTCTTCTTCAATCCGAAGTTTGACAATCAAATCTTCAAGAGTCATAGCCTTTTGCTTGTGCTTAAGGTAACTCTTGAAGTCCTTCCAAGAAGGGGGTAGCTTTTCTATGACCGCAGCCACATTAAAAGCATCGGGAAGCATCATCCCTTCGGCTTGAACGCTGTGCAAGATCAATTGAAATTCTTGCACTTGTTCTACAACCGATCTATTGTCTACCATCTGGTACGACAAATACTTGGCCACGGTGTACTTTTTAGTACCCGCGTCCTCAGTTTGGTACTTCCTCTCTAGCATTTCCCACAGTTCTTTAGATGTTTCTACATTTGCGTATACCGCATACAAGGGATCTACTAAAGCATTCAAAATAAAATTTTGACACATAAAGTCTCCGTGGCACCAGTTGTCGAAGGCGACGCGCTTCTGGCGGTCCGGTTCATCATCAGCGCACTCGGGCTTGTCTTCCTTCAAGTAGTTGGCTAGCCCCAACGTGGTGATGTAGAACAGCATCTTTTGCCTCCAAGTCTTGAAATCAGCTCCGGTGAACTTGGAAGGCTTCTCCGCTTGAGCATTGGGAGGAAGGCGCGGAGCAGACGGATCGTAGTCGGGCACACCACCGGCTCCATTTCCAGCAGGGTTGTTCAAGTCATCAGCCATCTTGAATCAGCACAGTTAATGTCATTTTTTGTCTTGCGATTGTTGACTGAATGAGAACTGAATACAAGATAGAGTCGTGTAGAACAGAACAAAGTAACCCTCGCAGAAATGAAATAATACAAAAAATAATAACATATCAAACTTAGCAGCCGAGTCGAGATGATCTCTTCTCGTAAGACAAAAACGCCACCGTAGTGCTCGGTTTATAGCGGTTTGTCCCCAAAGGTAAAACGGCTTCGTCTCGGTTGAGGCAGCACCGCAGTCGACAGAGCTCCGGCGAACAGGAGTGAAGCAGAACAGAGTTGGCAGGTAGAAAAAACTCAGGCAAAAAGCAACAAAAGTTTTCAGGCGAAAAGCAACAAGAATGCTATTTTTGGAAGGTGAAAAAATGCAGCCTGGGGATGCCTATTTATAGGCATGTCCACATCTGAGGGAGCGTGTCGGATAATCAAGTCCGACAGCGGTTACACCTGCGCTTATGATGGCACTGACGGTTACGGCGGGAGACACGGGCACGTGCAGCCGTTACAGGCGACAATCACAGAGCTCATTTGAATTCAAACGAGCGTAACGGTCCGACATCTCATTGCGCACGTGTGCTGACTCATCAGCCACGTCGCAAGCCACGTATGCATCCGTGTTGACTGGACCTGACCCAGTCACCTGACCCACTCCGATGAGCCCATCGGGCTCGTTTCTGTTGACCAAAAAGATAAGGTCGTAACAGGCCAAGGCCCAAAGACCAATTGCCAAGAACCAAGAACCGGGATCCGGGGTCCGGGGCTCGGGGCACGGGTCACGGGCGCGGGCGCGGGCTCGGGCTCGGGCTGCGGCCTCGCAGAGGCCAAAGGCCGAGGCGAGGCGAGTCGGGTGGCGGCAGGCACGTTGCACAACGTCCCTAGCACACTCAGTTATTACACCATATCAGTGTAATTGTATTTAAACCTGTTAAGACAAGGTTATATTCCCAATGTTAGATGTCATAATTATTACATGTCTTGTCTTAATTAATCATGTAATAATGACGCCACGTGTCACCTTCGCGGATCAATTTCTCACTCACCGAAACACGGATTTGAGAAAATAAATATTCCACGATTATCTACTCACAACGTAGATCGATTCTGTAATATTTAATTCTCACAAAAATTAAATATTTATGTCCGGAATGTTTATTTAAATATCTCCGTTTCCAACATTGAGGACTTAGGACTTAGGACATAGAGCAGCGTGCATGGATGGCTAGAAATAGAATAGAGGCTATAATGATGAAGGGAAGCAATGGAAATACCAACCAACGCGAACTTGATGCCGTCGTGAGTTATTCCAACCCTAGGATGGAATTGCCTAGCTAGTTTCGATGGAATGACGTGGCAGTACTATTTTCTGTAATCCCTCCACAGCGGCGACTGGGCTGGGCTGATGATGAATTCATTATTAATATACAAAAGTCGTTGGCGTCAAGAGCGTTCACAAATCCTGGCATGGATTTTCACTTCTTAAGTGGACGGCAATCCAAATGGCCCGAAAAGGGTCAATCGCCACCAAAACACTGGAAAAGCACTCTTAAATCTGAAAATACAGGAGGTTTAACACTGAGCGGTCTTCTATGCCATGAAACTTTCAACAAATATCGGATGTAGAGTATCAAAAGCACAAGGCCGTGTGAACTTAGCCACACATCATTGTACTCTACACCGATTGATGGAGAACAATCAACACATGCAACTCTCTATACTATTACTAACTAGTTTGGGTTCTATGGCCCGCCAAACTATGGGATTGAGATTCACAGTAAGATTGATGGTAATGGATACTCAACCTTCATAAGTGGAAATCATATGAACTTGGTTTAGTTGTATGATATTTTTTCTCAGGAAAAGTTGTATGATATTGAGTGTTAACATGATATCTTTTACCGTTCCCTAGAAAGCATATATATGAGTGTTAAGGTCTGCATGTGGTAAAGGTTAAGTTGTAAGACTTCTAACGACTCATAAAATCTCGTGTTGGTTGGGTATGACAGTATACCTTAGAATAGGAGTTCACCTATGTAAGTGAAAAAATGTTCTCCATGACCAACAACGGGAACATATGTGAGACCGAACACGAATTGGGATGTCATTGTTCTAATGTTGTTGTCTTAATACACACTAAGGAGAAATAGTTCAAGGCATTGCGCCCACTAATCCGACAGTGTATTCCATGATAATAGATATGAAAAATTCAAAGTCGAAAGCTAATTTTTCTTATGCAATGACGTTTCTCGAAGATTAAGTTGTGGTTTGCATTTGCATTTTGTGTCCGCTATTTCCACTACATGCGAAGTATTGTTGGAATACTATGATTTGAGTAATTTCCAAGTGTGTAAGCATAGGGTCGATCTACATTCAAATAGATTGTCATAGTATATTAAGTTTTTCGAAGAATTCTGATGAGTGAGAAATAGATGTAGGAAGTACTACATTAACATATATTGAAATGGTGTAAAGTGAATTTGCCCCACATTGTTTGTAGAAACATGTTATAAATGTATGTAAATTATTCCCTTGAGTTAGTGGAGTAACTAGTGTGCTCAAATGCATAGGGTATACCTTTTGGGCTAGAGACCTCCTAAGCTCAAAGCAAGATTTCTAAACTCGAAGCAAAGAGTTCTAAAATCGAAGCCAAATTCCTGCACTTGGAGCTCAATGTTAGACTTCAATGCTGGGATATAGCTGAATTAAAAAGTGGAGGTTGGACCTCGAAGATGAAGCCCGAAGTCAGAACTCTTCGAACTATTACAATAATGTGGGTAGCAGATGCTAAACGTTTATATAGCATAAGTGCAGTCATGTAATTGACGCAAGTTAGTTACTTCCCCCATTGGAACCAAACCTTTATATAGTTATATGTAAGTTTATTCCCAAACAAACAAAGATCTAAAATTCATCTCCATTTAATTCGACGCGAATTGCTTTACCTTTAAGAACAACATGTTGGAACTAGGAGCACATTTTATCCTCGATTCAATTCCACAGTAGATTTATTTATATTTGCATTGTGACTTTTTGCCATTAATTCTTCAATTCTTGTATCTTCATTTATTTTGCTAATTCCAAGTTCGTAGCCAGCACTTGCTACATCTTCAGATATTTGGAACAACATATATAAATGATAGCAGGAGAGCTGGTCGTGATGGTAACAGAGAGTTGTAGGTGGTAACAATTAGGATCAATAAATACATATATATTCAATACAAACTCTATTGAAAATGAAATTTCCAAAAGAAGTCAATTTGGGAAATGACAAGAATTTACAATTTTACATAAATCATCAACGGCATAAATACAAGGTTGTAGGACAGCACACATTTCAATAAAGACTGCAACGCTTGTGAGAAAGCAAACGTGCCTCTTCTACTCATCTCTAACTGCAACACTTTCCACATAACTGCTATCCAAAGCCATATAAATTCAGTATATCAAAACAACACCGGACTTGTTATAGTAGTTACGTACACAAACCAGCACATGTACTCAGGAGCAGAATGTCAGAACTGCCCCTACCACTTGGGAGATCATGCTTCTTCACTACCACTTTGGACGCCATTTTTTAGTATGTTGAACTTGCACAGAGGGCAGGTGGAGTTTATGTACAGCCACTTGTCAACACAGGGAGAGTGAAAATGGTGGCCGCAAGGGAGCTCTCGCAGTTCGGTTCCATCATCATAAGCACACAGGCAAATGCAGCATTCCTGCGGTCCAATATTCAGGATCAGATGTATGAAATCTCAAATCACTTCTAAGCATATGCATAATTATTGCAAAAACGGTATAAGGGGGGACATACGGCATCCTCAACAGGAAGGAGATGCACTAGGGGTGAGTTAGTGTCGCATTCAGTCATTATTCCTCCAAATGATCCTTGAATTTCACCATTTTGTTTCTCAATATCACTAGTTTTCCGGAATTTGTATCTAGGTAGTCTCTCAATATCATCCTTAGAAGCTCCTTCCTGTAGCATAAACATGAAAATCACACGCTTGCTGTATGAAATTGACATAATCAAAGTCGAGCATAGTTCTATTTGTTGATTTATAAATACCAAGTCCAGCCATCATGATGAAGCAGACCATTTTATAATTTAAATACGAATTAGCAATGAGATCAAAAGCAAGAGTTAAGAAACATCAAAGAGAGAGACTGTAGCACTTAGAAGCAGCAAGCCAGAAAAAACAAGTCAGGCCCAAACATGTGGCTGATTTTACCAAAGGAGTTCTACAGCCTGTAAGATTACGAATGGAAACTTCACTCAACTAGTTTAATGTCTAACGTAATAGAATATCATAACATGCCCTTTACTTGTTGAGTGCAGGAGTAAACCAAAGATCACTCAATATCAAGATGTCAGTAGCCTATTTGGAAAGTGCAGAAGTAACAAGCAATAAAAGTCATTCAATATCGAGATATTAGTAGGCTAGCAGTTAGACATTGACCTAAACTGTGGAAGATATAGCACAGCTGGACATCCAAGACAGGCTTCAACTTCATACTTTTCCGACTCCCCTATGTTTGATTTAAGATTCGCACAAATATCGCTCTGGAATAGAATCAGTTGAAACTGTAGGCCATTTTGGTAAAAAGATGACATTAACTGGTGCAGCACCACATATCAGTAGGCAATTATTTTTCAGGATTAATTAAGAAAAATTAAGCATAAGCAACATATAAAATATTGCACATTGTTTGAAAAGGTCAGTCAAGTCAATATGTGGAAATGCTCTTCAGTTTGTTCTACTCTGTCACTGTAACCCTTATCGCAAGAAAGAGCAAACTCTGTTTATATCAGTGCAACAACTAAAAGATACTGGACTGCAACCTACCTGGTCGGCAACAGCATATAAGATTGCAATAATACATGGTAGGCAGCAGCAAACAGCAAGTCCAATTACGCAAGCTACAGCAACACAAATGACAACAAAGAACACATCGAACGCCAAAAATGTAATGGAAAGCCTGCAAGAAAGATGTACATGACACATAAACACAAACCCAACATAAGCCAAAATTGAAATAGCTTTAGTACATATAGTACATGAACAGACCAGTAAAGCTGAGGT
Source organism: Plectranthus barbatus (assembly GCA_026898455.1). NCBI lineage: Eukaryota > Viridiplantae > Streptophyta > Magnoliopsida > Lamiales > Lamiaceae > Plectranthus > Plectranthus barbatus. Next base: position 86,750 of record JAPKLW010001060.1, on the reverse strand, counting down.
GCCTCACTAGGTAAACTTTGGCCACCAACAGATACCCAGTAGAATCCAATTATCCACCAAATGAATGAGAACATAGTATTTGCAGACTCCAGATGTTTAGCAACACTGCCATGAACAAAAACAAAAAAGTTAACGCCATAATCCTAAAATCTACATAAAGGTTCTTGGATCATGTTCCAAGTCGTACTTGAGAAAAATGCAGAGTTACCGTTGTTAAGTGCAATCTAACATAGGTGAATGATGTGTTTATTCAAAAAAACAGAGAGATAACAAACATTAAAGGAATCAAAGAACATAAATATACTTGGTACTTCATGGACATCAACCCAAATAAAATCTCAAAATACAACCAATCATCCCCCTTCCCCCTGCCTCGCTAAATTAATCCCAAATAATTTGTGAAAGTAAGGAGTCAGAGTTACTAACACAATTCATAAAGCACCACCAGTTCCTGACTGAGATTTCTCATTCCACAAACTTGAAACAATTCTGCTAGAGAAAATTAAAACTTGAAGGCTTCAATATTCAGATTTCAATAACACAAACTCAACCAGTCATAATTTATACAGTCACCAGACATAGACATAATCTAATCACAAGCTAAGCTATTTAACTCTCTCTGTCCTCCACATTCTTTTCAAACGGCCATTCGAGTTTAACATGATTAATACGGATAATAATAAGAACATTTCCTCGAAAGGCCCCAAATTAGGAGAATTAATATGGTATTAATAATAGACATCCAAAAAAAATAAACTATACCTAGCTTCATCACCACTTTGCCGGTGATCAGAAAAATAACCGGCAGAATCCACGTCGTCACTCCCGGAGCTTGAATTCGAGTAATCCCGACTGAGCCCCAACTGACCTCCCTCGCTCTCTTCCAAGTTCTCCTCCGAATACCTCTTCATATACTCAGAACATACACACACTACATGAAGAACGCACTGGAGCGCGTAACCGACTATCCAGAGCCTCAACGGTATCGACGGGGATTCGTTCCGGCTCATAATCAGCACCGAAATAGAGACGATGACGAACGCGATATTCCAGACGAGGTCTAGGATTACAATCGGCTTGGAGTAAGCCCATTCACTTTGCCGTTCCTCGATTTCCTCGGTAGCTGCTTCTCGCACGCGGACAGAGGGCTCGCGCATGGCGCGGGTCCGGCTGCTGGCGCGACGGAGGAAATTAGCAGCGCCACGGAGGCTGGGCGGCCGGCGGAGGAAGCGAGGACGGCGACGGGTGCGGAAGATCTGGTCCCCGAGTAACGGCGTCGTATCGACAGCGGCGGCGGGGGACGGGGAGTCGGTGCTCGACGACATCGTTTGACCGCGAAGGTGTGTGACGGGTGCTGCTTCTTTGATTGGAAATTTTGTTTGAACGCGAAGTGATTGTGGGTTGATCGGACGGTCAGAAATGAAGATGTGATGTTTGGGATTTTTTCATAATATTGAAGTTATAATGCACAATTATGAAGTTATGATGATCCCAATAAAATAATTAATAGAAGAAAAAGATAATAAGTGAAAAACTTATTCCTTAATATTGAAATGATTAAGTTCGTGACTTAAAATAAGAAACAATGATCTAATATTTTGATAAAAGGCAAATTTATACTCGATATCCCTTAAAAATTGGAGTTAGATAGAATTCAATATCAATGACAATATTTTGGCAAAAACTTGCGTTAGGCAGACCTAAACGGTTTAGGCGGGTTTTATCCTACCCAAATGGATTGACCCATTCCAAATAGGATTTATTAATCTCAATTAGGGTATATTATATGGATTTGGGCTTGGGTTAATGGATAAAACTCGCCTAAATCGTTTAGGTCTGTCTAACCCAAGACCTTCCCCAATATTTTATATTTTTATAAGAGCGTTACTAAAGGTGAATTGATTTTTATTTATTTTTTTTGGAAAAAATGTAGTTTTGATGTGTTAAATTAAGTCGGTCATTAGTTGAATGTAGAGGATTGAATAACAAAATTGATTATTATAGTGATTCCAAATTTATAGTTTTTTATAAGTTTATTGAGTTGTAATAGATTTAGAAATTAACTCATGTCACTCAAAAGAAAAGATAAGTCATTTACACAACTTGTTTAGTCAATTGATGAGATATCAATTAAAGTAGGAAACATAACTGATCGGTTCAAGACTGTATCAAAGGTATAAAGACAAGTGTCAGTGGAGACAATAAGAATGAGTCAGTCGAACTATGATAAGAGACTGACTGCGGACAAAAAAAAAACTAAGGTTTCGAACTTTATAACATGGAGCCACCGAAAGTCATCAACAACCACCAATGTGTATTTCCTTTTTGAGCAGTCTGGTTACTAAATTTTGACTTAGTCCTTGGATTTGAGCAGTACCACCCATGTGTACCTTGAATAGTCATCAACAACCACCAATGTGTATTTCCTTTTTCCGATTGTAGGTGGAGTGACTGGTCCAAACAAATCCATGTGAAGTAGTTTCAAGATTCTTTATGTGCTCGTTGTGACTGGCCTGTTCTTGAAAGAGGCTTTCGTCTGTTTACCGAGCTGGCACGATTTACACACTCCTTCTTTCTGGAACTTCTTCTGTAGCAGTCCTTCAACTAGGTTATGTTTCGCCAGATATCAGATCAAATTGAAGTTCAGATGGCTAAGTCTTTTGTGCCACAGTCAATTTATTCCTTCTGAGGGACTGAGTGCTATGAGGCATGTCCCTCTTTCTCAGCTGGACCAATCTACAATGTGAAGACCTCCTCTTCTGATTCCTCTGATTATGGTCTTGACTGTCATCTTTTCTATTATGTGGCACTCTGATTCTTCAAATCTGACAATGTAGCCACTCTTACTCAGTTGACTTATGTAAGTCCTAAATCAAAGTCGTTGTTAAAGCAGCGGAAGACTAAGTTAACAAATGCAGCGGAATATAAAGTTATCTTGCACTTAGTTTCTTTACAAATGCTTAGCTCGAGGTAGGTGTTAGATTGTTTCAGAGATATACTCTAGCAACTTGAGGTTGCTAGGTTTTAAATCAACACACAGAAACAATAAAACAGTAAAAGAACACAAGGGTTTATCGTGGTTCGATCCTTAAAGATCTATTTCCACTCCTCAGTCGAACACTGAGAATTTCACTAAAAAGATATGTTCAAGTACAAGGAATCGCCTATCTCCTGCAGCAGGTGGTGAACTTTCGAGCCAGCCACTACAAGACTATCCTCCGTTACTTGGATCTTTCAGTTGGCAGCTGCGGCTAAGTCAAGGGCAGAACCTACGTAAAACTTGGCCTTACTGCAATGGAAGCTTAATAGTTCCTTCCGAACTTTCTTGGGGGTTTTCGGCAACAGCCCGTGATAGTCAATCTCTTTTCAGAGATGTGACTGTTGGATGCTTCCTAGGATGGAAGTTATCCCAATGATTAGATTCTTGAGCAAAGTCAATGAATCTCTTCAATGTAGTGTAAGATATTCAATGAGGGGGACACTACGATTGTTGAGAGCTTTGAATTCTTCTCTTTAAGGAGCTCTCAACTGACTACTCTTTTTTTTTTTGCTTTGTTCGCTTTGTAAAGGAATCTCTTGCGATTTGCAGTTGTTCAGGAGTGATAAGTTAGGATTTTCACCAACTTATCTTATTATTCTTTGACTGTTTGTGTAATGTTCAGAGCGTTTTTGTATCTTTTTCGTGCATGAATTGGTTTTATACTTGGAATGTCGTGTTTGATGAATCATGCAGGTTTTTAGTCGAAAAAACAGAGAAGATTCAGGATTCCAGTTTCAGCACCTCGTCGACCGACGGAAAGGCTCGTCGATCGATGAGGCAAAGAAGGCATTGTGCTCGACGAAGGGAAGAGGAAGATCGAC
>JAPKLW010001060.1:38679-77935 GCA_026898455.1 Plectranthus barbatus | reverse complement strand
TGCTGAATTGAGCCCAAAATGGCCCATTAGGGTTTCCAACCCTAGGTGTATAAATGGACAGCTCTCTCTCATAAGTCATAACACAGTTGAAACACACTAAACCCTAGAGAGAGAGGAGGCGTCGATTTTGGTGAACAAGGAGGAGAATTTCGATTTTGGTCCTGCTCAGATTACAGATCTACGGAGTCCTCAGCAGTAGTAGATCTGAACAGCATTGGGACACAGCCCTGAAGATCTGATCTGGAGAACAGATTTCTCTTCTCTTCTCTTTCTGTTTTTCGATTTTAATCTAGAAATTAGATCCCTAATTTCTGTTTCCGCAGATTAAATTGGATCACGTGGTTGAATTGAGATTTGGAATTCAAACGCGAAAGATCGGTTCAGACTCGACGGAGTTACGGTAAATCCTAAATCCACAATTCTTTGTATTAAATTCATAGGAGCATGCTAGGGTTTTGATAATTTGAATTATGAGCAATAACCATAGATCGATCCGGTTCAGTTTGGTTTTGGTGATTCGGTTCACGGAAAAACCCTACATCTTCTAGCGCTGAAACTCTTTTCCCAATAACTTCCCATCCGGGGTGTCTTCATTCAAATCAACATAAAAGACATTTGCAATGTCTCGCTCGATCTCCACCAAAACAAACTCTTCAATTTCAGAGACCATAGAAAAGAGGTCGGAATTTACCTCTTCTTCAAGGAAAACAGGGGCACACCATTGTGCGACTCCTTGTTTTGAATCTTCGCCCCAGGAGTCCTTTGAATGGAACTCGAAGTGACTCGTTCTCACCGGTAGGAATCTTTCGTAAAAATCTGGCATCATAGACGTCTTCAGATTCACCATTGGAATCCGAGTCAGAATAGCATGAGGCTAGAAAGCCTTCATCAAGGACATCTTCTTGCATATGTTCCTCAGGTATTTCTTCTGCTAGTGTCTGCTCCAGCTTAGCAGTGGTAGGAATGTCACTGCTGGCCCTCTCCTCAGCATGGGAAATTTCAGCATCTTCTTCAACAATGCTAGCACCTTGCTCAGCATTCACACCTGAACCGGAAGTTCCAACATCCAAAGCTTGGCGTCCCTCAAGCGGAGCACTCCTGCTAACGGCTTGCTCAGCAGTCGGCTCCCTGAAGATAAGGCTTCCCTGGCCGTTAGGGCACGCAGGAGCATCAAAGACTCCTGCCTCCAACAATGTATGTAGGTCCTTGTCGGACAAAGCGTCATGCTCTGGAAAAGGTGTGGTTGTGGGAATATCACAACTTGTTTCCCTTTCCTCTTAGCAGCCTGCTCTGCTGCTAGCCTAGATGCCTCCTGAGCTGCTTGCTCTAGCAATTGAGTAGCTTCTCTTGCTGCTAGCTCATCAGCAGCCTTCTTCGCAGCAAGCTCCTCAGCAGCCTGCTTTACATGTTCAAAATTGCGATCCCTCGCTTCAAAAGTGATTCTTTCCATCTCGTTTTTGTATTTCTTCTTCTCTTTGTCCTTCCTGTCTGCCTTCCTCTTCAGATTCTCCTCCCTTACCGCTTTCAAATGTTCATCAAAAGGCTTGGCAGATAGGGGAGTTTCTTGTGCTTGCTCCTCAGCAGCAGGAGTTTTGTTAGAAGCTTCTTTCTGAGCGGTTTTGACGAGCCTCCTTCGTATCCGCCTCTTCTTTTCCGGTGAAGCAATATCTGTGCGCTTTCACTTGGGTACTGCAATAGCAAGCTGACACAAAATTTGAGCAGGTTGCTCTTCTTGCTTCTTAGCAAGAATCTCGTCTATATGCTCAACAGGCAGATCTCCTAACTTCTCGATCTCATCAAGATCCTTGAAGCATCTTTTGGTCTATGCGGCCTTCTTAGCAGCGACAATCTCCTCAGCTGTCATGGGGATTGCTTGCTCCAACTGCTGAACAGCTAGCTCGGCGGGATGGACATCATTGGGAGATGTAGGGATATTGGGATCAATATTTGATTTCCCCTTCAGCCTAAGTGGGCAAGAAAGATCCGGAGGAGTCAGCTTCTTCCTTGTCTGAGGGATGAAGTTAGTAGGCAGCAATGTCTCACCCCTGTCGAGCTATGACTTTTGAAAGTACATCTCAATAAACTTACTTATTTTCAACCCAAAGTTCACATTTGATGTGAAGATTCCCTCCTTCTTGATCTTCAAGTTTTTCTTTGCGTGATCCATCCACCGCTCATAAAAAAACTCGGCCCAGTTGCCCTTAATCCCATCAACCAATGCCATCATAACGACATATTTCTTCGCAGATAATTCCGAACACGACCCCGTGTCACATTGGAACATTTTAATCACAAGTTCGGCGAGGAGCATGTACTCATCCTGAAATTGATCGATAGGCGTGGTCACTTTACAGGTGGTTTCCGCACTTAAATCGGGCTTCCTCTACAACTTCCATCGTGCCTTCATCTCCTCTGTGTCATTGACCTTGTAGGTGGCTATACAATCTCCGGAGTTGTGATGTCCGAATTTTCTGGCAAGCACCTTGGCACTGACTTTAATGATGGTGCTAAAAAAACAGAGGTCTTAAAAGACTTCTCATTCTCCTCTGCTACTACAGCCCTCGCATAAAACTCCAACACCATGTGAGGGTGAAACCTCAATGGTTCAGCGGATAAATACTCGACGACCTGCTCCGTCGCCAGGGTGTCCATCACCCATTTTGGAATCTGAGAAACGGCGAGAGGTGTATAAAGAATACGATCCTTCATGATTTGAGCGGCCCTCCTTTGAGAGTTTGTAAGGCTGGACTGCTTCTTCTTCCTGGCGAGCGTAACCAGTTGAGCATAAGGGATTTCCTCCTCAACATCTTCCTTCTTAACTATCCCAGTAAATTCAGGCAAATGCCTTTCATGGAGAGGCGCAACAATAGAAGCTTGAGAATGAGTGGGGGATTCAGTAGATAAATCGGACATGTGAGCAGGGGATTCTGGGTTGGTAGTCATATTTGAGAGATTCAAAGTAATATTTTGAGAGAAGAATTTTTGAGAGCAATGGATTCGAAGATTCAAAGATCAGAAGGTTTGCAATTTTGACGAAGTGTCGTTTAAATACCTTCTGAGTGCTGGATCTGACGGTTGGGGGAACACTGCTTCAGATTCAATCGACGGTTCGAGAGATCTGAGACTCTTCGCATGGTGTCCCACGCCCCAAAATGCTCGAGTGCTTTTGACGTGTCGACTCCTGGTTTGTCGCAACCAGTTGCACATATTAAATGCATCGTGTCACGTACACTTATTGGATTTGAAATTTAAAAAGTTCGTGCTTAGACTTTCTGAACGAGAGTCTGAGATTGTTTAGAGCTTGGACTAAGCAATCTGCTAGCGTTGGAAACCTCAGCAAGCGCATATGAACTGCTGAGAGCTTGGACTCAGCATCCAGATTCTAGCATCCAAAATCTAGCATCCACGTATTGATTGCTGACACCACTTGTAACATAGCATTCACATATTGTCTGCTGAGAGCTTGGACTCAGCAAACATTTCTTAGCAAACGTCTGACCCACTTGTTGCTATTTGCTGAATATTATAACATAATATTCTGATGAAATGCTGAGAGCTTGGACTCCACATTCGACTTCTAGCAAATGTCTGAACTACTTGTTATAATATAACACTTAGCAATTGCTGAGAGCTTGGACTCAGCATTCCTCTTCTTTGCTTAGCACCTGAATCTTAGCAACAAAAATCAGCAACTTGAAAACGTAAGCTAGGATACGTTTATCTCCATCTCCAGAAACCCAAGAAATAATGAGAGTGAGAACTCATTCATCTGCAGCTTCTTCTAATTCCATGAGGCCTAATTTCAGACATAATTCTTTAAATCAGGTCTCAACAAGCGGCTTAGTGAAGATGTCTGCTAGCTAGTCTTCAGTGCATATATGTTGTACATCAATATCCTTCTTCTCTTGATGATCTATGATGAAGTGATGTCGGATATCAATGTGCTTCATCCTGGAATGATGAACAGGATTCTTAGTAATGCACATATCACTATTATTGTCACAATCGATTGACACACATTCGAAGGAATGTCATAATCTAGCAATTGCTGCCTAATCCATAGAACTTGCGCACAACAACTCGCGGCTTCTACATATTCAACTTCGGTTGTAGATGTAGCCATTGAGTGCTGCTTCTTGCTAAACCAGCTAATTAGCTTGTGACCTAGAAATTGGCAGGTGCCACTCGTGCTCTTCCGATCAATCTTGCATCCCCCGAAGTCTGAATCAGAATAACCACTGAGTGCTAGCCCATCGCACCTTGGATACCAAATTCCTAGTCCTTAAGTGCATTTGGGGTATCGGATTATCCTCATAGCAGTATCCAAATGCGACTTCTTAGGATTTGCTTGATATAGTGCGCAAACTCCCACTGCATATGAAATATCAAGTCTGCTAGCTGTTAGATATAGAAAGGATCCGATAATACCTCATAGAGTGTAGGATTCACAGGTTCTCCTCCTTCATCAATGGAGATTTGGCAACTCGTGCTGATTGGAATCCTTAGGCTCTTCGTTTTCTCTGGGCAATACTTTGCGATGAGATCTCGAGTATACTTCCTCTGGTGTATAAAGATCTCTTCACTCGATTGCTGGACTTGAAGTCCGAGAAAGTAGGACATCTTGCCCATCATGCTCATCTGGAAATTACTCTGCATAAGCTTAGAGAACTTGTCACACAAGTTCGGATTCTTCGAGCCAAAGATAATGTCATCGACATATATCTGCACGAGTAATATGCTTCCTTCATCCTTAATGCGAAAGAGTGTCTGATCAATCTTCCCCTTCTTGCAAGAAGAAACTTAGACAAGGTTCCATACTATGCCCTTGGTGCCTGCTTCAAACCATATAGGGCTTTCCTTAGCCTATATACTTGATTTCCTTGTTCGAAGCCCGGTGGTTGCTCAACATAGACTTCTTCTTTGAGCTCACCGTTAAGGAAGACACTCTTCACGTCCATCTGCAGGACTGAGAAGTCATTGGGGCAGCATATGCGAGAAACAACCTTATTGCTTCCAATCGGGCTACTGGAGCAAATGTTTCATCATAATCAATCCCTTCGCATTGCCTATATCCCTTAGTAACTAGACGCGTTTTATTTCGAATGACCATTCTAGATTCATCCTTCTTGTTCTTGAAGTCCCACTTCGTCCCAATGACGCTTTGATGCTCGAGTTTGTTAACAAGATCCCACACATGATTGCGTGTGAACTCAGCAAGCTTCTCCTGTATAGCGTTCACCCAATCTGGAGATTGTAGAGCATCTTCAACCTTTGTAGGCTCTTCATGGGATATATAGCATGCTAGCATCGCATTGCCTTGTTGCGTCCGGATTAGATCATTGACATCATCAATGACAGCATCTAGAGGGTGATCTCGCAGCCATCTCGATCTTCGGTTGCTGGAATTTCAGCATTTGCATCGCCTGCTGGATGGTCGTCTGCTAGACCATTCTCCTCAGCAATCACCTCAGGCTTAGCATTCTGGGCCTCAGCAGCCTGAATCTCAGCATCTGGCATTTCAGTATTCTGAGTCTCGGCAGCTGGAATCTCAGCATCCGGGATTTCAGCATCTTCTTTGGCGATCTCCTCAACAATGCCCAATCTTCTTTCAGCAACGCGTCCTAGACTTCATCATCTTTTACGAGTGATCCCATAATCTCCAAATTATCATTAAGATAAATTTGGTTGGTGGCCTCAACATGATCATTAGCATCATCGGCCGGTTTAGCAGTCTGGTCACCTGCTGAATGGGCCTGAGTAGGATTACAATCATTCATCGAAAGAATTCAAGATAGATTGACCATGGACATCATTAGTCTCATGATTGACATCTTTTTTCTCTTTGATAATTCTGCACACTGAGATAGACTCATCAAAAATAATATTGCATGTTATCTCCACAACTTGAGTCGTCTTGTTTAACACTCTATAGCCTTTGTGAGAAGGGTGTCCATATCCATGGAAAACACCTTCATTAGACTTAGGCAAAAAAGTGTTAAGCTTTGACTTTCCATTGTTATGAATATAACATGTCGAACCAAAAGCACGTAGATGAGTTATGGAAGGCTTACGACCGTTGTACACTTCATAAGGAGTTTTGTTGAATCTTCCATTGATTGCACTCCTATTTTGAGTGTAGCAGGCAGTCATGACTGCTTCGCCCCAATACTTTCCACTCAGCTCAAAGTCAGCTAGCATTGACCGCACTGCTTCCTTCAAGGTCCTATTCCTTCTCTCTGCTAGACCACTGCTTGGGGGTCCTAGCAGTGGATTTCTCATGCCCGATACCAGCTTTGACGCAAAAATCCATCAAAATACCATTGAAAAATTTAGTCCCGTTGTCTGATCTGATTCTCTTAATGGTGACTTCTTTGCTATTCTGCTCCTTGAGGATCAGCTCTGGAAGGATGTGCTTTACTTCATCCTTGGTCCTTAGCAATCGGACCCATGTATACCTGGAAAAGTCATCAACAACCACAAGAGTATAAACCTTTTTACTTACAGTGGCTGGAGTGGTTGGGCCAAATAAATCCATGTGCAAAAGCTCAAGGATTCTTTCTGATGTGGCCTTCTCCGGGTTTGTCTTGAAGGATGCCTTCGTCTGCTTCCCTTGTTGGCGAGCTTTGCATACACCTTCCTTTCTGAAGGTCGCGCCTCAGGCAATCCTACAACAAGTTGATGTTTGGCTAGGTGGTTAATGGTTTTAAAGTTCAGATGAGTTAACCTGTTATGCTACAGCCAATTTGTCTCTTCTTTGTTGAATGCTACGAAACATGTGCTGTTGGCCGCTTTGCCAATCAACGGTGTATAGGCCACCCTTGCAGATGCCTCTGAGCTTCACTTCACATGCAGCCCTGTTAACAATCTCACAACCAATGTTAATGAAATATACATTGTACCCATTCTCATAGAGTTGTCTTATGCTCAGTTGATTGTGCTTGAGGTTGGAGACGAGGGCACCATTGATGATTCTCATTCCATCTTGCTCGATGCATCCTCTTCCAATCACTCGTCCTTTGCTATTGTCACCAAACATGACTGTGGGGCCATAAACTCTTTGAAGTTCTGAGAATAGCTCTTCGCGCCCCGTCATGTGCCCTGAGCAGCCACTATCTAGGATCCATTCATTTAACATGCCTGATGTCTTGGCTCTTGGATCCTGTTCCTGCAAAAATCAACAATTTTGTTTAGGTACCCGCTTAGCATCGGGTCTTGCAGGATTAGCGTGGATCATGGTCCCTTTTGGAACCCACATCTTAGTGATCTTCAAGATTTCCTTCTTGACATCACACTTAGCACCTTTCTCGACCTTAGTTGGATAAGCAAACTTTGCATAATTCGATCTAGGTGGAGTAGTGTGCTTAGCCTTCACAGTCCTTTTAAAAGGAAAATGATTGAACTCAGGCCTCACATAGGTGTTTCTCCTATGTGGTGTGGACTGCTGGTACGACGGTCTTATAACATGGTATTGAACCTGCTTGCGCCTATAAAAGGTAGGATTTACTATCCTAGCATTGGATACACAATGCTCAGCATTCATCCTAGACACTGCTGAGTGTGGCCTAGCGGGCATACTCTGGATCCTCTGCTGAGGTCCAACAGATGCATGCTTAGCAAACACTCTCTGGGTACTCTGCTGAGATGCAGGAGATTTACTCTGCTTACGCCAATCCTTCTACTTAGCAGTTGATGACTCAGCAATAGTCTTTTCCTTACCTTTGTCAGCATTGACTTTTCCAGTGGAAAAGAATGAAATATTTTAATGCTTAGAAAATTCAGCATTTCTACTCACAACTCCCTTAGAGGATTTTCTTACGGCTTCAACACAACCAAGACCTAATCTTGATTTATTAGAATGTCTTCTCTGTTGGCTAACAATGGCACTTAGAACTGCCTTGCTGGATGTGTAAGCACAGATACAATCCTCCTTAGGTTTGTTTTTCAAAGCAAGATTCTCCTTTTCAATATTTTGAAAATTTTCAGCAAGCTTGGAGTAATCAGCTTTGAGTTTCAAAAGTTCCTCACTATCAGACCTTAGTCTTTCGATTTCCTCACTCAAAGATGTAACTTTGAGTTTCAGTGAGGTATTCTCTCCCACAATAACATTTTTTATCTCGTACATTTTTGAAAACTCTATTGAAAGCTTAGTGAGATAATCATCCTCGGTATCTAAAAAAGAGTCCTCCGATTGATGCATGATTGCTGAACTAGAAATGCTAGTAGAATTTACCTCCTGAGCATCAACTGCTAGAGCCGACTCAGCATTCTGCTTAGCTTCAGCATCCTGATCATCAATGATATCTCCCATAAGAACCAGCATGGCCTCCTCATCATCCTCTTCTGAAGAGTAATTCTCCTCTTCATTGTCAGGAATGTCAGGCACCTCGATCCTGGTCAGCAGCGCTCTGGTGACCGCTTTGATAGCTCTTCTCTCAAACCTTTGCTTGAGGCACTCTCTTTCTTCTTGGCTCACCTTAGGACATCTCTTTCTTCTTGGCTCACCTTAGGACACTTGTACTTTAGATGATCTGGCGAATTACATTCGAAGCACGTCCTAGGTTTTCTTTCAGCAGACCGGGAGGAGGATGTGAGCTTGGCTTCTTTGGCTTCCTTTTATGCTTTGGCTTCCAGCATGAGATTTTGAAGCTTTCGCATCTGCTCTTCGAGCTCACTAATCTTGAGATCTACATGTTGTGAGCTTGAGGTTGCCACTTTTGCTGGTGAAGCTGGTGTAGATCTTTCATTGTTGTGGAAGGGCTTCCTTGGCTTCCACTTTCCAATGTCTTTCTTAGCAAAATATGCTAAGTCCTCCGAGGATACAACGGTTGTTGACGAAGTTTGAGCAACAGCTGCTTCGTTCTTCTTGGATTGTTGTATTATAAACTCATGAGCTTTAAGTTGAGCGAATACCTTAGATGTAGACATTTTGTTGAGGTCTTTCTCACTCAGACTCGTCATCTTCACGAACGTATCGCTCCTTGGAAAGAGTTTGGAAATAATCTTGTTATTCATCTCTCTGTTTTCATATGTCTTTCCCAGGTTCCGAAGCTCTCCCATGATGGTGTTGAATCTTTCTTCCATTGCTTGAATGGATTCACCTGCAAGCATAGAGAAAGACTCATATTTATCAACGGCTACCTGGAGTTTATTTCTCTTCATTTGGTCTGTCTCCTGGGAAGATGCGCACACAAAGTTCCACATCTCCTTAGCTGTGTCAAAATCTAAGGCTTTGTCATTCATCAACGGGGGTAGACAGTCTAGTATGAGCTTCTTAGCAAGATACTTCAGCTGAGCTCTTTTCTTGTCCTCGACCGTCCATTCCTCGAACGTTTTCTCGACCGTTGGAAGTGGTCTCGGTTCCCCCTCAAAAACTGGACCAATGAAGAGATTAGGCTTCATGATCTTTATGGGTCCTTTAGAGAGAAAATCCACCATCTCCGGATGTATACTTTGGAGTTGTATAGTGGTCATCTTCTGCCATGAGTTGAACTTCTCCTTGTTATACTTTGGTAGAGTATGGTTCATCTTGGCAAGCTTGGTGTTCCTGAGCTAAACAACAAAAACAGTGCAAGGAAAATATAGATTTGGTCGAAGCGACTTAGAAGAAGTAAGTCTTACGACCTACCGCTCTGATACCACTTGTAGGTCCCAAATCAGAGTCGTTGTTAAAGCAGCGGAAGACTAAGTTAACAAATGTAGCGGATATAAAGTTATTTTGCACTTAGTTTCTTCACAAATGCTTAGCTCGAGGTAGGTGTTAGATTGTTTCAGAGATATACTCTAGCAACTTGAGGTTGCTAGGTTTTAAATCAACACACAAAAACAATAAAACAATAAAAGAACACAAGGATTTATCGTGGTTCGATCCTTAAAGATCTATGTCCACTCCTTAGTCAATCACTGAGAATTGCACTAAAAAGATATGTTCAAGTACAAGGAATCGCCTATCTCCTGCAGCAGGTGGTGAACTTTCGAGCCAGCCACTACAAGATTATCCTCCGTTACTTGGATCTTTTAGTTGGTAGCTGCGGCTAAGTCAAGGGCAAAACCTACGTAAAACTTGGCCTTACTGCAATGGAAGCTTTATAGTTCCTTCCGAATTTTCCTGGGGGTTTTCGGCAACAGCCCGTGATAGTCAATCTCTTTTCAGAGATGTGACTGCTAGATGCTTCCTAGGATGGAATTTATCCCAATGATTAGATTCTTGAGCAAAGTCAAGGAATCTCTTCAATGTAGTATCAGATATTCAATGAGGGGGACGCTACGGTTGTTGAGAGCTTTGAATTATTCTCTTTAAGGAGCTCTCAACTAACTACTCTCTTTTTTCTTTGTTCGCTTTGTAAAAGGAATCTCTTGCAATTTGCAGTTGTTCAGGTTTTGGAGAGTTGAGTAGTATGAGCAGTAGTGTCTCTATATTGTTTGGACTTCTCTTTTATATCTGGAGATTCAAACTTTGAATCTCCAGACCCGTTAGACACAATGGTCCTCCTTGTCCAAAAGAGCTTCTGCTTTTTCCATCTTTTCTGGCATAGTACAGTGCTTTTCGACCTACTTCGGGAAAGCTTGTCGTCCTTGGTTGTACTTTTGTCAGAACGATAGTATTAGCAGTCGTTTCTGGATATTTTCTTTGCTTAGTATTCTATTGGAGAATGCTGGGAACGATCTGCTAAGCCTTTTGATTGCTGAGCTCTTCTAGCAATCTGCTAAGTACTAGCGAATGCTGACTCCTTCAGCATTCTGCTATCACTTGATATCTTGCTTCCTGATTGTTGTAGCTTCTAGCAATCTCCTGAGCATTGGCAAATTCTGACTCCTTCAGCATTCTGCTATCTCTTTGCTTCCGACTGCTGAATAAGTATTGCTAGTAGTCTCTTTCTTCAGCATATGACTACTAGCGCCTTAGCAGTCATTCTTTTCAGCACTTGACTGCTAACTGAATAAGTATTGCTAGTAGTCTCTTTCTTCAGCATATGACTACTAGCACCTTAGCAGTCATTCTTTTCAGCACTTGACTGCTAACTCCTTAGCAGTCACTTTGTCTGCTTGCAACTCTAGCATTTTCGAAGTTGCTTGGAAAATGAATTTCTTCATTCCATTTGCTGAATCCTTCAGCAATCTTCTCAATCACTTCTAATCTATTACAACTCGATAGATTTCCTAAATAAGACATTACACAAGAGTTGCTAGACTATCTAGATTTCAGCAATGATCGACCAAACTAACTAAGGCTTTGATTCAACAAAACCTTTACAATTTGATATAAAGAGGGAATTTACAACATTAATCTAGGAATAATTACCAACAACTTATACTGAGAAGATTGTGTTTCAGACTGGTGACTAAGGATATGTTCTGGATGGTAATTTCGTTGTGCTCCACGCATCCTTTTCCAATCATTTGTCCCGTGGCCTTGTTCCCAAAGCTGACTAATGCTCCTTCGTACATCACAAGGTTCTTGATTAGATCCTTTTCTCCTGTCATGTGAGCCAAGCATCCGCTATCTAAGATCTATGTTCTTGTCTTCTTTTGGGGACTTGGCCTCCGAATTTTGCAGTTTGAAGCGCTTTTTTCTTCGTCATCGGTAACGTCTCCACCAATTGCTGCCATGAAAGCAAGTAGTGCTTCCTCATCTCCTTTATCCTCAGACGTGTAGTATCCATCATTATGGTTCGAAATGTCTGGCACTTCAGTTCTTGTGAGCATTGCTTGGGCAACAGCTCTGGATGCTCTCTTCTCGAACACCTTCTTCAATTTGTCTCTCTCCTCCTGAGAGACAAGGGGGCATTCATACTTCAGATGATCTAGAGAGTTGCACTCATAGCATGTGCGTGGCTCTCTCTTCGTGAACCTTTGCTCACTGGATTGTGCTTCCTTTTCCTTTCCTTTCGCCTTCTCGAGAAGTGTTGTCAGGTTCCTCAGCTGTTCCTCCAGTTTGGCGACCGACAGTTCAGTTTCCTTCTTCTGAACTGTGTTGGAGGTATCCTTCACTGGTGAAGATTGATGGGCAGTTTTCTTGAAACAAACTGGTCTTTTTGAGCGCCTTTGGAAATATCTCTTTACAAAGAATGTTGCATCACCATCAGCTACTAAATTTGGGGTTCGAATAACTTCATTTTTGTTCACCATCTGGATATCCCACTCATGGGCTTGTAGTTCGGCGAACAGTTCTTTGGTCAACATTTTTTAGAGGTCCATGGTCTTCAGGTTGGTGGTTTTAACAAACCAATCTTCCTTTGGCAGTCTTGAGAGAATTTTGCCATTCATGTCTGCCACTTTTTCTTCTCTTCCAAGATTCTTCATGTCCTGACGATGGTGTTGAACCTTGCTTCAATCGATTTAATTGTCTCGCCAGGTAGCAACTGGAAGGATTCATACTTTTCCACGACAACCTGTTTCTTGTTGCGTTTCATCGGTTCTGTTTCTTTAGTGAGATCATTGATCCAATCCCAAAGCTCTTTGGTCGTGTTATTTTCTACGGCAACGTCCTGGAGGGAATTTGGGAGGGATTGTATGATCATCTCCTGTGCGATGAAATCGACTTGATGACGTTTCTTTTCCTAAAATGTCCAGTCTTCCTTTGGCTTGTCTACGTACTCGACACCGCCTGGATTATCTCCTACCGTAGTTCTGACTTTAGGCGTCAGAATCTTCAGAGGTCCATTCTTCAGAACTTCATCCCTCTCTGGATGTTGAGCTCTTAGCTGAATAAGACACTTCTTCTTCCATACTTCAAACATTTCTGGATTGTACACGGGAAGGCTAGGATAAGTCATCATTTTCTAAAAATAATCTGCTCGTTAAACACACTAAACACACAGTTAGAGTGTAAGGAAGTACGGATCCGGTCTTAATTGACTCAAAACAGGACAATCTAGAAAGACCGACTTGCGCTGATACCACTTATTGCTCCTAGATCAGAGTACGTGTAATGTGCAGCGGAAGTATTTAAGCAGTTAAATACACTCTAAGTATGAGTAGTTCAGTTTCTAAATAACACAGTTTTGCGTAATAGTTTTAGAAACACAGTTTACTTTAGCTAGCAGTTTATACTCTTCAACACTTACACGATAAGTGTTGAAGGTTTCAAGATATAGTTGAAAACTGTAAAGTGCGTAAGGTAAATAAAACAGTAAACGACACAGGATATTATAGTGGTTCGGAGCCTTAAGTCCTACGTCCACTCTTCGAATATCAGATCCAGTAATTCACTAAGTTATGAAGTTACAATCCTCACAATCTATAGCCAGTTGCTGTAGAGACCTCTGTCCACAGCACAATGGATCACTCGCCCAGGAAGTTGTACTTCACTTCTTCTTCAGGCCGTCGAAGGCTATGCGTCTTCTTTGTGGACCGGCTCGAAGTTGGACTAAGGACAAACCTCCCTTTTCCTTCTTCGGTAGGTTGGATGGTTGTGTTCTTCCCAGAATGTTGGCTGATCGGTAGTTGTCTGTGATAACCTGTTCTTCCTTTGCAAGATTAGGCTGCTATGTTCTTAGTTCTTAAAGTAAGAACACCAAGATAGTAGATTAAGTCAGCTGACTTAATCCTCGTGTACTCAAAGTCACACGGTGAATCTCCAAAGATTCTGTTAGCAATGAAAGCTTTGTGTTCAATAAATGTACCACGATATTGATGTCTTCTCGCTTGATAGCGTTTAATGCTTGAACTTTAGTTTCAGTCGAGAGATAATAAATATGTCGGAGATTCAAATCTGGGAAGGTATTCAGATGAGCAGAGAGGCAAAGGTTTTCATGTCTCTGTTGTTCCTGCTATTTATACCTCTAAGTAGTTGTCATAAGTACCATTCTTAGGAATACCTGGATTAAATCCATAATTCCATGAATTACTTAAAACTACTTAGATTGATGTAACCTATCTCTATAGAGATTATTTTAAATTATACCTTAGAACACTGATAGTTTATGTAATCAAGTAATGAAGAGATAATCATCTATAATAGAAAACACTGCTATTCATTCATGATAGATAAACTCTATCGAATAATTGATAATCCATTACAATAGATGAAGGATATGTTTATCAAAACCAAAACAACATCTCTTCAGAAACTTGAATTAAAATAGAGTTTTTTAACATAAACTCAAAGTAAAATCTCCATCAGCTGAAGTAGTAACTTCCAACATCAATCTTGGAGATGGTAATCCCGCCATCTTCAAGCCTTAAGCTTGATTCCCTGCAAAGGGTAGCAAACACGATTAGTGACCTCAATTACCACTACCCACTAAGGAGTAGAAAACCGATGCAAAACATGTTTCAACAAGCAATGCAAAAGATGACGTACCTTGTCCCTTTGTTATCAAACTTGGACAATTTACTTTCCAGTGACCCTTCTTGCCACACTTGAAACATTTGTCCTTCTTGTTATCTTTCTTTCCTTTGTTCTCTCCTTTACTATTCTTCTTCTTCATGTCATTACGACACGATTTAGAAGAACTTTTAGCAAGAGATCTGGAATGAACTGATAAGGCAAGACTACTCCCACTGCTTCCTTCATTCCTCTTTTCTTTGACATCACTCTTTCGACTCGAAAGCAAATCAGAGTGACTCACAGAAAAGACTGAAGAAGCTTCTGTTGATACAAGATCCTTGAGCAGACTGTGAACAGTATACTCACTCTTGTTTTTCTCAACAGAAATTCTGAAGTCATCAAATGACTTCGGTAACGTGTTGAGTATCAAGTCAATTTTGACATCATTGTCAATTTGACCACCCATTAATGTGTACTCATCTATGAGCTGGATGAGTGATTCCACATGTTCACGTACCGAACAGTTCTGACCCATTTTATGTCTTACAATACGCTTGATAAGACTGGATCTAACATGTCCATCGAGTCCACCATATGCTACGTCAAGACGTCTCATAATGTCACGCGCAAGCCATACATTATTATAACGAGGATGCAGTGCATCTGACATACCAGCCAAGATTTATTGTCTGGCCATGCCATTCGACCACATCCACATGTGATACTGTGCACACTCCTCATCGGAAGATGTATCAGTCGGCGAACTCGGACAGGGAGTTTGCAGAACAAACAAATGTCCAAATGAATTCAAGAGCTTGACAATGTCACTTTTCCATCCAGGAAAATTCAAACCAGTTAAGGAATTGTGAACGATATAATTGATGAGCGATGCAATAATAGACATATCTGAAAACAAATAAGCGAATTAAAGTAAGCACATACTACGAACAATTGAAACAGATATGCATAGAACCTTTAGATAAAACAATGCAATTTGCTTCCTCCAATTGCCCAAGCTAATTTACTGCAAGCTGCTTCAGCAGACGTTTACAGCAAACGCTCAACCAGACCAAAATATGTCCTTTAATTTCTCTCCATGCCAGGTATCCGTCGGCAAAAGAAATTAATATTGGAGATCTTTAGACCATGTTCACCTATCCGGAGCAGGGACATCATTCATGAGTTATACTCCAGGCAACATCTAAGCCAATTAACCACAATCCTAACTCCGGATGTTAAAAGGCGATTTGGCATACGTACTCGACCCATACCGCATGCCCTTTACACCCTTCGTTATCTCATTTAGATTAATCTTAGAGACCAGTGAAAGTTGTCTCAATGCAAGCCGCTTCAGCAGACGTTTGCTTAGAGGCTCCCACTTCTCATCTTAAACTAAATGTTTTATTTAGAAACATCATCGCATTAGAAATGGTAAATTATTTCTAATGCAAGCTGCTTCAGCATTCGTTTACGCTTCGAAATGCCTTACTTCTAATGAGAGGTCGTATTTGTGGAGGTCTAATGATCTTGGTTAGAGAAGAACCAAAATCCAACTTAGTATTTTTAATTCTAAAGGTTTCATGCGCACACATTATTTTATGTTCCCATAAATTATGTCACACCCAAAATTCCATCATAAATTAATATGTTCCCGGAATTTATAGACACAATTTAAAATAAAATAAATCACATAAGACATGCTCAAAAATTAAATTGCAACATGCTTATAACAGTAAATAATTAAAGCAAATAATCATGCTTCCTATTATTTACTAGTGCGCACATAATAAATCACATCAATACGAGAATAAATAAATAAACAAATAAATTCGCGTGGCCCCTCAGATGCGGTTACATGGAAATAAATTAAATCTAACTATTACAAGATTTAATTCCAATATAGATCTTAAAACTGGGCCTCTGTTGGACTTGAAATCTGATTTGGACTTGCATCAACAGCAATTGGGCTTCAATTAGGGTTTCTGGCCCAAATTGTGCAACCAAACCCTAATTTCAGACTGCGGGCCACCTCCGGGCTAAGAAGCCCGATTTTCGGCCCGGGCTGGGAACCCTAGGGTTTTGGAAAACCCTAGCTGCCAACAGCAAGCAGCCCGCCGCCGCCGCCACGTCTGACCGCCGCCTGCGGCCGGAACTCGCAGCCGGCCATCGCCCCTGCTCAGCCTTCGTCGCCAGCCCGCTCGCCGCACCGTGGATCCGCCATTTCCGGCGATTGGAAGTCCGCCCGACGCAATAGCCAGGCTGCGCAGCAGCCTTCCTTATCGCGCACGGCAGCGCGCTGGCGCTGCAACCACCACGGCCCATCGCTGCAGCAGCCGTCACCGGGGCAGGCGCTCGTGAATTAGCCGAACCCACAGCCTTGTTGCGCACACCGGAGGAAGACAGGTTGAACGGAGTAGCAGCAGTCATCGCTGCAAAAGCTGCGCTGCTCCATAACTGCCGCGCGCAGTCGCGCGCGGCTGTGTTGCCTCGCCGACCACCCCATGCCGTGTGCAGCCGCCTGCAGTACACGCTAGATCCGCATCGTCACCGGTTTAAACAAGCAGCAACGACCAGACCTAGGGCGCGGCCCAACCGTAGGGAAGAACCCCTGCCGCCGCCACCCACTGTCGTGGTCGCAGCCGCCGACGAGATCTGAGTGGTAAGGAGACTGAACCCTAATCCATGTCACCTTCTCTGTTCTTCCTTCTTCAAAGCTCGTTCTTCTGGATCTCAAATTTTTTATAGATTTAAAACAATAGAAAATACAAAAATAGATCTAGATCTATTACATGATTTTCCCTATTAAATCTAACCACAGATTTTCTCGTGGTGAAAAACAGATCCAAAAATGAGAAGGCCTCGAGAACAAAAACATCCACGACAATATAAATCCATCCATGAACATACATATTTATTTAATTTCAATCTATCCAAGATAGAACCTAAGAACATGAACCTGGCTCTGATACCAATTGTAGGGTTTGAGTCTATGATGGACAACATGAGTTGCCATTAATTAAATTCTTGCCAAGGATCGTTCTTAGGGTACCAGGAACAAATTTCAATTAAATAAACCATGTGATCCTATGCATGCTCCTACAATATTAATTGCAGAGAAAGGATTTAGAGAATACCTGATTTCACCGTTTAATCTACAGATCTAGATCGGAGCCAATAACGATGAAATTGATCTGGATCTAAATATGAACACCGGCGATGAACAGTTGTTCCTACAGATCTGATCTTCTGATCTGTTCCCTTGCTCCTTGGAAATCTGGTGAGGATTATCTACCAAGTTGAATCCGAGATCTGGAGAAATCGATCAGTTTCCCCTTCGGATCAGCCGCCACCGTTCTCACTCAATATACTGAATATACTGAAAAGTCTCTCATGTGATCTGATAGAGAGAAGGCATATATATAGTGTTAGGGTTTTGAGATTTCCTAACCCTAATGGGCTTGAGCAGTTCATGGACCAGACCAGGGACCAGATGCAAATAATAAAGTGGGTCCACTTTATTAATTAATCCTTCCTTGTTCAACCCAGAACATAATTAATTAATAAAACATTGTTTTAACCTTCACCACGGTAACAATGCTGACTTGCCCCTTTATTGCCACGTTATTAGGAACGGGTTGCACCAAACTAACATGATCCACATATTTAAGGTTTTAGACATTCATTAATTAATTTGGCTTATGACAATCAACCATAATTAATTAATCTCTTATTTCCTGAGTAATACCACTCACTCCTTTTTACTTATGCCTGGATTAAATAATTCAACCTGCAGGGTTTAACATAATGAACCTTGTGAGCTCCTCAGGGAATGTCACCATCCTGAAACGAATATGCTTTACCTAAACGTCCAGCCTAAGCAGGCCACACACAAATTGCCAACACCCAAAATACGGGTATAAGAGTACATGTAAGACTCGCCACCATGGTAAATCAAAGTGTGGTCAATCTGTGTGTGCCCCTTATCCTTCAGTTAGGTTTAAGATCATAGGAAGTATGTTAGGGATCTGGCTCATTCATATGTTAATGAGAATGGCACATCCCACTGTTGAACCCATCAATACATAACCATGTACCAACACATCAAGTAGCTAGGATAAGCCCACTTATGAACCGATGTGCCGCAGCTTAGACCGACAGCCTATCCAAGGACTGTCTCAGTTGTGATACTGTTTATATCTCGCTAGGTCAAACGACTCATATGATCCTCTGTGATCTCCTACACACCATATGATCATCCCTATAGGCGAGATAATATGATATTATGGTTCGTTGTACGTTTGTTTCATCAGACATCGAGCATTGTTGTAGCAACACATATATGAAGACCAGTGTACAAAACACTTAATCATATATGCTTTCAGTATACAATCCCAACTATTAAACCTTGCTTCCATCGATTTGATTGTCTCGTCAGGTAGCATCTTGAAGGATTCATATTTCTCCATGACGACTTGCTTCTTGTTGCACTTTATCGATTCTGTTTCTTTAGTGAGGTCGTTGATCCAATCCCAAAGTTCCTTGGCCGTGTTGTTCTCTACGGCTGTGTCCTGGAGAGAATCTGGGATGGATTGTATGATCAATTCCTGTGCGATGAAATCGACCTGATGATGTTTCTTGTCCTCAAATGTCCAGTCCTGCATTGGCTTGTCTATCAACTCGACACAGCCTGGATCCTCTCCTGCTGCAAGGTGAACTTTAGGAATCTGAATCTTTAGAGGTCCATTCTTCAGAACTTCATCCATCTCTGGATGTTGAGCTTTTAGTTGAATGAGACATTTCTTCTTCCATACTTCAAACTTCTCTGGGTTGTACTTGGGAATGCTTGGATAACTCATCTTTATCTTAAGATAATCTGCTCGCTAATCACACTAGACAAATAGTGAGAGTGTAAGGAAGTACGGATCTGGTCTTAAGCGACTCAAAACAGGTCAGTCTAGAAAGACCGACCTGCGCTGATACCACTTGTTGGTCCCAGATCAGAGTACATATAATGTGCAGCGAAAGTATTAAAAAAGTTAAATACACTCTAATTTGCGGGCAGTTCAGTTTATTATCAATACAAATTTTTTTGCTACACTGTTCTGCTTTGCAGGGCAGTTTGTACTTGATCGGTCAGACGTCGAACTGAAGGGATTCGTGAACTGAATCACGAAGTCCGTTTGCCAAGGATCGTTAATTGAAATATCAAAAATAAATTGATATGCCTATGATTAATCCTAGCATGCTCCTATTGAATATGCATAAGGGGGTTTATGCGGAACACCTGGATTGCGAAACCCTGAAGAACGAGTGCGCGGAGATTCCCCTTGATCTTTTTCCCACGCACAAAGATTAATTTCCTAACAGATTGAGGAAATAAATCTGAAAATTCATAAGTAATTTTCGAAAACAAGAAGGAGAGAGAAGAAAGAAGATAATCCTCCTTATCTGATCTTCTGATCTGTATCCCAACTTAATCTGAATATCTGGTGAAGATTCCCTTCAGATTCCTTGCCCGGTTGAGAAGCAGAATTTCCTCCTCGTTTCTCAGATATAGTCGATCACCACAGCTCCCGAATTCTGGTTTGATGTGTGCAACTTATGATCTTGTGGTGTGTAGAGATCTGAGGAACTGAGGCCTATTTATAGGAAAATACTGGACTTCTATTGGGCCTGAGTTTCATGGGCTAGACCAGGGACCAGAATGCAAATAGCAAATAAGGCCTATCAATTAATTAATTCCCATATTCAACCCAGAATATAATTAATTAATTAATATTGATTCATTCCACCAGAGAATCAATACTGTCCTACCTATTTGCTACCACATTTTGAGGTACGGGTTGCATGGGCTCGGTTTATCCCCACATTTAAGGTTACAGACATTCGTTAATTAATTTAAGCTCTAACAAGCTATTTAATTAATTAACATCTTACATTCCTGAGTCAATCCACTCAAACCTTTTCACTTATGCTTGAACTTAATCAGCCTGCAGGACTTTAGCATAACGAACCTTTTGAGTTGCTCAGGGAATGTTACCATCCTATACTGGATGTGGTTACCTAGTTCCAGTACCAGACAGTCATACACAGACTGCTATTACCCAAGATACAGATATACAGGCTCAACCAGTGCCTTTCACTGCAACTCAAAGTAATACACAATCTGCATATACATTTGTACCTTCATATAGGCTTAGGATCTCATCAAGCCATAGAGATCTAGATTCTTTTAATGTCAGATAAAAGAATCGATCTCGACTTAGGTCCTTATTAATGTGTGCCCCACACCAGCATACCAAGCTATCCAAGATAAGATGCTTATTACCGCGTATGCTGCAGCCTACACCGACAGTTTATCCTGGAACTGTCTCAGCTGTGATAACCATTTATATCTCGCTAGGTCAAACGATCCATACGATCTTCTGTGATCTAATACACACCGTATGATCTCCCTATTGACGAGATAAGAGGATAATTGCGTTTGCGACACATGTTTGTTAATTCAGACAGGAGATGATCATACAACATTTATGATTCCCAGTATATTAACGAATCGACCTTGTACATAATATACCAATCATAATGCTTCCAGTATATAAATCCATCACGAACAACGTTGTACGCCAGTCTCAACTGAGTGTCTGACTGTCTTTTATCATTGACTTCCTTAGAGTTCTTCTGCGACTAATCGACATCTTGCAATGTACGCATTCTTTGACGCAAAATTGTCTTGGTCTGAAACTGCGAGCGCCTCTTGACAGTTTCTATGTTGTTCCTCTCTTCATCCTTTATGTTTGACAGTTTATCTCATCTGAATGGCGTCTTCTTCAAAATTGTTCCACAGTTTTGACAATTCTCTTCTCCTAGACTATTACAACTCGATTTATATACAATGATTACATGAGGTAATAACTCTAAGACCTAGACTTTGGTATATAGTTTTGACACATCAAAACATCAATTTAAGGTGGGATTTCTACATCAACACCTAACACCATATTTAAGGTTGCCGACATTCATTAATTAATTCGAGCTCTGACAAGCTCGAAAATTTATTAATATCTTTTATTCCTAAGTTACACCACTCATCATTTTCATTTATGCTTGAACTTAATCAGCCTGTAGTACTTTAGCATAAATGAACCTTCTGAGCTACTTAGGAAATGTCACCATCTTATACTGGATATGATTACCTAATTCCAATCACAGACAATCATATACGAATTGTTATCACCCAAGATGCTGATATACAAGTATATGTAAGACTCTCTATCATAGCATCTCAAAGGGACACACAAATCTGTATATAATTCTGGACCTTCATTAGGCTTAAGATTCCATCGAGCCATCAAGATCAAGATTCATTTAATGTCAGATAAAAGAATCGATCTTAGTTAGATCCTATAAATACGTATCAAACGTACCAGCACATCTAGCAACCAAGATAAACTACTAAATACTAAATGTGCCTCAACCTAAACAATCAATCTATGCTGGGGCTGTTTTAGCTGTGACAACTGTTTATATCTCGCTAGGTCAAGCGATTATTTCCATGATTTCCTACACACCGTGTGATCTCCTTATCGACGAGATAAGAGGATACCATTGTTCGCTTTGTATGCTTATTAATCAGACATGAGAATTGTATCATTGTATACAAGACATTAATGATTACCAGTATATCAAACAAAACTGTTTACCGATATACCGACCATAATGCTTTGCAGTATACACAAACCTAACAGTTTCCTCAGAGGAGGTCGTCTAAAGGATGTCTCTGGATAAGGTTGTTAAGGTCTCAACCTGAATAGCGAATAAGGCTCAGTACTTGGGAGAAAGGCGCCAGCGGTTGTAGCAACCCCTTCTTTCGCTGAAACAACTCTAACGACCCATAAAATCATGAAGAACATGACAACTAGGGTTTAGAACGTTATGAGACATGTATTTGACCCCCTTTATGATTTATAAATAGGGGGAATCAACATCATTTTTGCTTCCTATTGACTTCTGTACTAGAAATGCTCATTTTAGCTTATGTGAAACCCTACTGCAACATTTGTTCGACCTGTTACAGTGTACTATGCACCTGTTTTTCTTGATATTAAACGGTCATCTGTTCTCATTTACAATTCAATCGTTCACTTATTATTATCACGTGCTAATTTTGTATTATCTTATTAATTTTAACTCGTTTGTAATCATTATTTTCGATTATTTTGTATTATTTCTTGCTATTTTTCCATACAGTTCCTTACCGTATTCATACAAAAATTGAACCTCAACAGTTGCCGACCACGAAAAGTTGGAGTCGGTTAAAACTTATCATTGGCTACATCTTGTTGGGCAAGATGGACTTCGACGATTGGAACGGTGCCCAATGATTTTTAAAGGCGGGCTATCGGGCCTTACCTTGGATTTGTGTGTTGGGCCCATCCTCAACAATGTCCCTCTAAAAAATATATTTATTACAAAGATCAAATTATTAGACTTCATTCATGGTAGTTACTTATTCAATGAGTATTTTTTAAAGACCGAATTAACTTAGGGAGTGTTTGGTTGGTAGGTTTCGGAATCATGGAATGAAATGATTCTGAAACCCACCGTTTGGTTGGTGGGTTTCATTCCAAATGGAATCATTTGATTCCCCAATATATGGGTATTCACATTTCCCACCAAATTGGTGGGTTTAGCTTTCATTCCCAAATCTCATTCCAAATTTTTTATATATATAAATTTATTATTTTTAATACCAATATTAATTTATAATTTATAATGAAGATAATAATTAAAAATATAAAATCTTAAAATATTATAAAATTTTATTATTATATTAAATAAGAAATATTATAATCATAATTTATATTAATTATAATATTATATTAATATATTCTAAAAATAATAATTGAAAATCTATATAACAATATTATTATTATATTAATTATTATACTTTATAGTTAATTAATTCATATTTAATTATATTAATTTATATATTATAGTTAATCAATTATTATATTAAATATCATAATTATAAATTTGCAATATTATTCTAACATATTTAGAAATAATAATTTAAGATTAATATATTATTATTACAAATTTACTAATATATTATAATATTATAAAAAACCAAGAAAAAATATTTATAGTAATATTACTATAATTAATTTCATTTTATTATTATTTCAAATTTCTTATATTTAAATTTATATTTTTTATATTTTTTGTTTATTTAAATTATATTTTAGTTCTAATTTCATTGCGATTCTGGAGAGTCAAACTAAACAATTTTAATGGAATCTCTAAACCCATACTCATTCCCTCTACTTTCAAATTCATACCCATAGTTATTTCGGAATGTTAAACCAAACGCCCCCTTAGTATATTGAATCCCTTAATATATATCGCTTTATTTTTCAAAATAAAAAATTCAGACATCTATATATTATAATAAAACAGTTCCGAAAAATTCCCGCCCAAATTTTTGAAAGTCGCGAATGTCTAATTTAATGCTAGGTTTAATTATTTGTCAAGAAAAAAAAAATCATACCCTGAAAAGCAAAAGGCTTAACAACTGTTACAATGTTGCCGAGCCGCAGTGGAGCATGGGAAATGGTAACAATGTAGAAACCAAACGTCTTTATAATTAATACTACAACCCAAAATTTACTACTTCAGCTTTTAAACTTTACATTTCCAAGAGTTATTTTGAATTCAAATATTCAAGTATGTAGACATTATTCCATCTATAAATACACCTATTTTGCTTATTTGAAATAAACCTTCTCTAGACTCACGCAAAAGAAAAATTTTCTTGATATTCTATTGTGATGTGAATGGGAGAGCCCTTGCCACATTTTTTCTTTTCACCAAAGGTCTCCCCTATCATCCTCCCTAACAGTTTTACCTATCTCGCTGTGACACTGTGTAGACTTCGACGACACAGAACATCAACAAACTCGATCGGTTGTTGAGTCTGAGTATCCTTCTTCGCAGCTTGTGGATGACTTTGAGAATGGTGTCAGCGCCTCCCTGAATGACAAGAAACTGTCGAGGAAAATGTACACCGATTATGAAAAAGGGAGCAAATCATGAATACATAGTGGTTTTAGGGTCTAGGCCTCTAAGGGTAGCTTTTTTTGTTTGTATAGTCACTCAATAATTAATCCGAAAGGAAACGGGATCTTTGGAAGAAGGTGGTGCGAACATGTTGATATAAATTTTTTGTTTCTTTTTTGGATTTCTCTTTATTTTTTCAACATGTAAAATGAAATTCAAATTTTGTTTTTTTATTTTTTTAATACAAGTATTTTGAAATTTATTATAATTTAATTTATACTTTTGCTATTTTTTCAAAAATAGGATGATATATAGGGAATTGTATTTTTGCAATTTTTTGAAACGATGTAAATTATCATGACATAAATTTATTGACATGGAGTATTGGGAAAAGGTTAGGGTGTGTTGGAACTTGGAAGCAGGAATTATAGAGAAAAAAGTGTTGTGGAAGCAAACACAGGGGAAAAAAAAAGATGTGGGTTATGACTTATGACAGATTGTGTTTAATTGGTGTAAGCTTAAATAAATTCATATTATTAATTTATTTTGATTGACATATTGACATTAATGAGTCCTTTCGCTCGGGGTGTAGTTGTCACAGATTCGAGCTCCCAGGGAGACATCTGGGTGTGTGAGTGTATGGGTGAGTTTAAAATTAATGTAGACTTATTAAAAAAAAAAAAATCAAAATGAGAATTTTATATATATTAAATTATTTTGTATATTTTATATTGAAACATTCCTAAATAATTTTATAATATTAGATATTTTATACATCATATCATATTTTTCTTTTGAGATAGATTTCACTAGCTAATTTAAATTTACCAATCTAGATGTTATATGTATAAATTGTAAATGATGCAATAGAATAATTTTTTGATATAGTTTGATAGTAATTAGTAAAGATCATTAAGTATCTTACTAAAAAATATCATTTAAATATAATTTAAAATGATAAGATGTCAAGAGTGAATGTATTTGGGAGATCAGCCAAATTTGTAGGCGAATTACATAGAGAATAGCATACTAATTTATTATTTGTATTTTTAATTAGTAAATAGTTAATGTAATCATTCGTGGATTCTAATCTAATAAAATCTATTATTTAGATTACACTTTTATTTTATTTTTGTGTATGAATATGAAAACCTTAATTAATGAGCTGATAAATAGGAAGTCCAAGATAAAATAATCTCTTTCCCGCACACCTAGGGGTGAGTATTTGGATATTTGGTGCGGTTATTGCGCGTAAAATAATCGAAATTAAAACGAAAGAAATCGAACCGAACCTAATTACCGAAATAACCGAACCGAAATTTTAAATTTGGTTTTCAGTTTTTTTTCGGTAATTCGGTTATAACCGAAATTATTATTTTGGAAATTGAAAATAAATAAAAATGAAAATCAATAAAAATAAAAGTTATTATTATTAAAAAAATAATAATAATATATAAATAAAAATTAATAAAAAACAATAAAACAATAAAAATAAAAATTATTATTTTAAAAATAATAATATATTTTATTTAAAATAATAATAATATATATTATTTCGGTTAATTCGGTTAGTTCGGTTATTACGGTTCCCAAAAAAAATAACCTAACCGAAAACCAAAAACCAAAGTTGTAGAAAAAAAAATAACCGAACCGAACCGAAAACCAAAATAACCGAATCGAAATAACCAAAATTTATTCGGTTCGGTTCAATTTTCGATTTTTCGGTTTTTTTGCTCACCCCTACCCACACCTTTTTGACTAGGTGTTGGAGCGAGGTGATATTTTTGCACATAATAGATGAATATTGCTACAATTCTTTTTTATTAGTTTTTTAAAGTTATTTTTTATTAATTTAAATGTATGATTTAATGCATTTAGAAATTGAGATACATTTCAATAAAAATTATATTTATAAAATTATTCCGTGCAACGCACGGGTGTAATTCTAATATTCTAATATATATACTTTCGTTAATTATATTTTAAAATTATAAATTAAAATATATATTTGATTGTGCAAATTTAGTATATTTAAAAATAAAAAATACATTATTTAAAATATCTAAACCCTAATATTTTATCTAACAGCCAACATTTTCTCTCTCAAACGACACTCACCCTCAAAGATTTGCCGCCGCTCGTGCTGCCACCCATCACCCACCGCCGCCCTGCTCGCCGGCGTCGCCCCTCCGTCGGCTAGCGGCTCGTCTCTGTGGCTGTGCTGCCACCGCCGACTACTACTCGCACGCAGCCAGTCAGCCACCCCTCCGCTGTTGTGCCCTTACTGTAAAGGTGATTCCAAAAAAATGAAATATTTTTACACCTTTACTCATTTTGGTAAATATTTGGCCGTGTATTGAATGTTTAGTTTCTAAAAGAAAACTTGAGAAATTCTCTTGCCAATCGATCATCTATCATTTACTATGGATTGATTAAATTTGTGTTGAAACTTATCTCAATCTTTTCATATTAATGTCAGATATACATTCAATTCAATTTAGGATCTTGCTTATGTTTTCAAAATTCTTTATGGTTATTGCCCCAATTAATCTGATTCCCTTTTTCTGGATTTTTTATTTTAATTTTTTCATTTAGTTGATTGCTCGGCAACTACTTTGTCATTCGTTCAATATTTGACATTGAGGTCATGTTGTTGCTGGCCTTTGGTTTATTTCAATTGTGGGCAATACTTTGTAGAATTAAGTTTTACAAAAATCTATAGAACTTTCTAAAAAATCAGATAGATATAGAATTAGATAGATATAGAATTATAAAGATTATTCTAAAAACTAGGGTGGTTAAATCCCAACCATTCGTTACTATATAAATAGGGGTTGTATTATCACATTTGTATCAAGAAAAAAAAAACATTCACTAAATAAATTTCCTTCTTATGTTAAATATTTTATTATCTAAATTCTAAATGTTTCTCCACCATAAAATCTTATTTTTTCTAATAATTTAAATCTAAAAAATATATAATTCGTGCAATGCACGGGTGTAATCTAGTTAAGAAAACAAACAGTCACGAAAGGATTAACCATTAAAGATCATTTAAGTTTGAAATAATTAATAAACAATTGCAATATTTAATTCTTAATATGAATAACTTTTAATCGGTAATTTTATAGATTAAGAAACATGTTTTATACTTGCAAAATATTAAAGTTTTTATAGTAATTAGTAAATCAAATTATCTTATAATGAAAAATTATGTTTAAAAGCGATTGAAAATCCCGCCGTACATCACCTACTTAAACCGAAATGTTTAAAGATCCACTACACCACATAAACCCTAAACCTCTATCTTTTTAGGGTTTCAGAAGTGAAGGAAAGAAGGGTTCCGATTTTCCAATCCTAGCTACGTCAATGGCTTTCTGGGGTGAGTCTTGCCATTTTTTAATCATGGAGTTTGATCGTACTATGTCCCCTTCGGAATTCAATAATCTTTATACTGTATTAAAGGATTTTCCCGGGATTTATTTTTGAGATTGTTTGTTTGTTTATTTTTCAACTTGTTGCTGACTTTTAGGTGTTGAGGTGAAGCCTGGAAAGCCTGTCATTCATTCTTGTGAGAAGGCTAGAGGGAGGCTCCGAATCTCCCAGGTATTAATATTGAATTATGGTAAATATTTATGCTGGATGGGGATAATAATCCAGTCAATGTTACGAATATCTTCAAATGATAATAGAAAGATCATATAAATATACTTTCTGTGTAATTGTTATTGGGGTTTTATGGGATTTCATCATTGCGGAGTGTGGTGTGACTAATTTGCTCAGGCAACTCTGGGGATCAGCGATGCTACCAAGAAGAGTATATTACAGTGTAATGTTGGTAAGAGAACTCCAGTTTTGCTCTGTGCATTGCTGCCCAACCAGACAGAGTCGTGCCATTTAGAATTGGAGTTTGCGGAGGCAGATGATGTGGTGTTTTCTGTTATTGGCCCTCGAAGTGTCCACCTCACTGGTTATTATGTTCATCAAAGTCAGCAGTCCAGTCCCCACAGTGATTCGTATCCTTTATATTGGCTTATTATCATCATTTTCTCTTCAATGCTCTGGAAACTGCTTAGCCATTTTTAAGTAAATGTTAGGCTTACATTTTGGATTTGAAGCTTCCTTTACTTATGTTCAATAGAGAATCATATGGGGTGGATATTGAAAATAGCCAGACAGAGGAATCCAGTTACCAGAGTGATGATGACAAATATGAAGACAGTTTTATTGATGACGACGAACAGCAAAGTTTTTCACCATCCCCTGTTTTTAGCAGCAAAGGTAAACTATGCAGACATCCAAAACTAATTATGTCTGTTTTTATGACTGGATCATCTTTGTTAAGTTTAGTTAAAGGTTCGATTATTTTTAAGAGTGATCCATGAGATTTCACTGCTGACAACCTTTCACTTTGAAAGGAAATTTTAACTGAATTCAAATATGTCTAGCTTATCCAATCTAATATTGTTGCCTTCAATCTTCCTGAAGTGTTTGCCTCTTTAGCCATGGTTTTTTTGTCACTTGTATCATCTATTAAGGTCGTGAACACTTAAACTAACCATTATGAACTTTTTCTGTTTATTAAACTGGTAGATGAGAGTGCTTCAGAAAATGA
Organism: Plectranthus barbatus; assembly: GCA_026898455.1. Taxonomy (NCBI): domain Eukaryota; kingdom Viridiplantae; phylum Streptophyta; class Magnoliopsida; order Lamiales; family Lamiaceae; genus Plectranthus; species Plectranthus barbatus. Next base: position 48,992 of record JAPKLW010001060.1, on the reverse strand, counting down.
TAAGCCGAACAATGGAAATTGTAAAGGTAGACGACTTAGGAAGAATTCTCAAGTAGTTGAGTCAGATGATGCTAGTTCACATGAAAGTGAAGATGAAGATGGCTTCCTTTTATCTGTATTTAAGAGTGAAAAAACTAAGAAGACATCTTCGGCTGGTGTAGAAGCCAATAATATCAACCAGAACGTACCTATAAACAATGGCAAGGACCAGATGCATTCCCTTGATCTGTGAGTGTTATTGATTGAGACACTATATATATATATATATATATATATATATAGTTGTAATCATATGTTAACCACTTCCCAGATGTTACTTGTTACCTCATTGTCTAGACAAGCTAATTACATTATCTAGGCCATATGCGGTACATTACGAAGATAATGTACAAACTGATAGATAATGTAATACATTATCTTCGTAATGTACCGCATATGGCCTAGATAATGTAATTAGCTTGTCTAGATAATGCACCGACAATGAGGTATCAGGTAACATCTGGGAAGTGGTTAACATATGAATGCATCCCTATATATATATATATATATATATATATATATATATATATATTTATATATATATATAGTTGACATCAATTTTTTGGGCTATGTTTAGTGTAAAACCAAAAAAGAAGAGAAAAGAACGTCCTAAACAGGAGAATACCTGTGATGTTGGAATTGGCGATGGTTATAGTGCTTGCCGGGAAGAAAAAAGGAAAGAAGTTAAAGCCTCCAAAAATATGTAAGCATTTTATTAATATTTATTTCCCATGCTAATAATTGATGGTTGGATGACACATCCTTTTACATGTTAGTAAAACCATTTATACATAAACTTCATCTTATAATGCATACATAAAACAGGGATATTGAAGCTCATCAATTGGTGCCTCCAGAATTGGACTCTGGGAATTGTAGAAAATCAAAAAAAAGGAGACAACTTCAGTTGGAAGGGACAGAAGAGATTGGTGTGAAATTAGAAAATGCTGCTAAAGATGATAACTTCAGCCGAGATTTATTACATGCTGACAGCAAGAAGGATGTTCCAGCCACAAATGGAGATCAAGAGCGACAGATTGACAAGTTAGTGTCACATGTTTTTGCTTTTATGTTTTTGTTAATTTGTTTCCCAATTATCTTTTCCTATGTGATTGATGTTAGAAATGAAACAAAGCTGTGGAAGGATAGCTAGTAATCCTGTTTCACACTGAAGCTTTAATGATTGACTCTGATCAATTTATAAAATATTGATTTCTTATAGTAGGACTGCTGAAACTATTTCTCAACTAGCTTAAAATGGTTGCATATAAGTGTAAGTTTATAATTAGCAAAATTGAATAATGAGTTGGATATATAGCTGATTGAAAACTCTTCCTGGTAGAAAGTGATTATGAAGTCCAGGAAAAAAATAATTGATTATGAAACGTCTTCGTTTTAAAAAGCGCTCTCACAAAAGGGTCCAACTCTTTTTTCCCCACTGCGACAATGCCTCCTGGGCGTCGCCTTCCCAGCAGCCTTCTGCGCCGCGTACCCCTCGCCCACCCTGCAGGCCTGCACCAGCGTCAACTTTTTTTTTTTTTGGGTTTTACAGCTGTTTGTTTTTTTTTTTCTTTTATTTTATTGTTAATTGCTAATTATTGATTATTAAATGTTGATTGGTGATTATTGTTATTTCCTGCTTGTTAATTGTTATTTGTTGATTACTGATTGTTGGTTAACTGTTGATGGTTGGATTGTTAATTGTTAAATTTTGCTTTATGTGATGTCAAACTTAAATATTTTAAATTGTATGTTTGAACCATTCTATTTTTGCTATGATTCTATGGCTGATTTATTTTTGCATATTTGTTATTTTAAAATTGTTTGTTCAAGTAATACAAATAATGTATACATAATTTGTATATATTTTTAAAGAAAGGATTGCTTCAGATACTTGAACACTCATTTCGTTTTATCTCATCGGCTTTTGGGGCATTGTCACTTACACCGCTCCACGCATTTAGGACACGATAAATTGGTTTGTTTTAAGAACGAGTAAAATGTCTAGACCTCATCCCTGCAGAAATGTGGTTAAAGGCACTTAAATGGTCAAGGCACTTAAATGGTCCTATGCCTATCAGGTTCTTGATAGAGTGAAGCAGACACAAACCTATCAGAGAAGGAAGAAACAGGTGGATAAGTTTATTGAAGTAGGAGTATAAGGATCAAAAGATATTTACAAGATTAAAGAAAATAATTTTGATAGATTCAGTACCTCTCTTTCGTTATTAGATTAGGATTAATTTCAATTTCACCTTTCAATTCTAGTTAGGATTAGATTAGGTCGAGGTCTTTAGATAGTGGATCTGTGATCCTTGAAAAACATGATTTTATGATTATGAAGAAAGAGCAGTTCTATGTCTTGCTAGCACGTCAATAAAATTCAGTTTATGTTATTTCAATTCGTGTTTGACTATCAGTTCACAACTCTCGTTTCTGGCCATCAGTGAAATTCTCCCCCTGAACATTTGAAATTTTATAAAACCAATACAGGGCCCTGAATGTGGTAATGATAATGATAACTACTTAAAGGCATGAAAGAGTGCGTTGTGATATTGGTGGAGTAGAGCAAGCTTTTTGCATCTATTAGAGATCACAAATTCTATCATAAAATCATGTCGACAATGACCATTGATAAAATCGAGCAGCAACCAGATTACTTGTAACTTTTAGCTCTAGAAACCCAATCATTCAGTTTTTCTTTGAAAACATGCTAAATGAGTGACATCAGCATTAAATTTGAGTTGCTTGATGCTGCCAGGCCCAGTCAATCAGAAAAGAATATCAAGAAGGAAATGAAAAAGAAGAAGAAGAAGAATCAAAGCAATGGAGAGTCTGATATGGGCTTGCCTGATGCAGCTTTCAATCAAGAGATGCCCCCTGTAAAATCTGAGAATCAGACTACAAATGCAGAGCCAATGCTAAACCGGACCCTATCAAATGGTCTGATTATTGAAGAGTTGGCAAATGGACCACCTGATGGGAAAGTAGCCTCTCGTGGAAAAAAGGTAGTTATAAGTCAGAATACTAGTTATAAATCTCCATTTCTTTCCCAATCAGTTGGTTATATTTACAATCTTGCCACTTACTGTGCTGCATAAATAAACCTTGCATCAGGTCAAGATTTTCTACACTGCCACATTGAAGGAGAATGGTCACATATTTGACACAAATGTGGGCAAGAGTCCCCACAAGTTTCGTCTGGGTATATACTCTATTTTCTTTTTGCAAATATTCTTGGGGTGAATGACCAGTGATCGTATATTATTCTTTTTCAAATGATTTGCTGAAAGGATAAGAAACTGTGTTTTCATTTTTTACTTATCATCATCCCTCCATCTTTACTCAGGCAATAAAGAAATAATCGATGGATGGAATCTTGGGATTGAAGGTAGCTATGCTCAAAACTGAAATATAATCTTCGATCCTTTCTGTTTTCCACATCTCATTTTTTACGCATTCTCTTGGCTTGGATCTGCCCAGGTATGCATGTTGGTGACAAAAGGAGGCTCATCATCCCACCATCTATGGGGTATGGCGCTTACTCTTTAAATTCACTAACACTGATATCAAACCTCTCCACAACTGATGTCCGCACAATGTCTTAATCTAGTGTTCAGCATACACATCCTTTCTTAGTTTTGATAAATATTGTGCAGTTTTGGAGAGCATGGAACAGGTGAAAATGTTCCACCGAACTCATGGCTTGTCTATGATGTGGAATTGGCTGGTGTGTACAAATAGCTCACTATACTCCACCACCATCCTGAATGTGGACCTCTCAACATCGTAACTTGGAACAAACGAGGATTAAACTCATGGATGGTGGTCTAAAGCTAAATCTCGTGCTGAAATTTTACATCCAAGGCAAAGCCATTTTTTTTGTATGTCTTGCTTCCCTCACCATGAGATTAGACTTAAATCTTAAATCTCATATTTTGATGGTTTTCTTACTATACTACAACTCCTCGTGCATCAAGATGGTTTTGGTGACATTTGTATTTGCTGAAATATATTGTTGCAGCATCATCCAATTGTTTACTGTCATAGCTAAGTGTGTGATTAATTGATAAACTATATATTTTAAAATATTACAAAATGGTTGAGCATGGGTTTTTGTGCAAGTAAATGAAATGTGTCAATTGCAATAAACCATGCGACCAGTGTATTGTGCTTGTGGCCAGTGGTTTGAGAAAAAATGTTCTAGGCCTCTACTTTTCACTCACATAGGAAGTAGCGGGTGAGATTATATTGTTAATGCTATTTCTTTGGCCTAATGTCGATTTTCATTTAATAAAAGAATAAAATTTATTAGTCTTGTATAATTTTGTTATTGAGCAAATTGCATTTCCAATTTATTCATTTGTTATCAAAAGACCCAATGTTTAATTCGATACAAAGTTGTATGAGATCGTTTTATAAATCTTATGTTCGTTAGACAAGTCCAATTGATTGATTTTCAACTTGATATTTAATAATCAACAAATTTATTTATGAATCGGCCTATTTGAATTCAAACAATCAATTAGTTTTTTTTTTATACGCCCTCCTTCACAGAAGTTGTACAATGCTAATTTATTTTAATCGACCGATGTGAAAGAGAAATTGATCAGTTTTTATGATTTAACAGCAAAAGCCAGTTAGTTTATGATGCATCTCATTTGCAAAATAGTCTCACATGAGTTCTTATCTGATTTAACTCATATAATTTAATTGACCCCCACATTTTATCAAAATCAGCCGAATCTAGTGTTGCAATAAACGAAATGGAAATGAGTTGACTTTCCACTAGAGACATTTGAAAGGGTTTTTATTTTTATTTATTTAGTTAGACGTGAATAGTTAGAATTAGGGGTGTATGTGAAATCAAGTTATGTCCAATAATATTTTTATCAAGTTTGATTGGCTTATATTATTAAGTTAAAATTAAAATTTTTGTACTGAATATTTTGAAATTATGAACTTAATGGAGTCTAAATAAATTTTCTAAATTTAAATTATATTCAAAATATTATCATATTTTTCGTGCTACAAATTAATTCATTGAAGGAAGCGAGTATTGGGAAGGTTTCGTCAAACCCCTGAAGAAGATGGAATTTGTGTGGAATCAACGCCGATTTCCCAACAAACAGCGATTCACGCGCCAATAATCAATCCTTATTTTTGAATTTATGTAAGATAAAAAAAGAAACGACGATTATTATAACCTAAGTTGAAAACAAAGACTTGATCCATATTTATGTATTATTTGTCTTATTAGAGGAAATCTTGACACGATAATCCGAAATAAATCCATAAGATAATAATGAATATAATCGAATGTCGAATTCGAATCAAATTGGACAATCCGTTAATCAGATTAGGTTAAGATTTGTTACGAATATTTATTACCAAATTAATTAAAAATACTTTATTTTAAATTTTTATTTATTTAATAGTTAAAATATCTTATAATTATTCTTTATTGTAGATTGTTATCGTGTTATTATCGTGTTACTGAATCCTTATCGTGTTCGTGTCGTTATCGTACATATTCATGTTTGAGCTTAACTGATATTGAACCTGTTAGGAAATTTGATAGAAATATTCTTTCTTTTAAGATATGTTTTGGTGGGATAAAGTATGTAAAAACCATCTTAAATAGTTTCCGTTTAGATGGAAAATGTAAAGTCCTGCATAGGTTCTTTTATCAAGTTGTAAGCTCATACTAATTTGAAGATTAGACTGAATAGTTAGTCTAGTACGCGTGAAAGACTCACCAAGCCAAAGTACGCAGTAAACTCTACAAGCCTAGATGAACATGAGTTCAGCAAAAGTATGGATTTCGCTAAGTATGCATCCAACAAGTATGGTACAATCAATCAAACTATACTTAGCAGCAAAGGGATCAAGCATACTTCAAACGATGATGTCACCAACATAGAGTTGCAAGTATGACAACGCCAGCATAGACTTTCTAGTCTAGGTCCTGTTGGGGCCAGGTTCAATAAGCACATCGGCCCAAGTGACGATTTGACCAGAGCAGCAGGCCCGCTCGGAGCGGCAGGAGACGTGGAATTGCCTAAGTCTAGGAGTCATCACCGACACGCTTAGTTCCTCGGTACTGAGCAGTCATAAGGGTCGTTATCGAGGAGTTCAATGATGGAACCCTACGAGCCCGGCGACGTGCGACCGTTAGTAACCCTAACCGAACCCGAGAATTTCAGAGTTGTTTCGAGATTCATGGCGAGCACGAGCTCATGAGCCCCTAGGGTTAGGTCAAACACCCCCTATCCTGTCTATAAATAGGGGCGAAGAACTTATTTTTTGGATCGATTTTCCTCTCTGAAAACTACACTGTAACTCTGCTGAAATTTATGAAGACTCGCCAGAATAAATACATTTTTTTTTGCTCTTTCTCTCGTCATTTATCTTTATCGAAATTTCTATCTACTTCGTGCGTTCTTTTGTTGTTATTTCATTATTGACTAACCAAATTCCAAGGGCTCCATTTAACTGTAAAATTTGAACCTCAACATTTGGCGCCCACCGTTGGGCCCTTGGGATTACTTTTTCTGATTTAATGGCAGGTATCAATGAAAGGACTGGTGCTCAAACCGACAATCAGATTGGAAACCATCCCACTGGTGCCGATGGGGCCATAGAAATCATCCTTACGAACAAGCTGATCCGGCGAACCATGCAAATCTCCGGAACGCAGCCCGTGCCACCAAACGCGCTAAACACCACGCTGGCTCGCCTCGCTAGAGATTTGGAGGAAAGTCAACGTCTTGTGAAGGAGATGGACGCTTGCATCACGGAACTCCACGCAACAAACCATGAGCTGCGCAAAGAAAACCAGCACCTGCGTCACGAGGTGAACACCCTCAAAAGCCGTTCGATCGTTGAGGAGCCTCTATATACGGGTGAAAGGCAAACTGACCCCCACAGGAACTTGGCGAGGGAGCCTGAAAGCGCAATTGACGTTGACGCCCCTCAGGGAACGGGCGTAGACCTTAACACTTTGGGTGCGACCTGCACCATGATGACGACACGCTTTGACACCAACCGGGGAAGGATGACTGACTTGAGGAGCGAGTATGAGAAATGGCTCGAAGCCCGCATGTCCATGTTTGAGAAGCTGTTGGTCAGGGTTCCGGGTGCAATACTGATAAGTTAGTATTTTCACTAACTTATCTAGTTGTTCTTTGGCTAATTGAGCGATGTTTAGACTATTTTATGCGTACTTTTTGTGCATGAATTGGCTTTTGTGCTCGTAATGTTGTGATTGGTGAATTATGCAGGTTTTTAGTCAGAAAAAGGGGAGAAGCAGGAATTGCTTGAAGTTCCAGGGCCACGTCGATCGACGCCAAGGACACGTCGATCGACGAAGGCAATTGGGTGGACGATCGTCGAAGAGATTGAAGAGAGATCGACGAGTGTTCTGCAAGGCCATCGATGGATGCCAGCTTTTCGTCGATCGACGTATGTTCTTCAAGGCCGTCGATCAATGCCAACATTCCGTCGAACGACGCGGGTTCTTCCAGGCTGTCGATCGACAGGATTTCTCCATCGATCGATGCGGCGACGGGTTTTCCTAATCTGATCCTGATTTGAAGATAGAGACATATCTAATCCTAGATACTGTTTGATACATCTTTCACTATTATAAAAGGCCATGTAAAATTCGAAATTAAGGGTGGAAATCAGTATAGCAGTTTAGAGATTTTAGAGTTCAAGATTTTAGAGATTTCCAAGAGTTTTTTAGGTTATATGTTTGAAGACAGTTTTTTTGTGGGAAGACATCTACACCCCAAGTTTTATGCAATTCATGTTTTTCTTCATCTCTATGATTTTATTCATGAATATGTGTAACTAAATCTCTCTTCAGATTCTAGGGTTTCGAACTATCAATGTATGCATGTTTGATTAATTGATCCCTTTCCCATCGTAGTTTGTGAAATCTGTGCTTATTCATAATCTTGAGTTTGCTGGCCACATCTTAGGATTAATTAGTTGAGAACTTGAGACGTAACTGTAATAGTTTTCAATGGAAAGAGTTTTTCACAATATAATTTGATTTCTTGTCTGAGCAGAAGGAGATAGATTATAGGAATAGATTTGTTGATTTTTGGAGTTAGTTAATTCATCTTGAGACCGAGCGGAGATAGGTAATTGACTAATCTACTTTATGAATTGTCCAACAAAGAAGTTCATAATACTTTTCTGATGTTTCACTACGAAGAGGAATTAAAATTGGGAATTAATCAATTCATTCATACATGTCATACTTGATAGGTAGATATCCCTGGAATCTGTACTTCTCATAATCGTTTCAACAAAAGTCTTTTATTTTTCTGTTTGATTTTAATCTGCAAGCATTAAGATTTTCGAAACAAACAAAATCAAAATTTGATTTTTTTCCTAACCAGTATTTTGAGAACTTATGATTTAGTATTTAAGGTTTTTCGTTACTTCTTTCCCCTGAGATTCGATAATTTTATTTGCCACTATATTATTAGCTTTGCTAAGTCACTAGTTAAATAATTCAGTGATCAGATACCCCCGGACACCATGATCCCTCATGACAGCTACGCTGACTCACCATTCACTGTAGACATCACCAACACGAACGTCCCCGCAAAGTTCACACCGCCCTCGTTCCTACTATACAACGACACAACTGATCACGAGGACCACGTGGCACTCTACAAGCAGAAGATGCTGACCACGTCTATCCCCGCCGACCTTTGTGAAGCCTGCATATGTAAGAGCTTTGGGTCTAGTCTCACGGGACCTGCACTTCAATGGTTCGTCAACCTCCCAAGGGGCTCCTTCTCCACATTCTCATATTGCACATGGCCTTCCGAAAGTAGTACTCGAACTGCAGGCACGTAGCCAAGCATCCCGTTGCGCTCAACAGCATATGCATTAAAAAAGGGGAGTCATTAAGATCCTATGTTGGTTGGTTCAACCAAGAACTCGCCTCAATACCAAACAACCCCCTTTTGACCACGGTCTTCGCCTTCAAGAACGGGCTATACGTAACTTCGAAGCTCTACCGCAACCTAACCCGTCATCCTTGCTACGACATGGACTCGGTCCTTGCCCAGGCCTGGGCCGAAATCAATTGGGAAGAAGATGAGCTGAATCATATTGTTGGGAATTATTTGTAAATTCCTCCCTTAGATCAAAATTGAAAAAGGTTTTGTTGAATCAAAGCCTTAGTAGATTGGTCGATCATTGCTAAATTCTAGCATAGTCTAGCAACTCCTATGTAATGTCCTGTTTAGGAAAAATATCGAGTTCTAATAGATTAGGAAGTGCTCGAGAAGATTGCTGAAGAATTCAGCAAAAGGAACGAAGAAAATCAAGTCAAGCAACTTCGGGATGCTAGAAAAGTTCTCAGAAGATGGTGAATGCTAGAGAAATCAGCAGACGAGAATGACTGCTAGAGATAATAGCGGTCAAGTGTTAAGAAGAATGATTGCTAAGGTGTTAGCAATAATATGCTAAGGAAGAGACTGCTAGGAATCTTACTCAGCAGTCAAAAATAAAAGATAGCAGAATGATAAGGAAGATAACATTCGCTAGCATACAAGCAGATTGCTAAGGAATAGCAATCAGCAGTCAAGACATATATGCTGAGATACGCATCTGTTGAAGGAGTCAGCAGATCAAAGAGCGGATTGCTAGAAGAGCGTAGCAATCAAAAGATTTATGAGTTCGTTGATATGTATGTAAAATGACCTATTTTTCGATGTGTGAGCGTGCATGTTTGTGGCCATTTTGCTCTCATATCATATGCTTTCGTTGTTCTTTTGTTTTGTTTTTGTGTTTCCGTGTTTGAAATGATGTAGGATACATTTTGAGCATAATATAGCGTATTTTGGAAAGTTCTGGAGGAAAATCGTCCAAGTATGAAGTCCGAGGAGCCTAAGTCTGCTCGAGCGTTGCAAAAGGAGGAGTTTCAGGAGCTTGGAAGAGTCGCCCGACCGAGCGGTGTGCAGGCTCGGCCGAGCTGCCCAACAGAGAGCAGGCTCGGCCGAGCCATGGAACAGAGACCTCGCTCGGTCGAGCGAGGCAGGCTCGGCCGAGCTAGGTTGGGTTTTCCAATTTCCTCACATGTTTTCTGGAAGCTCGGGCGAGCCAATTTCAGCTCGGGCAATCTGAGGCTCTGCTTGCTCGTCTATAAAAGGGGGAAAATCAATTAAATGTAGGACTTTTTGCCAAATCTGAGGATAACCATCACTAACTTCCATCTAGATTTAACTCTACACTTCCTTCCCCATTGA
>JAPKLW010001060.1:0-38669 GCA_026898455.1 Plectranthus barbatus | reverse complement strand
AGCAAATTGTTGAATGTTTGATTGTATGCATTTGTAGTTTAGTTTGCGATTCATAGCTAGATAGATAAAGAAAATCAACGACAATTATATTGCCTAGCTATTGATGCATCTTCTTACGAGTAAATAGTTTCCATGAGAGCGAATCGAAAAGATCTCAGATTGATAATTTGACGTGAAAATTGTGTGTCACTTCACACGACGGTCAATTGTTCCAGCATTCTCCGAGAATGCTAAGTAAGGAAAATATCTAGCAACAATCTCGAATACTACCATTCTGACAAAGGTACAGTGAAAAGATAAAAGCCATACCCAAAGTAGGTCGGAAAGTACAGTACGATGCTGGAAAGGATGGAAAAAGCAGAAGCTATTTTGGACAAGAAGAACCGTTGTGTCTAACGGGTCTGGAGATTCAAAGTTTGAATCTCCAGATATAAAATTCAAAGTCCAAACCAGAGAGACAACTACTGCTCATTCTAAACAACGAACACATCTAAAAAATCAAGAGATTCCTTTGACAAAGCGAAAAAGGGAAAAGAGAGTAGTCAGTCGAGAGCCCACATTTAGATTCCTCTGACAAAGCGAAAAAGCAAAAAGAGAGTAGTCAGTCGAGAGCCCACATTTAAGAACAATCTTTAAAAGCTCTCAACAACAAGTGTCACTACATTGAATACCCGACACTGCATTTAATAGATTCCTTGACTTAGCTCAAGAATCTTCAATCATTGGGATACCTTCCAATCATAGGAAGCATCCAGTAGTCACATCTCTGAAAAGAGATTGACTATTACTGGCAAAAGCTACAAAACCAGATAAGTTCAAAGAGAACTATAAAATCTCCATTCCAGCAAAGGACAAGTTTTACGAAGGTGTCACCTTTGACTTGGCCGGAGCTGCGAACTAGAAGATTGAAACATCAGAGGATAGCTTTGAAGTGGCTAGGTCGAAGGTTCACTACCTGCTACAAGTGTTCGGCGAATCCTCGACCTTCAATATCTTTTTAGTGAATTCTTAGCGATACGGCTAAGGAGTGGACGTAGATCTATTGGATCGAACCACTATAAATATTGTGTGTTCTTTACTTTTTTATTACTTATCGTTGTGTGGTGATTTGAAACCTATCAACGATAGTTGCTAGAGTATTTGCTTGAAAGAAACTCTAATTTCTACCACGAGCTAAGATATTTTAAGAACTAACGTGCAAGATAATCTTTAAACTTCTGTTGCATTCGTATGTGTTGGTTGCTTGCTATTCACCACGATGACTCTGATATGGGACCAACAAGTGGTATCAGAGCGGTAGGTCGAACAACCGACTACTTTTGAGTTGCTTAAAGACCAGATCTGTGTTTTTTCCTTGCACCTGCTTTTTGTTGATCTAGCTCAGGTACTCTATGATGGGTTTTGTATACTGAAAGCATTTATTATAATAAGTATACGACGATTTATTTCTCCTATCTGTCAAACAAACTTACATGTATGTAACAATGGTATTGTCTCACCGTTAGGGACGATCATACGACGTGTAGTAGATCGCAGAAGATAGTATGATCACTTGACCTAGTGAGACATAAACTTGATCACAACCGAGACAGTGTATGAGGATATGTCTATCCGGATGACTGCGGCATTGTCGGAATAAGTAGTCTATCTTGGTTACTTGACATGCTGGTACGCAAGGTTGGTGTATTGATGGACATCAGTGAGATGTATTCGAATGTTTGACATCAGCGAATACAAGATCTTGTTCTTGATTGAGTCCAAACCCTAATGAAAGTTCAAGGGTTTGCACGGATTGACTGTTGCTTTGACTTGCCATGGTGGAGAGCCTGAGTAACGTGCTCGTATATCCGCATCTTGGGTAACAACAATTCGTGTAGTACTGTCTGAGACTGGGTTTAGGTAACTATATCCGAGTAATAGGATGTGAACATTCCCGGAGGAGCTCAATGACATTCATCGTGTCAAAGTCCTGCAGGCTGATTAAGTTCATGCATGAGTGATAAGGATTTAGTGGTACTACTCAGATATAATAAGATATTAATTAATTGTAGATAGAGCTTGTCAGAAGCTCCGATTAATTAATGAACGTCCGGTAACCTTAAATATGCGGATTCTCAATAAATGCAGCCCGTTCTCATAACGTGGTAATAAAGGGGTAGGTCAGTATTAATTCTGTGGTGAAAAAGAATTAATATTAATTAATTAATTGTGTCCTGGGTTGTGGACATGGGAATTAATTATTTTATAGGCGCACTTTATTATTTGCATTAGGTCCCAGGTCTGGCCCAAGTAATATATGCTGAATTGAGCCCAGTAGCCCATTAGGGATAAAACCCTAGGTCTATAAATAGACCCCTCTCTCTCTCAAACCCTAGCCACCTTGATCATAATTCTAATCAGTCAAAACCCTAGGGAGAGAGAGAGAGTTGGGCGGCGCATGCACTAGATGGAGAAGAAGGAATTTTCGACTCTGGCCTACTGATACAGATATGTGGAATCTTCACCAATAGCAGATCTGATCAGCATTGGGATACAACCCTGAAGATCTAATCTGGAGAACAAGGATTCTTTCTTTTGTTTTTTCCTTCATTTCAATTAAATCTAGAAATTAGATTTCTAATTTCTTTTTCCGCATATTTATTTGAATCGCGTGGTTGAATTGATTGTTGGATATTCAAACGCGAAAGATCGGATCAGACTCTACGGAATAACGGTTATCCCTTTATCCACGCATTAAATTCATAGGAGCATGCTAGGGTTTGTGAATTGTTGTTATGAGCAATAACCATAAATCGATCCGATTACAATTGGTATCAGAACCAGGTTTCTGATTTATGGCTATGTTGTTCATAATAAATTCATTTATGCATGTATGAATTTTATTTTTGTCGTGGATGGTTTTTGTTCCTCGTGGCAACTCGTTTGATTCAACCCGTGGTAGTTTATCCGTGTAGGGTTGAATCTGTTTTGTAAAATTACGAGAAAATCCGTGATTAGATTAGGTTTGATAGAAAATTGTAATAGATTAGTTTCTGTAATTTTTATTCAAACCTGTAAATTGGACGGGTCGGGAAGAAGAACGAAGACGGAGCTGACGGACTGGTCGGCGGCGCACGACCGCAGGAGGACAGCGGTCGCGGCGGGCCAGCAGTGGGCATGCGAGGGCGCGTGGGTGAGCGCGTGCGGCGGTGCTGGCGGCAGCGTGTCCGTCGGCGGTGGCTGCTGTCCCGTCGTGGTGGTTCGTGTTTTGGTGGTTGGTGCAATCCTGTGTAAACCCTAGGTTTGCATTAGGGTTTGGGGCCAATCATCAAATCACAAAACCCTAGAAGATTTGAAAACATTTGGACTTATCCAAATAAATTCAAAATTCAAATTCTAATAGATAGGATTTTATTTTCCTGTTTTATGGGGCCACGAGGAATTTTTGTTTGTCTTAATTGTCCTCGTATTCTATGTGATTTATTATGTGCACAATTAAGCATGTGTAGATAATAGGAAAAGCATGATTTACTGCTTTTATTATTTACAGTTTTTCCAAGCATGCTTATGTGATTAATTTCTTGTTGGATTATATTTTGGGAATTTTTGGGCTTGTTTAATTACATGCAAAAATTTGGAAAATATAATGACAAAGAAATTATATGTGCGCATATAAGAAACCTTTTTGAAAGAAAAATACTAAGCAGATTTTTTTAATTAAAATCAATAGACCTCCACAAAGCGGTCCTAGGTTGTAAGTATATCTCTCGCTCTAGTAAACGTCTACGAGTGTAGCTTGCTAGTTCTTGGAGGTGCATGGGTACAGTTGTTGAGATTTCTAGACAAACAATTTAAATCATGAGAATAGTGGAGGGTTTTGCGTAAACGTGTACGAGTGTAGCTTGCGTAGATCTCTTTCATAAGTATTCTAGGATTGATTTAAATTATAGATAACAAAAGCTTTAAGGGTTGTGCGGTATGGTTACGTGCCATGCTAAACTGTCTCTTTTGGCCAGAGTTAAATTTGTGGTTAATCGCTTAGAAGCATCTTAGGATATAATGCAGTTGCTGCTACCCTGTCCTTGAGAGATGGCTTGGTCTAAGATTTTCACTAATTATTAATTTCTAGTGTGAAAAGGTTCCTGACATGGTAGTGAAATTGGAGCTTAAAACCCGTAGTTCTAGTTGAGGGTGACATAGTAAACGTCTACGAGTGTAGCATGCGGTGGGAACTCTTGGGCAATTAGTGGAAAACATATGTATTTGATTTATGAAAAGGTTTTCAATGCATTTGTTTTCGAAGTTCTACATGTATGTTCTTATTTAAGATTTTTTATTGTTTTCGATATGTCTATATCTACTGTTGATCATATTCTTGCTCTCAATCCTTTAACTGGTCCGAACTTTCATGAGTGGAGATACTGCATTGAGTATATCCTCCTGACTAAGCAACACATGTTTGTTCTTACTATGATGCCACTTGCCCCACGTTACCATAAAGTCTCTAGACGTCAGAATGAGTTCTATGACAGATGGGTGGCATCTGAAGATTTTACTGACAAGTTAATCTTGGATAACCTGTCAAGAGAACTGAAGCTCAAGTACATGGGCTATTGTAGCTCTGTTATGATCTGGATGGACTTAGTGGCCACGTATGGCAAAGTGGAATGAACTATCAGCTGTGATCTCGTGAAAGACATTGTCTGTAAGAGAATGGTTAATGGTAGTTCGGTGACATTGCATGTGATGATGATGGATAACACCATGAATCGGTTCACACGTAGAGGTGGATGTATCAATGATCGGGCTAAGATCGATATAATCTTGAAATCTTTACCGCTTTCATTCTATGACTTTAAGAAGGATGTAGCTAAGAGAAGCGAGTATTCTTTCAAAGAGTTGCTTACTGATCTCTTAGCAGGACAATCTTTCGTACCTTCATGGGATTCTGAGTTATCAGATCTTGAGCACAGCTTGAGCACATTGAAAGATGTGATTCATACTGTGTGCAAGAATATGATTGATCGAAGAACACTTGAGAGGAAATCAAATGAGATGAAGAGGGTTGGTGTCACTTCAAGTAAGAACGCACGCGGAAGCAAGGGACAAGGTACGTCATTTGCATTTGTAACAGAAACATGTTTAGCATTGGTTTCTACTCATTCGTGGGTAGTGGATACTGGAGCTACTGATCATGTTTATTACATTTTGCAGGGTTCACACCGAGGAGGGTTTTGAAGAATGACGAGGTTACCATCTCGATGGGAAATGCAACACAAGTGAGTGCAGCTGCCACTGGAGATTTCACCATATCTCTGGCACTTCAGACTGAGTCACATCAGCTTGAAGCGGATTCAGCGACTTGCAGATGATGGTACATTGGACTTAGTCCGGGCCGTACGTTATCAAGGCTGCGAATCCTGCATCGAGGGCAAGATGTCAACTAGGCCTTTCAAGGCTATTCAGTCTCGAGCAGAGGAAGTGTTGGAATTGATCCATTCTGACTTATGTGGACAGATGTCCACGCAGGCTCGTGGAGGGTACGAGTACTTCGTCACTTTCATTGACGATTATTCAAGGTACAGATACGTTTACCTGCTTCGCTACAAGTCTGAATGCTTTGAGAAATTCAAAGAGTTCAAGGCTGAGGTAGAAAAGAAGGTCGGGAAAACTATCAAGTCACTGCGATTTGACCGCGATGGCGAATACCTCGGTAACAAGTTCCTGCAGTATTTGTCAGATCACGGGATTACATTCCAGTGGACTGCACCGGGTACTCCCCAGCAAAACGGTGTAGCTTAAAGAAGAAATATGACTCTTCTAGAGATGGTAAGATCAATGATAAGTTATGCAAACTTACCAATTTTGTTTTGGGGCTACGCATTGGAAACAACCGCTTACATATTAAATGTGGTGCCTTCTAAATCAGTTCCTAAGACGCCTTCTCAGCTCTTCTTTGGTCGCAAACCAAGTCTGTGCAAGTTTAGAGTATGGGGCTGTCCGGCACACGTACTGTTGAAGGAACCTGATAAATTAGAAAGCAGGTCAAAAGTAATGTTGTTTATAGGGTATCCTAGGCAAACAAAAGGTGATTACTTTTACTGTCCTGAGAGTCAGAGAGTCGTTGTTAGCACCAACGCTAGATTCTTAGAGGATAAGTATGTGAGTAATCACAAGTCAAGGAGTGATATCGTTCTTCAAGAAATTGAAAATGAGAATGTGATTCCAAGGGAAAGGGAATGTGTAGATGTGGGTGCACCTGTGAGAGGTTTAGCACCGCAGACACGTTCTTCAGTGTAGGGTGTATAACCACAAGTTACTGCACCTACTACTGACACGGCATCGATGCCTCGCGTAGTGGGAGAGTTATTTTCCAGCCGGAAAGGTACATATTCGTGGGTTAGTCTTTGGACTTGAGCCCGGAAGACGGACATGAGGACTCTGACCCACTGACTTATGAAGAGGCAGTGCAAGACAAGGATGTTGATAAATGGCGTATCGCCATGGATTCTGAAATTGAATCCATAACTGCTATGGATGTGTACCAAAAAACTAATTTGCTGGATGACTTTAGGGCCATAGGGTGCAAATGGGTATACAAGAAAAATAAAGGGGCGGATGGGGAAATCACGGCTTTTTAAAGCCAAGCTGGTGGCAATGGGTTATAGTCAGAAAGAGGGCATAGACAATGACGAAACCTTTTCACCCGTAACCATGCTCAAATCCATCCGGATACTCCTTGCCAAAGCTGCGCATATGGACTTCGAGATTTGGTAGATGGATGTCAAAACCACTTTTCTAAACGGTTACCTTGAAGAAGGTAGGGACATCTATATGCAGCAACCTGAGGGCTACGTGTGCAAAGGCGAAGAACATCTTGTCTGGAAGCTTAAGAAGTCCTTGTACGGACTTAAGCAAGCTTCGAGGTCGTGGAACTTACATTTCAACGATGTGATTAAATCCTATGGATTTGCACAATTGGAAAACAAAAGTTGTGTTTACCGACTTTGTGTTAGTGGGAGCGTGGTTTTCCTTGCACTATATGTTGATGATACTCCTATTTAGAAACAACGAGGGAGTGATGTCGGAAATCAAGTGTTGGTTATCCGAACAGTTCCAAATGAAGGATTTGGGAGAACCTTGCTACATCCTTGGAATTAAGGTCTTATGAGATCGTAAGAGAAGGATGTTGAGCTTATCCCAGGCATCCTATGTGGATACTGTGATAGCCCGGTTCAGCATGCAACTCGCCAAGAAAGGCTTGCTACCTTTCAGACATTACGTTCGTGTTTCTAGTGGGTAGTGTCCTGAGACACAGCGGGAGAAAGATGAGATGAGTCTTGTACCATACGCTTCAGCGGTGGATAGCCTCATGTATGCGATGTTGTGTACCAGGCCAGATATCTGTTATGTCGTTGGCATGGTAGCAAGATATCAGTCTAACACTGGACAGGCGCATTGGACTGCTGTAAAGCACATCCTCAAGTATTTGAAGAGAACTAGGAATTACTGCCTAGTTTATCAAAGTGAGGATTTGTGCCTTATGGGTTATACAGACTCGGATTTCAAAGGGGACCAGGATGAGAAGAAATCGACCTCGGGATATGTGTTTACCTTGAGAGGTGGAGCGGTATCTTGGAGGAGCTCAAAGTAGAAATGCATTGCTGACTCCACCTTGGAGGCGGAATATGTCGCCGCCTCCGAAACCTCGAAAGAGGGGGTATGGCTCAGAAACTACCTTTTCGAGTTGGGCATGATTCCGAGTTTGCCGAGGAGCATCACAATTCATTGTGATAACTATGGTGCAATGGCGAACTCAAAGGAACCGCGGTCTCACAGGGCAAGCAAACACATATAGAGAGAGTACCATATCATATGAGAGATCGTATCGAGGGGCGATGTGCTGATCAAGAAGATTGAAACTAAGGACAACCTTGCTGATCCATTTACAAAGAGCTTGCCACAGAAAGTTTACGAAAGATATATTCGTGAGCTGGGTCTGAGGTGGATGCCGACCACTGACAATGGTTAACGAGATAGCAGGCTAGATACACACACTGTATACTCTGTAATAGCTTATTTATGCTTTGAGTATAAGTGGGAGATTGATGGGTTTTGTATACTTAAAACATTTATTATAATGAGTATACGGCGATTTATTTCTCCTATCTGTCAAACAAACTTACATGTATGTAACAATGGTATCCTCTTGTCTCACCGATAGGGACGATCATACGGTATGTAGTAGATCGCAGAAGACAGTATGATCACTTGACCTAGTGAGACATAAACCTGATCACAGTCGAGACATCGTATGAGGATACGTCTGTCCGAATGACTGCAGCATTGTCGGAATAAGTAGTCTATCTTGGTTACTTGACATGCTGGTATGCAAGGGTGGCGTATTGATGGACCGCAGTGAGATGTATTCGACTGTCTGACATCAGCGAATACAAGATCTCGTTCTTGATTGAGTCCAAACCCTAACGAAGGTTCAAGGGTTTGCACGGAATGACTGTTGCTTTGACTTGCCATGGTTGAGAGCCTGAGTAACGTGCTCGAATATCCACATCTTGGGTAACATCAGTTTGTGTAGTACTGCCTGAGACTGGATTTACGTAACCATATCCGAGTAATATGATGGGAACATTCCCTAAGGAGCTCAATGACATTCATCGTGCCAAAGTCCTGCAGGCTGATTAAGTTCAGGCACGAGTGATAAGGATTGAGTGGTACTACTGAGGAATAATAAGATATTAATTAATTGTAGATAGAGCTTGTCAGAAGCACCGATTAATTAATGAATGTTCGGTAACCTTAAATATGGGGATTCTAAATAAATGCAGCCCGTTCTCATAACGTGGTAATAAAAGGGTAGGTCAGTATTAATTCTGTGGTGAAAAAGAATTAATATTAATTAATTAATTGTGTCCTGGGTTGTGGACATGGGAATTAATTAATTTATAGGCCCACTTTATTATTTGCATTAGGTCCCAGGTCTGGCCCAAGTAATATATGCTGAATTGAGCCCAGTAGCCCATTAGGGATAAAACCCTAGGTTTATAATAGACCCCTCTCTCTCTCAAACCCTAGCCACCTTGATCATAATTCTAATCAGTCAAAACCTTAGGGAGAGAGAGAGAGCTGGGCGGCGCATGCAGTAGAGGGAGAAAAAGGATTTTTTGACTCTGGCCTACTGATACAAATCCGTGGAATCCTCACCTGTAACAGATCTGAACAACATTGGGATACCGCCCTGAAGATCTAATCTGGAGAACAAGGATTCTTTCTTTTGTTTTTTCCTTTATTTTAATTAAATCTAGAAATTAAATTTCTAATTTCTGTTTCTGCATATTTATTTGAATCGCGTGGTTGAATTGATTGTTGGATATTCAAACGCGAAAGATCGGATCAGACTCTACGGAATAACGGTAATCCCTTTATCCACGCATTAAATTCATAGGAGCATGCTAGGGTTTGTGAATTGTTGTTATGAGCAATAACCATAAATCCATCCGGTTCATTTGGATTTTTTAATTCGGTTCACGGATAAATCCCTACAATTAGTATCAGAACCTGGTTTCTGATTTATGGCTCTGTTGTTCATAATAAATTCATTTATGCATGTATGAATTTTATTTCTGTCGTGGATAGTTTTTGTTCCTCGTGGAAACCCGTTTGATTCAGCCCGTGGTGGTTTATCCGTGTAGGGTTGAATCTGTTTTGTAAAATTATGAGAAAATTTTTGATTAGATTAGGTTTGATAGAAAATTGTAATGGATTAGTTTCTGTAATTTTTATTCAAACCTGTAAATTGGATGGGTCGGGTCGAAGAACGAAGATGGAGCCGACGGACTGGGCGGCGGTGACGGTTAAGCAAATGTTGGATTATGTCTGTAAATCTTCCCAGGAGACCGACCAGATGAAGTGCAACAAGCTACATGTAGCTATTGATAAATATGAATCCTTCTCTATGACTGCAGGAGATTTTTTATTCTTGAATTGTGTGCACATTTGAGCAGTGGAGATTTTAGAACTTTTGCAGGCCTATGGTAGAAATTTCTTCATACATGTTGTGAGTGCTTTCATTGAAACCCAAACACTTGTGTGAATGAGCGATACACTTCCTTGTGAGTCTTCCGAAGTTGATGGTTTTCTTATCTCTTTCAAACTGCTTGTGTGATGTGGATTGATGATCTTTGATTTTGATGAATCTTGTGAGGCATTGCACTTTCAACTGCTTGAGATTTATTTTATTTCTTTTCATTGATTGAGGACTATTAAGTATTCAAGTTTGGAGGGTTTGATAAGCTCATATTTATACTCACTTATCTATATTCTTCTCCATTGTTTCAATGCAATTTGTTTATGTTTTTAGTTATTTCTGTGCATGAGACTGTTTTAGAGGGTGTTATGCCTTTCATGGTTGATTTTGCAGGTATTTAGGGCAGAAAAGAGGTGAAATGATGAAAGATCCGAGTTACATGGAGTGCCGCTTGGATTGACACACGGGTAGTCGACCAGAGATGGAAGACGAAGCCAAAATCCTAAAGCAGGACCTCTGTGTCGATCGACAGGCCCCTTGTCAATCGACATAGAGGTCGGATGTCGATTGAAGGCACAAATGAAGTAAGGAGCTCGACACTTGTGGCCTTGTCGATTGACAGGCTCCCTGTCGATCGACAGGAAGGTCAGACTTGGGGAATTGACATACAAGCAATCTCGGTTTTTGATTTGAAGGCTGTGTTGATCGACAGGCTCCCTATCGATCGACACAGATGTTCGACATGGATGTTCTCACCTGTTTTGGCAACTTTGGTTATTTTAGCCCAATACCCAAATTAGGTCTTTTTCTCTCCTCTATAAATAGGACTAATTAGGGCACGAATTTGGGAGTATTATTATCTCTGATTCTACACTTAGAATATTGAGCTTTGGAGTTTTTACAAGACATTCAAGGTTCCTCTTTATTTGTAGGTCAATTAATAATATGTTTGCTTTTGTTTTAGTAATGTTTTATGGCTAGAACCCTAACAGGTTCTAGGGTTATGATTTATCTTTTCTGATGCATGTTAATTGATATCAACTCTTAAGAATGGTTTAATTCTCTGATTTAATTTAAAAACTAGATTAAAAGAAGGACCAAGAGGTGAATTGAAATCTAGGTTTAAAGTTATCAAATGAAGGACCGAGAGGTGAAAATTGTTAATAGGAATAGAGAATTAAATGTGTTGGTTTTCTGTCTCAAAAAGAAGAAACTTGCATAGGAATTAATTAGATAATTATTGAGATTAACTTAATTGGTGTTCTTGAACCAAGAGGATAAAGTCACTATTTAGTAATCTAGGATTTAAATTTCCAGACCAAGGAATTTATTCCATTAAAATCTGATGTTTTCCCCTTTGCTGAGTTGATTGAAATTGCATGTTGATGATTGGATTATCAGCTCTAGGTGAAGGGATTCGTGAACTGAATCACGAAGTCCGTTTGCCCGGATCGTTAATTGGAATATCAAAAATAAATTGCTATACCTGATAAGCTCATTATTTTACTCGCTTATCTATATTATTTTCTACTATTTTATGTAGTTTTATTAAGTTTATATATATATATATATATATATATATTCTATGCATGAATCTATATTGGGTGGAATTAGGCGCGTCTTGGTGTTTTTGCAGGTTTTAGGCCTAAGTTCACGAGAAAGCCGTTCCGAAAGAAGTGGCGTGTAAGAGTAGCAGTGAAGAGTTCTTCCACAAGGAGAATTCGTGCTATTGGCACATGGAAATGGATTATGCTTTGAGTTAGCTCTCCAACGCAACTGGAATCGGGTCAATCGGAGTTCGGGAGAGGAAATTATGGCCAAAACCGTGAGACCGCACAAAGGGGCGAGAGACCACATCGATCGACGCCAATCAGCATCGATCGACGCCAAAGAGGAAGCCACGCTGATCGACGCCAATCAACAACGATCGACGCGAGCGAGTCTGCTGGAGCAAAAATTTGATGAAAATCAGATTTATTCATATCTTTAGCCCTAGATTTGATAGGATACACATCCACCCCTATAAATACCTAACTAAATTCAAATTTTTGAAGGATCTATCATTCCCTATCATATGTTCATTCCACAATTTAGTTTTGAGATTTTGGAGACTTGGGGAACACGAAACCCTTTTATTTTCTTGTAAGTTCTTTATGTTTATGCAATTTAATATGTTTTCTTTTGGATTTTTATATGCGATGAGTGGCTAGAAACCCTAGCGGGTTCTAGGGGTTGATATTATTTTGGATGCATGTTAGGATTAATTAATTAGGTTCATGATTCCTGTGTTTATTTTATAATTCTAATTTAATTCAAGGACCGAGAGGTGCTGGTTAATTTAGATTTCTAGCTATTGATAGAAGGACCGAGAGGTGAATATTGATAGTGGGATTTGGAATGCATGATACTATCTACACTACCCAAAGAGATGTACTAGACTGTAGGAATTGAACTGATTTGCTTATCAGATTGACTAATTTGGTGTACTTTGAGACCGAGCAGAGATAGTCACTAATTAGTAATCTAAGTTATATTTGCCAAACAAGGAAATATAGCATTATTGCAGTATTCCACCTGTTAAATTAATTGGTTCCTACATGTTATCCATAATAAGAATTCTTCCCTAGAATCTGTGTTCTTTTAAATTTGATTTCAAAACAACTTTAATTTTCTGCATTGTTCTCTTTACTTTTATAAAACCAAAACCTATTTTCTATTCACTCAAACAATAGATTTTAGAACCATAATTAGTACATAGGATATTTTCCCCACACAATTCCCCTGAATTCGATAACCTTAGGGTTTACAAATTTATTTGCCACTGTTGCTATAATTAATCTGTTAGAAATAACAGTGACCAATGCCTATAATTATTCCTAGCATGCTCCTATTGATTATGCATAAAGAAGGATTATGCGGAATACCTGGATTGCTAAACCCTGAAGAACGAGTGCGCGGAGATTCCTCTTGATCTTTTTCCCACGCACAAAGATTAATTCCCTAACTGATAAAAGGAATTAAATCTGACAAAAATATATTAGTATTTTCGAAACAGAAGAGGGAGAGAAGAAAGAAGATCATCCTGATCTGATCTTTTGATTTGTATCCCAACTCAATCTGAATATCTGGTGAAGATTCCCTTCAGATTCCTTGCTCGGTTGAGAAGCAGAATTTTCTCCTCGTTTCTCAAATCTAGTCGAACACCACAGCTCCCAAATTCTGGTTTGCTATGTGCAACTTATAATCTTGTGGTGTGTTGAGATCTGAGGAAAATACTGAACTTCTATTGGGCCTGAGTTTCATGGGCCAGACGAGGGACCAGAATGCAAATAGCAAATAAGGCCTATCAATTAATTAATTCTCATATTCAACCCAGAAAATAAATAATTAATTAATATTGATTCATTCCACCAGAGAATCAATATTGTCCTACCTATTTGCTACCATGTTTTGAGGTACGAGTTGCATGGGCTCGGTTTATCCCCACATTTAAGGTTACAAACATTCGCTAATTAATTTAAGCTCTGACAAGCTATTTAATTAATTAACATCTTATATTCCTGAGTCAATTGATACGTGCGTAAAATGACCTATATTTTGATGTGTGTACATGCTTGTTTGTGGCTATTTTACTCCCGTATCATATGTTTTTGTCGTATTTTGGTTGTGTTTTCGTGTTTTGTGTGTTTGATGTGTGTAGGATAGGTTTTGGGCATAAACGAGCAATTTTGGTGGAGTTTTGGAGGAAAATTGCTCGTGTTTGGAGTTTGGAGAGCTCGAGCCAAAACTCAATTTTCAGCACTTGGCAGTTTTCAGCATGGCAATGGATAGAGCTTCGAGCTAGCTTTCCAACGCAACTGAAATCGGGTCAATCGAAGTTCGGGAGAGGAAGTTATGGCCAAAACCGTGAGATCGCGCAGGACCGGCCGAGCAGCTGCAGGACCGGTCGAGCGAGCGAACAGAGACTTGGCTCGGTCGAGCCAAACCTTGCTCGGCCGAGCCAAATCAGTTTTTGGTGGTTTTTGGCAGTTTTTGATGGCCCGGGCGAGCCAAACTTCGACCGGGCGATCCGAGGCCCTGTTTACTCATTATAAGAAGGGGAAGAGGCGGTTATTTGGAAAACTTTTGTCATTTTTCACATACGATAGTTAGAATTGTCCCTAGATTCCATTTTTCCATTTCAATTCATCTTAGTCCTAGAGCAAATTCATCAATACTTGTAAGAGATTGAAGATTGAAGGCGGTGGATCAAGTCAACCAATCCAAATTGGGGAAGAATCTTATTTCTACTTTCAAATTGTAATGAAGTTCATTGTATTCCAAATTGTATTTGTACAATTGAAAGGTATGAAGTTCTAAACCATTTTGGATGTTGAATTGAGGAAGGATGCATGAGAATTTGGCATGAGAATTGTTTGTTTACTTTCCTTTGAGAGCTTGGATTTCACTAGAGCTTGTTCCTTACCTCTTAGGTGTAGGTAATAGCCAACTTAGGAGGTAGTTGACGTGAACGCTGCAGCCAACACGCGGGCGGAATCGTCGTGATTAGTGTTAATTCATACGATTTTAGTTCCAATCCCTGTGCGGTGCTAGGTCGTAAGGCGATAATTGACGAACCATTTGGAGTGGTTTAGGGCTAAATAACGTGACTGTTTGCTAGTTCTAGATCATCAACCGGTAGCTCGCCGTGACAAGGGGCTATCGAGTGTAGGGTCGATTGCTCAATCTCCTAGGAATTAAATAATGTTTGCAACAATGATTAGCCAAATTTGATTGTATCTCTACATGATTCAACATCCTATCTTCCTAGCTTGAGTATTGTGATTGTCTTGGTTTACCATATTGAGAAGGATTGTTCGATTTAATGTTGTTGTTTAAATTCGTGTATTTCCTATATTGATAGCATAGATTTGAATTGCATGTTTAGATGATTAGAAATTACTCAACGATGAAATCATGCTTAGCTATATGACTTCACTTGAGTAGCTCGGTATTCTAGTAGGCGAATCGAGAAGAACTCGGATTGATATTTTATTCTTGTGTGTGGTTGAGAGTTTATTGCTATTGAACTTTTACCGCATCATCAATCCACTCAAACCTTTTCACTTATGCTTGAACTTAATCAGCCTGCAAGTCTTTAGCATAACGAACCTTTTGAGCTGCTCAGGGAATGTCCCATCCTATACTGGATGTGGTTACCTAGTTCCAGTACCAGACAGTCATATACAAACTGCTATTACCCAAGATACAGATATACAAGCTCAACCAGAGTCTTTCACTACAACTCAAAGTAATACACAATCTGCACATACTTCTGTACCTTCATATAGGCTTAGGAACTGATCAAGCCATAGAGATCTAGATTCTTTTAATGTCAGATAAAAGAATCTATCTCGACTTAGGTCCTTATCAATGTGTGCCCCACACCAGCATACCAAGCCATCCAAGATAAGATGTTTATTACCGCGTAAGCTGCAACCTACATCGACAGTTTATCCTGGAACTGTCTCAGCTGTGATAACCATTTATATCTCGCTAGGTCAAATGATCCATACGATCTTCTGTGATCTACTACACACCGTATGATCTCCCTATTGACGAGATAAGATGATAATTGCATTTGCGACACATGTTTGTTAATTCAGACAGTAGATGAACATACAACATTTATGATTCCCAGTATATTAACCAATCTACCTTGTACATAATATAACAATCATAATGCTTTCAGCATATAAATCCATCAATCTCCCACTTATACTCAAAGCATTATACAGGTGCTTTCCAGAGTATAATGCGTCTAAACTAATCTAGCTATTACATCAATCATTCTACGTGGCTGGCTTTGCCCTCAACCCAAGGTTACGTACATGCATCTCGTAGACCTTCTAAGGCAGAGCTTTTGTGAATGGATCCGCTAGATTATTTTTTGTATCAATCTTCTCTACTATCACATCACCCCTTGCTACGATTTCTCGTATAATATGGTACTTCCTTTCAATGTGTTTTGTTGCTCTGTGAGTTCGTGGTTCCTTTGAATTAGCCAAAACTCCCAAATTAACACAATATACCGTGATGGTCTTGGGCAGCTTAGGAATCATGTCCCACTCCAGAAGAAAGTTTCAAAACCATACTGCTTCTTTCGAAGCTTCAGAAGCTGCCACATATTCTGCTTCCATGGTGGAGTCAGCAATGCACTTCTGCTTTGCACTCCTCCATGATATGGCCCCACCTCCCAATGTGAACACATAGCCAGAGGTGGACTTCTTTTCGTCTCGGTCTGCCTGGAAATCCGAATCAGTATAACCCACAGTCCACAACTCCTCACACTGATAGACGAGACAATAGTCTCTAGTCATTTTCAAGTATTTGAGTATGTGCTTTACCGCGGTCCAATGCGCCTGTCCAGGGTTAGACTGGTATCTTGCTACCATGCCTATAGCAAATCAGATATCTGGCCTCGTACATAGCATTGCATACATGAGGCTCCCCACGGCCGATGCATAAGGCACGTTCTTCATCTCATATTTCTCCTTTTGAATCACCGAACACTGATCCTTGGAAAGATGTATGCCATGCCTGAAGGGTAACAGACCTTTCTTGGCAGTTTGCCTGCTGAAACGGGCAATCACAGTATCCACATATAATCCTTGAGACAAGGTCAGCATCCTCTTATTGCGCTCCCGCAATACTTTTCCCCCTAGGATGTATCCTGCCTCCCCAAGGTCCTTCATATGAAACTGTTCGGATAACCACCCCTTTATGCCCGACAATACTTCCACATTGTCGCCAAATAGGAGAATATCATCTGCATAAAGTGCAAGGAACACCACGCTTCCGCTGACACATAGACGGTACACGCAACTCTCGTTTGAACATTGTAAAAATCCATAGGATTTAATCACTTCATCAAAATGCAGATTCCATGACCGTGAAGCTTGTTTAAGTCCATACAGCGACTTCCTTAGCTTCCAGACCAAATGTTTTTTGCCCTTCTGCACATAACCTTCTGGCTGTTGCATATAGATGTCCCTACCTTCTTCAAGGTACCCGTTTAAAAATGCAGTTTGGACATCCATCTGCCAGATCTCTAGGTCCTTATGTGCTGCTATGGCTAGGAGTATACAAATGGACTTAAGCATGGCTATCGGTGAGAAGGTCTCGTCATAGTCTACAACTTCTTTCTAACTATAACCCTTCGCCACCAGCCTTGCTTTGAAAGCTGTAATTTCACAATTCGCTCCTTTCTTTCTCTTGTATACCCATTTGCACCCTATGGCTCGATAGCCATCTGGCAAATCAGTTTTCTGGTATACATCCATAGCCGTAATGGATTCTATCTCCGAATCCATGGCAGCCATTTGTCTGCTTCTTTATCAGATACCGCCTCGTCATATGTCCAGGGATCGGTATCATCCAGTCCATTTTCTGGGATCAAGTCAGAGGACTCTCCCATGAATATATACCTCTCGGGTTGGTGGACAACCCTCCCACTGCAACGAGGCATCTGAACCGTGTTAGTAGTTGGCACAGTACCCGTTGGTCCCATACCTTGCATTACTAGCAGTGTTGGTAAAACCTCACCTATTACAGGTGGATTTACCACTACACTGGGCTTTCCTGATGGAATCGATTCCTTATCCTCAAGCTCGTGGAGGATAATTTCACTCTTGGATCTATGGTTTCTTACATATTCGTCCTCCAAGAATCTTGCATTGGTACTGACAACCACTTTCTGATTCTCCGGACAATAGAAGTAACCACCTTTCATTTGCCTGGGATATCCTACAAACAACATCAGCTTACACCTACTTTCTAACTTATTAGGTTCCTTTGTCAGCACATATGTCGGACAACCCCAAACCCTCACTCTGTTCAAACTTGGTTTTCGCCCATACCAGAGTTCCAGAGGCATTTTAGGAACTGATTTAGAAGGTACCAGGTTAAGCAAATAGGCCGCTGTCTCCAAGGCATATCCCCAAAACAAAATCGGCAAGCTTGCATAACTCATCATCGACCTGACCATTTCCAAAAGAGTTCTATTTCTTTTTTCCGCTACACCGTTTTGTTGAGGGGTTCCTGGTGCAATCCACTGGGATGTAATCCCGTTGTCTGACAAGTACTGCAAGAACTCGTTACTGAGGTATTCTCCACCATGATCTGATCGTAGTGTCTTGATAGTCTTACCTAGCTTCTTTTCTACCTCAGTCCTAAACTCTTTGAATTTCTCAAAGCATTCACACTTGTGGCGAAGCAAATAGACATATCCGAATCTTGAGAAATCGTCAATGAATTTGGCGAAGTACTCATAACCTCCACGAGCTTGCGTGGACATGGGTCCACATAAGTTAGAGTGGATCAATTCTAACACATCCTCTGCTCGAGACTGACTTACCTTAAAAGGCCTGGTCGTCATCTTTCCATCTATACAGGACTCACAGATTTGATGCGGTACCACTTGAAAGGAATCCAAGAGCCCATCGCATGCTATTCTTTTAATCCTCTTTAGATTGATGTGAAACTTACTCTTTAAATGATTATTATTATTGTATGAGTTTGCAACATTCACGGAAGATTTATGCATACAATCAATGATATAGAGAGAGTCAATAAGTTTGCCACGACAGATAACACCGTTATTACCAATGATAGAAATCCCACTATAAAAAATAACTGAATATTCATCACTAAATAACTTGGAAACTGAAATTAAGTTCCGCCGAAAAATTGGCACATATAAAACACCTCTCAAAATCAAAACATTATTTTCAAAGCATAAAGTAAAATCTCCAATGACTACTGCTAAGACTCGCTCTCCGCTGCCCATTGAGATGGTAATCTCGTCATGCTTCAGCTGCCTTGTCGGCCTGAACCTCTGCAATGTATAACAAACATGATTAGTAGCTCTAGTATCCACTACCCAAGAATGGGTAGAAACTGATGCCGAACATGTTTTCGTTATAAATGCACATGACGCACCTTGTCCAGTCTTCCTGACTTGACAATCTTTCTTCCAGTGACCAGCCTTGCCACATCTGAAACACTTGTCCCTCTTACCAGGCACGCCCGGTGTCCTTTTTGACTTCTTCACTGAAGTTGTACCTTTGGCTTTCTTCTTAAACATTCCTTTGCGCCTCTTTCCAACCAGCACAACAGGACGGTTTCCTGAAGTAGCCAAAGCAACCTTTTCTGGAAGCATTACTGACTTCGCTGCCATCAAGTCATTGAGTAACTCATTAGGAGTGTACGCTTTCTTGTTCGTGACAGCATTCAGTCTAAAGTTCTCAAAGGACTTTGGCAGAGAGTTGAGGATGATATCAAACTGCGCCTCTGCATCGATACCTCCTCCGTGCAGTGTGAGCTCATCCATAAGCTGAGTCATGCCGACCACGTGCTCTCTGACCGAGCTTCCTTCCGCCATTTTCTTTCCCATGATTTCTCTCATGAGATTGAATCTGACATCTTGGTCTGACTCACCATAGGTCGTTGTGAGGTTGTCCATTATATCACTAGCATTATCATATGAATGATGTTGCTGTGCAAGTACCTTGGACATCGTAGTCATCATATAGCATTTCACTATATTATTAGACTTGAGCCACTTGTTATAGTAGCTCCTTTCCTCATCAGCCGATGCATTAGTGGGAGCAACCGGACGAGGCTTATCAAGGACAAACTTGTGTTCCTCTGCAACAAGGATGTGATCCAAGTTGCATTTCTAGTCTTGAAAATTGGGACCGGTTAATTGGTTTTGTGCTAAGATATTGATTACATTTGGTAAAGACATGTCTGAAAACAATAAATTAAAGCAGAAATTAAAACATAGTCGCAAACAATTGAAACAATTAAATATTGAAACCTTATGATAAAACAATATTAATGTTTCCTCCAATTTGCCTAAGTATTACTATTGCAAGCCACACATGTGGACGTTTACAACAAAACACTTAACCAGACTGCATCTTTCAATTCCAGTCCTTTAATTCCAATCCATGCCTGGGTTCCTTAGACAAATGGAATTAAAAATTGGAGACTAACTTAAGATCATATTATCCTACTGAGCAGGGACATCACAAATGAGTTATACTCTGGATAACATCTAAGCTAGCTTACCACCAAAGCCAACCCTCACATATAAGGATCTACTAGAAAACACCTGATCCCTATAATAAGGCTGTCTCATTTAATTCAATCCCTAGAGAACTTATGAAAATTCAATACGCAAGCTACACATGTAGACGTTTACCTAATAAATTACCCACTTCCAATAAATGATTGCTTTGTGGAGGTCTTACTAAATTATGAGCTTAGTAATTTTTTAAATTCATAAGGTTCAATTGCACAGATTATTTTATGTAGCCATAATTATAACATTGCTAAAATTCTATCATGCATAGCATGAACCCCGAATTTATAGTTATAATTAATTACACAAAAAAATAAATCAAATAGCATGCTTTAAAACTGTAAATAAAAGCAGTAAACGTGCTCCTATTATCTACAACATGCTTATATGTTGCGCAATTAATATAAACACATAAAAAATGTCCTCGTGGCCCCCATGATACAAAAAATAATAATAATTCTAACTACTACATGTTGGAATTAATTTTTTTTACAGATCTTCGACTGGGCTCCCACTACTTGGACTGTGATCTGATTTTATTTTCTGAATCTGGGCCTCCAAGATTTGATTTATCAGAAAATTGGACAACTGGGCCAGTTAACCAAATCGCAGGCCTAGGCACACATTGCAAACCCAATAGCCCGCGAGAACTTGGCCCAACGAGCCCCCACCGGTAAACCACCCCCGCCGGTGACTCGCCACCGCCGCGAGGGCTCCCGTCATCGCACAGCAGCCATGCATGTATGTGCATGGTTGCAGCCCATAATTCTGCCTCCTCTGGTCATTTCTCATTTCGTATGCCACCGCCCCGGCTTGCCCTGACCATCGCCCGAACCACCGTCACCTTTCTTCTCCACCGTCAGCCTCCGTGACTCGCCAGAATCGCGCAAGAAATGAGACCGTAGGCTCGCACTAACTGCGTGCAAACCCTAGGGTTTGCCGCAACCCGGTTCGCGCGTCCAACCCTCTGCCGCCGTCCCCAGCTCGCGACTCCGACCGTTGAGCCACCGCCGCACCACCTTCACCCTGCCGATGCCATTCGAAAGGGGGGGAGAGCACTGTCGGCGCTGCGTGCGGGGCTGTGCATGTCTGCTGCATGTGGTCCTTGTGCCCCGGCCGCTACACGCCACTGTCCCGGCCTCTTCGCCCGTCCCTCACGTTGCCGGCCCAGGGCCACCGCGCGACTTGTGCCATGCGTGCGCGCGCGCGCACTGAGAAGCCGTAGGGTTTTGAAGCACCGCCGCCGCCGTGTGCCTTGTTGTGCGTCCCCTCACCGACCGCCGTGCATGGCATGCTGTCATGGCGGCACTGTCATGAAATGTTGCACGGTCCTTCGTTCTTTGTGTTCTTCGTTCTTCATGTTCTTCGTTCTCCATTTTACAGATTTAATTTTTAAAATAATAGATTACATTGAATAAGCCTAATTACAATTTAAAAATCTAAATCTAGCCACGGATTTATCTCGTGGGTGAAAAAAGAATCCTTATAAAGGGGCGGATTAACCCGAGTACCACGAGGACGAAAAACATAATCATGCAATCCAACAACCATTCATAGCATTCAATCAATAATAATAATCATGCAAATCATAGGCAATATTATTTTTTCCGATAGAGCCAATTAATGAACCTGGCTCTGATACCAATTGAAGGGATTCGTGAACTGAATCACGAAATCCGTTTGCCCTGATCATTAATTGGAATATCAAAAAAATATTGCTATGCCTATGATTATTCCTAGCATGCTCCTATTGATTATGCATAAAGAAGGTTTATGCAGAATACCTGGATTGCGAAACCCGGAAGAACGAGTGGGCGGAGATTCCTCTTGATCTTTTTCCCACGCACAAAGATTAATTCCCTAACAGATAAAATGAATTAAATCTGATAAAAATATATTAATATTTTCGAAACAGAAGAGGGAGAGAAGAAAGAAGATCCTCCTGATCTGATCTTCTGATCTGTATCCCAACTCAATCTGAATATCTGATGAAGATTCCCTTCAGATTCCTTTCCCGGTTGAGAAGCAGAATTTCCTCCTCGTTTCTCAGATCTAGTCGATCACCACAGCTCCCAAATTCTGGTTTGTTGTGTGCAACTTATGATCTTGTGGTGTGTTGAGATCTGAGGAACTGAGGCCTATTTATAGGAAAATACTGGACTTCTATTGGGCCTGAGTTTCATGGGCTAAACCAGGGACCAGAATGAAAATAGCAAATAAGGCCTATCAATTAATTAATTCTCATATTCAACCCAGAATAAAATTAATTAATTAATATTGATTCATTCCACCAGAGAATCAATACTATCCTACCTATTTGCTACCACGTTTTGAGGTACAGGTTGTATGGGCTCGGTTTATCCCCACATTTAAGGTTACAGACATTCATTAATTAATTTAAGCTCTAACAAGCTATTTAATTAATTAACATCTTATATTCCTGAGTCAATCCACTCAAACCTTTTCACTTATGCTTGAACTTAATCAGCCTGCAGGACTTTAGCATGACGAACCTTTTGATCTGCTCAGGGAATGCCACCATCCTATACTGGATGTGGTTACCAAGTTTCAATACTAGACAGTCATATACAAACTGCTATTACCCATGATACAGATATACAAGCTCAACCAGAGTCTTTCACTACAACTCAAAGTAATACACGATCTGCACATACTTTTGTACCTTCATATAGGCTTAGGATCTCATCAAGCCATAGAGATCTAGATTCTTTTAATGTCAGATAAAAGATTCGATCTCGACTTAGGTCCTTATCAATGTGTGCCCCACACCAGCATACCAAGTTGTTCGTCCTAATTTATCAGAGTCGTCGTGTTCAAACAGAAACAAAAAATGCAGCGGAATAAGTAAACGTCACTTGCACTTACGTTATTTTAAGATTGTTTAAGCTCAAGGTATGATTAAGGTTTCTTCACAGATATACACTAGCAACTCTGTTGCTAGGTTTCAAATCAAATTAGGACTGTAAGTAATAAAACAGTAAAAGAACACAATATTTATAGTGGTTCGATCCAAATAGATCTACGTCCACTCCTTAGCCGAATCGCTAAGAATTCACTAGAAAAGTATACGAAATACAAGGAATCGCCGAACACTTGCAGTAGGCGATGAACTTTTGAACCGGCCACAGAAAAGCTATCCTCCGTTACTTCGTTCTTCTCAGACCACAGCTACGGCCAAGTCAAGGGCTAAACCTTCGTGAAACTTGTCCTACGCTGTCGTGAAGCTTTTATAGTTTGCTTCTTAACTTTTCTGGTTTGCGGCTAATGCCCGTCAGATTCAATCCCTTTCAGAAATGACTGTTGTATCTTCCTAGGATGGAAGGTATCCCAATGATTGAAGATTCTCAACCGAAGATAAGGAATCTCTAAAAAGAAGTGTCAGCTATTCAATGGAAGACACTCCTGGTTGTTGAGGGCTTTGAATACTCTTTATCTCGTGCTCTCAACTGACTACTTTTCACTTGTTCGCTTTGTCAAAGGACTCTCTCACTTAGGATGTTTGCGAATGTCGGTGGTGAAAGAAGCAGTAGTCGTCTTTCACTTTTGGACTTGTCTTTTATACATGGAGATTCAAACTTTGAATCTCCATACCCGTTAGACACAACGGCTCCTTCGTCCAAGAGTGGTTCGACTTTTTCAGTTACTTTTGGCGTCGTACAGTACTTTCGGAACTACTTCGGGAAAGCTTTGACCTCCGTGTGTACTTCTGTCAGAACGGGAGTATAGCATTTGTTGATAGCTATTTCACCTTGCTAACCAATTTCAGAGCCATCTGCTAGGCCTTTGATTGTTAAGCTTTTTCTAGCAAACTGCTTTTGCTAGTATCTGACTGTTGACGCCTCAGCAAAGTTAAGCACTTGATTCCTTTGATTTCTGATTGCTATCTCTTTTAGCAATCTGCTATATGCTGGCAAATGCTGACTCCTTCAACATTCTGCTATAGTTTGACAAATAGCATATGCTCTTTCTTTAAGCATTCTGCTAATCTTTTTCTGACTGCTGAGTAGATACTTTTTAGCAGTCTCCTCTTCTAGCATATGATTGCTGATGCCTTAGCAATCATTCTCTTTAGCATTCTCTTGTGTTTGCTGATAATGCTTCTAGCAACCTATTCTATTACAACTCGATATTCACCCTATACAGGACATTACAAGAGTTGCTAGTCTATGCTAGAGTTCAACAATGATCGACCAAATGCTAAGACTTTGATTCAACAAAACCTATTACAAATTTGATCCTAAGGGGAGAATTACAAATTAATTCCCAACAATTTCCCCATTTTTGGTGCGATCAAAGCCTACTATCGATTGTTGAGACTCAGTAGATAAAGATCTGAGGATTACAATATTTTTGCTAGACAAACTATTCTTAGAATTTTATTACCCACTTAAAGTCTTTAGCAAATTTATTGGTTTTAAATGAAATTCCCCCTCAAAATATGCTGGGAAATATTCTTGCTTAACAAAACACAAATAAATGCTGCAAGTATAATATGCTAGAAATCCTAGCATCTTTTAAGAATAGCAGACATTTACCAACCAATCAGCATAACATCCACATTCAAATTTGTTGAATACACAAAGAGTGTATGTCAACTAATGTACACACTCGGAAAATCAGAAATGGACAGTGAGATTTTGTCACGAATCTGATGATATCATATATGCTTTTGAAAATATGAATACAATGAAATCATTCAGAGACATCAAAAGTAGAAGCAAAAACAGAACAGAATGTGATCAAGAGATAGACGACCTTAGCTCTGGGCATCTGGTGGAGGTTTTGGCTTCTAAAGATCATCGACCCTTTTCATTGTCAAAGCCATGAGTTTCTCCATGCGTGCTTGATGATCTGCTCTCTGCTTGGCTTCTATCTCCATTCTTCTCTCTAGCATGGCTTGTAAGAATTCCCTTTCCTTCTGTGTCAGTTCTTCTTTCTCTGCTTTAATCCTTGCCTCCTCAGCAATCCTTAGTTCTTCCCCCTCTTTGAGCGCATCCAAAATAGTGGTTGAAAAGGACTTGTGCTCATCAAGGTCAACTTGAAGAGTGACCACACTAGTCTGTACCGTAGAGACAGCTCCTTCCACGTGCGTGATCCTCTCCTTAAACTGACCAACGGTTTGCTGAACCTCGGTTACTGAGGTGTGAACTTCAGAAATTGCTCCTCGTACATCAGCAATCTCCTTCCGGACGGCTTCAACTGTTTTAGCTTGCTGAATGTCACGTTGGTGGAACACTGTGTTGATCAGAGAAGCCACATAGGATTGGAGGTTTACTTGTACAAGCTCAGCAAAAATGGGGGTATCAGGGACAACCAGTTCAGTCCCTGTTGCTCTGGTAAGATTTCCACCATCTTCACCATCGACTATCATATCAGCAGACTCTTGAATAGAAATCACAAGACCTTGAGTATATGATTCCCCGTGCTCTGCCTGAGAGATGGCTTGCTCAGATTCCATGTCTTGGATTCGCTCTGTGGTAGTACGTTCAGCAGCTTCTGTGGCTAATTAATCTTCTAATAATTTATGTTGCGCATTCATGTAAATGACTTCCTCATTCAAAATGCACTGTGCTCCATCCATGATTTGTGCACTCTCAAGTTCTTTGTGAATGAGCTCTTCAATGTCCATGGTGAGCCATTGGAAAAGCCAGGGATCAGCATTCCCAAGCTCTTTCTCTTCTACATCTTCCTTTTCAGCTTCCATCCTTAATTTCATGCTTTCTTTCTTAATTCTCTTGTATTCTGCTTCACGGTGATGATATGCAGCAGCTGCACGCGCTTGACGCTTTGAAAGCTCGATTCTAGTATCTGACATGTTTTCAGGTCCATAGGATGATGGGGGCAATGGTGAACGAGAAATAAGTCTATGAGCCTTAATAGCATGAAGTCGAGCGAAGACTTGTTTATCCATGAATTACTTAGCTCCAGCAACCTGATCAATCCAATTGTTTGCCCAGACTTCCTCTGTTCTCCAGAAGTTTGCTCCCTTGCTGATAAACATGAGTAGCTTCTCTTCAAAGGACAACTGATACATGATGTAATCAAATTTCTTCCATCGCCTGAATTCATCTGCAAGCTTCTTTCCTTCGGGCATGGCCTCATCAAACTCAGTATAAAAAACATTGGCAATGTCTCTCTCAACTTCTTGTGTCACAAAATCTTCAATTTCAAAGGCCATGGGGATGACATCGAAATTTACCTCATCCATAGGATCGGTGGGTGCACACAACATTGCCACTTTCTGCAATTTAAACCTGGGACCAGGAAAACCTACGAGTGGAACTCTGTATGCTTCATTTGTTCCATAAGACTTCTTCCTTAATGTTTTGGCATCATAAACATCCGCAGATTCTCCTTCAGAGTCGGTTTCAGACAGCCAGGTGTCAGCAAATCCAGGATCCAGTTGTGTCTTTACTGTCTCATTGATTGGATCTTTAGCGGTCTCTCTAACTCCATGGGTTTCTTCCGCCAGATTAGTAAGAGTGACACTCACCTCAGCAGTAGCACGTTCAAGGTTGGTACCAGCGTTCTCAGCATGCTGTGAGCAGGAAGAATCAACATCTTTAGAGGGTTCTCTAATAAAGACACACCCTCTGCCCTTAGGTGCGGATTTGTCATTGAAGGCTCCCTCTTGAAGCATTTGGGTAAAGGCTTCATCAGATAGAGCTTCCTCTTCGGGCATTATCTTTTCTGCAGCTAAAGGTTGAGATGTGATCTCAACATGAACTACTTTCTCCTTTCCTTTAGAGGCAGCAACAGTCTCTTGTGTTTTCTCTGCTGATTGCTGAGCAGAGACCGTTGATGCTGACTGACCAGCAGCTTCCTGGGCTTTTCTCTCAATATTGACCTGCTTGACCTGTTCGAATTTCCTGTCTCTAGCATCAAATTTTATCTGCTCCATGGTTTTTTGAAATTATTTCTTTTCAATTCTCCTCAGCTCTTCAGCTCTCTTCCTTTTTGTTTGTCTAACTCCTTTGAGACGTTCCTCAAGACACTTAGCACATAGAGGAGTGTTGTCCAAAACTTCTTCAATAGTTGGTTTTTCAGCTGCAGCTTTCTCTGCTTCTTCTTTTTCTGAGGGCATGACAAGCTTTCGTCGTGTCCTCCTTAATTTCTTTGTAGGTGAAGGAATATCAGACATGTGTCTCTTTGGTATTTCGAGTGCAGCGGGACCCAGAGTAATTGAAGACTGCATGCTTTCCTTTGTGGACATTACTTCATTTATCCTTTCATCTGGCAGATTGCCCAGATTCTCAATCTCATCGAATTGCTGGAAGCATCGATCTGTTTCAGCATTCTTGGTTAATGTAGCAATTTCGTCAGCAGATAGAGGAA
Source organism: Plectranthus barbatus (assembly GCA_026898455.1). Taxonomy (NCBI): domain Eukaryota; kingdom Viridiplantae; phylum Streptophyta; class Magnoliopsida; order Lamiales; family Lamiaceae; genus Plectranthus; species Plectranthus barbatus. The sequence goes on along the minus strand of JAPKLW010001060.1, from coordinate 11,163 downwards.
TGTCCGTCTCTAATACTTGGTATTTCAGACTACTTTCATCTATCTCTTCATCAGATGTGGGTTTATCTGTGTCCACGTTCGATTTCCCTTTCAACTGACGAGGTGCTTGTAATCCAATGGTTTTGCTTCTTTCTTGGTGACAGGAATGAAATCCGTGGGAAGGAGTTTCACCCCTTGATCAACCTTCTTGTTAGTGAACAGCATTTCTAGATATTTGCTGATCTTCAAGCCGAAATTGACATTTGAAGAGAATGTCCCATCAATGGACATGTGGTCATTCTTCCGAGCATGCTCTGCCCATCGCTCGAAGAAGAATTCTGCACAATTCCCTTTGATATTATCCACCAGGGCCATCATAATGGCATATTTTTTGGCTGATAACTCAGAGTATGATCCAGCATCGCACTAGAACATTTTTATCACCAATTCGGCCAGAATCTTGAAATCTTCCTTTAGTGTGTTGATAGGAGTGGCTACCTTGAAGGACATAACTTGCCCTTTTCTATCATTTAAATCTCTAGGTTTCTTCCATAAATTCCATCGTCTTTCCATCTCCGCGATACTGTTCACCTTGTATTGAGAAATCCTTTCTCCATAGTTTCGAAGGCCGAACATTTTCGCAAGAATCTCGGCACTTACTTCAATAATTTAGCCGTAGATGGAGGTTTCGAAAGATTTCTTAGATTTGTCCATTACGGCCCTAACATAAAATTCAGATACCATATGGGGATGAAAATGCTCAGGCTCAGCAGAGAGATACTTTACCAACAATTTTGAGTCGAGGATCTGCATGATCCATTCTGGGATGTGATTCTTAGCCAGAGGTAAGTACATAATTCTATCCTTCATGATTTGAGCGAGACGCCTCTGCTCATTCGTATGTCCCATCTGTTCTTTCTTCCGAGCAAAAACAACCAGTTGGCTATAAGGAATAGAATCATCTATGTCTTCCTTCTTCACAATGTCGGTGAACCCTGTTGCATGTCGCTCATGCAGCGGTGAAAGGGGACTCATGATTGGTTGAAATAAGGATGTAGAAGTACTAGATTCTGGATTTTTGGTAGAAGGGGACTCAGGATTGGTAGCCATGAATGTGGATTATGAATTTCAGAGAAGGATTTTGCAAGGTATGGTGTTGAGTGAGAGAGAGAAATCTTCAAGGATTTAGAGAAGCTAGGGTTTTGAAATTTGAATTCCGGAAAGAATGAGACGAGGTTGAAGATTTAAATTTATACCTTCTGATTTAAGATCCAATGGTTGAGGGAATTTATGCAGAAGATTAGATTGACAGCTGAGAATAGTCACGTCCTTTCGTATGGTCTCCCACGCCTCCGAGAAAAACTTGAGCACTTTCGTCATGGTGTTTCCCTATGTAGTGTAATCGACTGCGCGCATTAAATGCGATGTGACGTGTCCCATCAAATTCAATTTTAGATTTCCCGCCTTGGATAGTTGAATTGCTGAGATCATAGACTCAGCAGAATGTCATACAATGGGAACTGTAAGTCATCATCCAAAGCTTAGCAGAAGGTATGCTATATTTCACTTTTGATTTACTAGCATACTCAAACTCTCTGCTGAGATTCAGCAGACTCAATATTGATGAGGTTCTCGAGCCTTTCGCTGACTTGACCTCCTTCCGTCACTGCTGACTTGATTAGACCGTCCATGCACGCTTGTCGATTCCTCTTCTCATGACGCTTCGAATTATGAGAGATGAAACGAATCGGTGTGATGTTCTGAAAGATTTTTTGACAGGTCATAATGGTGGAATAGGATAATTGTTTCCCTTATAAATACTGCCCTTGAAGATGACTTCCATCTTCACACATCTCCTTCCAACTCTCTCTTTACCTTACAATCTTCCAATCTTCAAGAATTTCTTCTATGACAATGCATTCACCATCAGAAGTTGACATCCGAAGAAACCAAATACTGAATGAGTCAGGCTTATATACTGAGTATGAGTCCGACTACATGGTGGCTGAGGAGGTGATGGCCGCCGTTCGCTAGAATGGCCTTGAGCAGTTTATCTGCTCCACTCCTCGCCACTTCTAGGAGGCTCACCTCCAGGAACTCATGCGCTCCTGTGAGCAGGATGAAGGCGCCGTCTGTGGTGTCTTCCAAGGAAGGCTCATCTGCTGGACAGTCGATTCCTTCGCTCGGGACTTCAGCCTTCGCCGGGGTCCCTCAAAAGTTATGGACTTTCGTACGGGACAGATGGCCCCTGAGTGGTCGGCTTGGGAGAAGTGGAGGCATTCTCCCTTGTTTGAGTTCAACCCAACGGTTTCGGCCACAGGGCTCCGGACCCCTTACTGGGTGATGTTCCGCATCATCCACAACATGATCGGTGGCTACGACGAGAGTGACCTCTCCTTCTCCCTCGAGGTCTGGAGGGCCATGATGGCCATGGACGATAGGGCCGATGTAGACTAGGCAGCCTTCATTTTTGAGTTTGTCCGGGACTGCGTCGCCTTATATCCATCGCTGCCCCTCCCGTGTGGCATGCAGCTGAGCTGGTTGTTGGAGCAACAGTTTCCAGATATAGCTGCCGGTCGCTCGAATCTGAGGGAGACTGACTTCTTCCCTTTTAGGCCTCGTTCCCCCTACTGAAGCTGTTACAACCCTCCCCTCCTTTTTAATGTAATCAATTTTAATAAATTAATGAAAATATATTTCCTTTTCTTGCAATGATCCTGTCTTCTACATTTTCCATGCATTCTCGTAATCTTCATAAACTCCAGCAGATCAACTAACCAAATTTAGAATACTCCCCTAAGCAATAATAACCCATTAAAAAAATGATTTTTGACTTGTCACGTATGCAAAGCAAATCCATTATCTCTGTTGATCATCTAACAAGAGATCACCATTTCTGGTGTGAATCTAGCAGACTTCTCCTCTGCAAATATACTCAGCAGCAAGTGCACATGATTAGAAATATGATTTTAGCACTTTCTCCAGAAATCCAAGAAGTCCATAGATAGAGAGAATATCATCTCATTCATCGGCATTATCCAATTCCATAAGACCTAACTTAATGCATAACTCCTTGAATCTGGATTCTGCTAGAGGCTTAGTAAAGATATTTGCTATTTGATCCTCAGTGCATATATATCGAACATCAATGTCCTTCTTTTCCTGATGATCTCGAATGAAGTGATGACGAATATCAATATGCTTAGTCCTCGAATGATGGACTGGATTCTTCGTAATGCACATGGCACTGTTGTTGTTATAGTAAATCGGCACGCATTCAGGAGGAATCCCATAATCTTGTAATTGTTGCCTTATCCATAAAATTTGCAAACAACAGCTAGCAGCTGCTACAAACTCTGCTTTCGTAGTAGATGTAGCAACAGAGTGTTGCTTTTTGCTAAACCAAATGATGAGTTTATGTCCAAGAAATTGGCAAGTGCCACTGGTGCATTTTCTGTCGATCTTACATCCTCCAAAGTCTGAATCCGAATATCCACTCAGTGCTAGACTGTCGGACCTTGGATACCAAATCCCCAGACCTTCTATGCATTTTAGATAACGCACAATCCGCTTAGCTGTGTCGAGATGTGTCTTCTTAGGATTTTCTTGATATCTCGCGCATAATCCAACGGCATAAGATATGTTTGGTCTGCTGGCGGTGAGGTATAGCAGTGAACCAATAATACCTCTGTAAAGAGTAGGATTCACATCTTCTCCTTCTTTTTCAAGAGCAGCTATACACGTGGTGCTTATTGGAATTCTTAAGCTCTTAGTCTTTTCTGGACAATATTTAACAATAAGATCGCGAGCATATTTCTTCTGGTGAATAAAGATTCCTTCACTGGACTTGCAGTCCGAGGAAGTATGACATCTTTCCCATCATACTCATTTGAAAGTTGCTAGTCATAAGCTTGGAAAACTTATCACATAAACCTTGGTTTTTCGATCCGAAAATTATGTCATCGACATATATTTGGACTAGCATAATACTTCCTCCATCTTTGATACGAAAGAGAGTCTGATCAATCCTCCCTTTATTAAATCCATTAGCTAGTAGGAACTTAGATAGAGTTCCATACCACGCTCTAGGTGCCTGCTTCAAGCCATACAGGGCTTTTCTAAGTCGATAGACCTGATTTCCCTGCTCGAAGCCTGGTGGTTGCTCAACATAGACTTCCTCTTTGAGCTCACCATTTAGAAAGGTACTTTTCACATCCATTTGCATCACATCAAATTTGTGATATGCAGCATACGCAAGAAATAGTCTGATTGCCTCCAGCCTTGCTACTGGGGCAAACGTCTCATCATAATCTATGCCTTCACATTGCCTATATCCTTTGGCTACAAGACGTGTCTTATTCCTGACTACTAAGCCTGTCTCGTCCTTCTTGTTCTTGAACACCCACTTAGTGCCTATAACACTTCGATGCTCTGGTCTGTCTACTAGTTCCCACACATTATTACGTGTGAACTCAGCAAGTTCCTCTTGCATAGCAGTCACCCAATCTGGATCTAGTAGAGCTTCTACAACCTTCTTGGGTTCTTCATGAGATATGTAGCAGGCTAGCATTGCATTCCCTTGTCTTGTAAAAATGGGATGAGCACGTAGCCATGAAGGTCTTATGCGTGCTGGAACCTCACCATCTGTCCCTCCTGTTATATTGTTGTCTACTACAACATTCCATTCGTTATTCGCCTGGTGCTCAGCATCTGGAATGTCAGCAGCTCGTTCATCATTAACTGAAATTTCTTCAGGAACCGGAACTTCTGCTACAGGATCTTCAAGAACAGGAACCTCTTCGGCAGGTACTTCAATAGCTGGAATCTCTGTAACAGGTTCCTCAGCGATGGGAATCTCAGCAACGCCTTTGCCAAGATCTTCAACAGTGCCCACATCGTCTTGATCATCAAGAATTCCCGAAATATCCAAATTATCATTCAGATAAATTGGTGAAGTGGCCTCACATGATCATTAGCATCATTGGCTTGGTCAGCAGTCTGGTCACCTGCTGAGTGCGTCGTTGCTGGATTAGCATCATTCATAGACCTAGTCGGATCAATACTCATATTTTCGAAAGAGTTCAAGATTGATTGACCATGGACATCATTGGTCTCATGATTGCTATCCCTTTGCTCATTGATGATCCTGCACACTAAAGTAGACTCATCAAAAATAACATTGCATGTTATTTCCACAAGTTGAGTTGTCTTATTTAACACTCGATAGCCTTTGTGAGAAGGGTATCCATATCCTAGGAAAACACCTTCATCATATTTTGGCGAAAGTGTTAAGTTTTGACTTCCCATTGTTATTGATATAACATGTCGAACCGAAAGCACGAAGATGAGTGATCGAAGGCTTACGACCATTGTACACTTCATAAGGAGTTTTGTTGAATCTGTCATTGATCTTGCTCCTATTCTGAGTGTAACATGCGGTCTGATGGGTTTTGTATACTGAAAGCATTGACTACAATGAGTATACAACGGTTTATTTCTCCTAGCTGTTAACAATCTTACATGTATGAACAATGGTATCCTCTTATCTCACCGAAAGGGACGATCATACGGCGTGTTGTAGATCGCAGAAGACAGTATGATCAATTGAACTAGTGAGACATAAACCTGATCACAACCGAGATAGCATATGAGGATACGTCTGTCCGGATGGCTGCGGCATTATCGGAATAAGTAGTTTGTCTTGGTTACTTGACATGCTGGTACGCAGAGGTGGCGTATTGATGGACCGCAGTGAGATATATTCGTCTGTCTGACATCAGCGAATAAAAGATCTCGTTATATTGATTGAGTCCAAATCCTAACGAAGGTTCAGGGGTTTGCACGGGTTGACTGTTGCTTTGACTTGCCATGGTGGAGAGCCTAAGTAACGTGCTCGTATATCCGTATCTTGGGTAACAGCAGTTCGTGTAGTACCGTCTGAGACTGGACTTAGGTAACCATATCCGAGTAATAGGATGGGGACATTCCCTGAGGAGCTCAATAACATTCATCGTGCCAAAGTCCTGCAGGCTGATTAAGTTCAGGCACGAGTGATAAGGTTTGAGTGGTACTAATCAGGAATTATAAGATATTAATTAATTGTAGTTAGAGCTTGTCAGAGGCTCTGATTAATTAATGGATGTCCGGTAACCTTAAATATGGGGATTCTCAATTAATGCAGCCCGTTCTCATAACGTGGTAATAAAGGGGTAGGTCAATATTAATTCTGTGGTGAAAAAGAATTAATATTAATTAATTAATTGTGTCCTGGGTTGTGGACATGGGAATTAATTAATTATAGGCCCACTTTATTATTTGCATTAGGTCCCAGGACTGGCCCAATTAAATATGCTGAATTGAGCCCAAAATGGCCCTTTAGGGTTTCAAACCCTAGGTCTATAAATAGACAACTCTCTCTCATAAGTCATAACATAATTGAAACACACTAACCCTAGAGAGAGAGAGAGGCGCCGATTTTAGTTCAGAAAGGAGGAGAATTTCGATTCTGGTCCTGCTCAGATTACAGATCTACGGAGTCCTCACCAGTAGTAGATCCGAACAGCATTGGGACACAGCCCTGAAGATCTAATCTGGAGAACAGATTATCTTTCTTCCTTCTCTTTCTGTTTTGATTTTAATCTAAGAAATTAGGGTTCTAATTTCTGTTTCCGCAGATTAAATCGGATTGCGTGGTTGAATTGGATTTTGGAATTCAAACTCGAAAGATCGGTTCAGACTCGACGGAGTTACGGTAAACCCTAAATCCACAATTCTTCGTATTAAATTCATAGGAGCATGCTAGGGTTTTGAGAATTTGAATTGTGAGCAATATCCATAGATCGATCCAGTTCAGTTTGGTTTTGGTGATTCGGTTCACTGAAAAACCCTACACGGTCATCACTGCTTCTCCCCAATATTTTCCACTCAATCCAGAGTCAGCAAGCATGGTCCGCACGGCTTCTTTGAAAGTTCTATTCCTTCGCTCTACTAACCCATTCTGCTGGGAAGTCCTAGCAGCGGACTTCTCATGATTAATACCGGCTTCTGCGCAAAAATCCATCAAGATTCCATTGCAAAATTCGGTTCCATTGTCTGATATGATCCTCTTCACCGTGACTTTTTTGCTATTATGTTCTTTAAGAATCAGCTCTGGTAGTTGGATCTTGACTTCATCCTTGGTCCTTAGCAATCGAACCCATGTGTACCTGGAGAAGTCATCAACAACTACAAGCGTATAAACTTTCTTGCTTACAGTGGATGGTGTGACTGGTCCGAATAGTTCCATGTGCAGGAGCTCGAGGATCCTCCCTGATGTAGCCTTTTCTGGGTTTGATTTGAACGAGGCTTTGGTCTGCTTCCCTTGCTGGCAAGCTTTGCACACACCTTCTTTTCGGAAGGTCTCAGCAGGCAATCCTACAACAAGTTTGTTCTTGGCAAGATGGTTAATAGTTTTAAAATTCAGATGATTCAACCTCTTGTGTCATAGCCATGTTGTCTCCTCTTTGTTCAATGCTAGAAAGCACAAGTGTTGTTGACCACTTTGCCAATCAACAACGTATAGGCCACCCTTGCGGATGCCTCTAAGCTTCACTTCTCCTATAACATTGTCAGCAATAGAACAGCTAGTATTGACAAATGATACAGTGTAACCCATTTTTGCATAGTTGGCTAATGCTCATCAAGTTGTGTTTGAGGTTGGAGACGAGAGCTACGTTGACGATCCTTAACCCATTGCGCTCAATGCATCCTCTTCCTACAACTTTCCCTTCACTGTTGTCTCCGAACTTGACTTTGGGGCTATAAAAGAATCTTTGTATATCTGAGAATAACTCCTTATTCCCCGTCATATGTGCGGAGCAACCGCTATCAAGGATCCATTCGTTTGATATGCTTGAAGTCTTAGCACTCGGATCCTATTCCTGCAACACAATTGATCAAGTTGATTTAGTTACCCGTTTAGCGTCGGGTCCTGCAGGATTAGCGTGGATCAAAGTTCCTTTCGGAACCCACATCTTAGTGATTTTCAACATTTTCTTCTTGATCTCACCCTTCACCACTTTCTCGACCTTAGGTTTAGCCTGTTTAACATAGTTGTATCTAGGTGCAGTGGTTTGCTTAGCCTTCCTTGCCCTTTGAAATATGAAAGAATTGTGCTCAGGCCTTACATAGGCGTTCCGCCTATGTAATGTGTTCTGCTGATATATAGGTCTTACAGCATTGTAATGAGCTTGCTTGCTTTTGTGAAAGGCAGGGTTTGTTGTCCTTGCGTTGGAAGCAAAACACTCAGCATTCCTTGATATTGTTGAATATGGTTTAGCATATGCTCTCGGATTCCTCTGCTAAGGTCCAGCACATACATGCTTGGTATTCGTCCTTTGGTTCATCTGCTGATGCTTAGCAGATTCTTGCATAGCATTCATCCTTGGGTTCCTCTGCTGAGGTCCAGTAGATGTATGCTTAGCAGATCCTGATTGAGGCCTCTGCTGAGATCTAGCAGACGAATACTTAGCAGTCTCTGAGGGAGACCTTTGCTGAGATCCAACAGATGCATTCTGCGGATATCCATTCTTCTGCTTAGCAATTGGCTTAGCATTTGAAGATTCAGCAGTGATAATTCCTTTTCCTTTGTTAGCAATGATAGTTCCAGTAGAAACGAATGAGATCATTTTCTGCTTAGAAGGCATTGCTTTTTCAGAATATCCAAGCCCTAAACCAGATCGATCATTATGATGTCTCTGTTGGCTAACAATGGCATTTAGAACTGCCTTGCTGGATGTGTATGTGCAAATGCAATCTTCTTTGGGTCTGCTTTTCAAAGCAAGATTCTCCTTTTCAAGATTTTGACATTTCTCAGACAATTTGGAGTAATCAGCTTTAAGTTTTGAAAATTCCTCACTTTCAGACCTTAGTCTTTCGACTTCCTCGGTCAAAGTTGTAAGTTCAAGTTTTAGTGAGGTGTTCTCCCCAATGATAGCATTCTTGATTTCATACATTTTTGAGAATTCTACACTTAGCTTCGTGAGATAGTCTTCCTCAAAATCTAAAGAGAATTCCTCCGATTCTTCAATAGTTGCAAAACTAGGAATTCTTGTAGATAGTACCTCATTATCCTCGACTGCTAGAGCCGATTCAGCATTTTGTTCAGTATCGGCATCAGCGAACTGATCATCAACAATATTGGCCATCAAGACTAGCATGGCTTCTTCATCATCTTCTTCTAAGGAAAAGTAATATTCCTCATCATTATCTGGGATATCATGAGCCTCTGTCCTCGTCAGCAGCGCCCTGGTGACTGCTTTAACAGCACGTCTCTCGAATCTCTGCTTCAGACGCTCTCTTTCTTCTTTGCTGACTTTCGGACACTCATGCTTTAAGTGATCTGGCGAACCACACTCAAAACACGTCCTAGGCTTTCGCTCTGCTGAGCGGGTAGATGATGATGGTTGCTGGATTTCTTTGGCCTCTTTTTCAGCTTTAGCTTCCATCATCAACTTCTGAAGTTTCTTCATCTGCTCTTCCAGCTCACTGATCTTCAGATCAACAGGTTGAGAACCTGAGGTTCAGACAACCTCCTTTGTTGGTGATGTTGGAGCAAATCTCTCTTGATTATGAAAGGGCTTCTTCATCTTGTACTTGTTGAAGACCTTCTTAGCGAAGTACGCTAGATCCTCAGAGTTAGCAGCGAGTGTTGATAAAGCTTGTGCCACGGCCACTTCATTCTTTTTCGATTGTTGTATGATAAACTCGTGAGTTTTAAGTTGAGCAAATACCTCAGATGTAGACATGTTGCTGAGGTCTTTCTCACTCAAGCTCGTCATCTTTGCAAACCAATCTTCCCTTGGATGTAGTTTAGAGATAATTTTGTTGTTCATCTCCCCATTTTCATATTTTTTGCCCAGATTGCGAAGCTCTCCTATAATGGTATTGAATGGTTTTCCATGTCTTGTATAGATTCACCTGCAATCATAGAAAAAGATTCATACTTGTCAACAACTACATGTAGCTTGTTACGCTTCATCTGGTCTGTTTCTTGGGAAGATTCGCAGACATAGTCCCACATTTCTTTGGCAGTGTCAAAGTCAAGCGCTTTATCAGCCATCAACTTTGGTAGAGAGTCAATGATTAGCTTTTTTGTCAAATGTTCCAACTGGGCTCTCTTTTTGTCCTCCGTTGTGTACTCTTCATAAGGCTTTGGGACCATTTGGGGTCTTGGTTCTTCTCCATCGAAAGCAGGTCCTACAAAAGTGTTGGCTTTAATAATTTTTATAGGACCTCTCTCAAGCACATCTGCCATTTCAGGATGTATGCTTTAAAACTGTATAAGAGCAAGCTTCTTCCATGACTTCAAGTTCTCCTTTGTATACTTCCCAAGTGTGTGGTTCAACATTTTGTTCACGCCTTAAGTAAATTCCTGAGCTAGACAGACAAGACACAATAGTAACAGCGCAAGGAAAAGATAGATCTGGTCTTAAAGCAACTCATAAGCAGTCGGTCTTTCAACCTCCTGCTCTGATACCACTTGTTGGTCCTGATTTATCAAAGTCATCGTGTTCAAATAGAAACACGAAATGCAGCGGAATAAGTAAACATCACTTGCACTTACGTTAATTAAAGATTGTTTAAGCTCAAGTATGATTAAGGTTTCTTCACAGATATACACTAGCAACTCTGTTGCTCGGTTTCAAATCAACTTAGGACTGTAAGTAATAAAACAGTAAAAGAACACAATATTTATAGTGGTTCGATCTAAATAGATCTATGTCCACTCCTTAGCCGAATCGCTAAGAATTTCACTAGAAAAGTATACGAAATACAAGGAATCTCCGAACACTTGCAATAGGCGGTGAACTTTCGAACCGGCCACGGCAAAGCTATCCTCTGTTACTTTGTTCTTCTCAGACCACAGCTACGGCCAAGTCAAGGGCTAAACCTTCGTGAAACTTGTCCTACGTTTTCGTGAAGCTTTTATAGTTTGCTTCTTAGCTTTTCTGGTTTGCGGCTAATGCCCGCCAGAGTCAATCCCTTTCAGAAATGACTGTTGGATCTTCCTTGGATGGAAGGTATCCCAATGATTGAAGATTCTCAACCGAAGTTAAGGAATCTCTAAAAAGAAGTGTCAGATATTCAATGGAAGACATGAAGGGATTCGTGAACTGAATCACGAAGTCCGTTTGCCAAGGATCG
>JAPKLW010001059.1:227763-269039 GCA_026898455.1 Plectranthus barbatus | reverse complement strand
GTGGTTGGTGTGAGTTTTATTGTTCAATTATTGTATTTTAATTAAATCAAAATATTTTATTAAAATATTAAAAAAATAAAAAGCCGAGCTTGAGCTTCGCGAGCTTTCTATCGAGCCGAGCTCGAGCTCAAAAAATACAAGCTCGAGCGAGTCAAGCTCGAGTGAGAGTTTCAATCTTTTGAGTCGAGCTCGAGATCGAGCTTAGCCAAGCTCGGCTCGGCTCGGCTCATGAGCACCCCTACCCCCAAACTTATTCGAAAAGCAGAGAGAATAAGTTAGGAGATCAGATCCAGAGATTGAAACTGTACCTTACTTGTTGGTCTCAGACACCAACTTTTTATCCTTCTTTCTTCAACTCTGACCGGCGTGGATTTGTGTCTGCTAGCACTCCTATCTCGGCTGTGGCGAACATCATCTCGGCCGGGATGGAGCCTTCCTGTCGACCTCTGATTGGTCGAAGTGTACCACATCTCGGACCTCTGTCTCGACCGTGGCAGCCTCTGCCTCGGTCAAAATAGACCTAAAAAATTTCCCTTTTTTTGCAAAGGACAATAAAAGTGAAATAACAGAGTAATGCAAAACAAAATAAAATAAAAAAAGAAAAACACAATGGGTTACCTCCCATTCAGTGCCTTATTTACCATTGTGGCTTGACTCAGCGCAGCTTACCAAGGCGGTCGAGTCCAGACTCGTTGACCCCTTGAGTTAATCATGAAGACTTTCTGGTTCTGAATGACAGTGGTGTACTCGGAAGGAGGCAGCTTAATTGCCGATTTCACTAACTCATTTCCTCGTTCCCACCGGAGTGCTTCCTCTTCTTCCTCCGGAGTCTCATCTCCCTCTTCTTCTTCTTCTTCTTCTTCTTCTTCCTCTTCTTCAACAGTAGTAATCCGGTTGCACTCTCCTTTCCTCTTGTTCTTGTAAGGTTATGGATTCTTCATTCCCTCTCAGTGTGATCTCTCCCTTCTTGCAGCCGATTAGGACACCAGCTGTGTCGAGGAACTCTCTTCCCAGGATCATGGGTGTGTTGGCATCTTCCTTAATCTCAAGGACAATGAAATCTGCAGGGAAAATAAGGTGACCAACACGAATAAGAACATCTTCTACGATACCTTTGGGATTGGACACAGATCGGTCCGCCATTTGGAGTGTAATCGTAGTAGCTCTCATCTCTCCAATTTCCAGCTTCTTGTAAATGGACCAGGGCATCAGGTTGATGCTTGCCCCGGTGTCACACAGCACATTCTGGAATTCTTTCCCTCCTATCTCGATAGGTATCGAGAAGCATCTTGGGTCAGACCTCTTGATCGGGATCTGCTTCTGTAGGAGTAGGCTGCATTCCTCATGAATCCTAACTGTCTCGTTCTCCACGAACTATTCTTCTCGCTCATCAGCCTTCTTAGGAACTTCATGTATCCCGGTATTTCCCTGAGAGCTTCAACAAGAGGTATGTTAATGTTCACTTTTTTAAGATTTTCAACAAAACGAGTGAATTTAGAATCTTCCCTTTTCTTTGAGAATCTCTGTGGGTAAGGCATGGGAGCAACTGGATCAACTCTTCTTTCCTCCTTCTCTTTTTGTTTCTCGCCCATTCTGGGCTTCTGTTTCGACCGAGATGTGGCTGACTCGGCCGTCCTGCTTTGCTTTTGCCCTGGCCATTCTTGGCTTGTCTCGGCCGGGTTGTCCTGCTCTGTCTCGGCCGTGTTTCCTTCCATCTCGACTGGCCTGCTCCTCTCTGCCTCGATCGGGATGGGCTCCATCTCGGCCGAAACAGAGAGGTCTCCAGCGGGAACTTCCTCCTCTGTTTCACTCAATCCTCCTTCCGGGTTGCTCGAACCTTCATATCTCCTTCCAGATCAAAGCGAGATGGCATTGACTGACTTTTCCTTTGCTGGATTTTTTTCCTTCATGCTCGAAAGTTGCCCCGGCTTGTGCTGAGTGCCCAAGGTAGTGGCTATTTGACTAAGTTGGGCGTCCATCATCTGCAAGTGCTTTGGCATCAACTGCATACGATTGGAAATCCCTTTCACTTTATTCTCCACCTTGCCGAATCTGTTGTCTGAGCTCTTTATAAATTTTTCCAGTGTCTCTTCCAGCACAGACTTCTTTCTCTCCACGATCTCTCTTCCAGTACCTACATCAAAACCAGGGGGAGGGTGTTCTGCAGCAGTGGGGTTAGCATAAGAAAAACCAGGGTGAGATCGCCCATGGTTGTAGTGATACCCCTGATTACCTTGGTAGTTATTGTGATAACCACCGCCTATGTAATTTACCTCCGAATTTGCAGCTCTATATGAACTGCCTGCTCCCCAATTAATGTAGTCAGCCTCTACTGGAACAATTGCCATGCTTGGCTCAGTAGTAACAGCAGCAACCTTAGCAGTTCCTAGCTTCTCAATCTCCTCTTGGAGCTTTTTCACCTCCGCAATCACATCAAACTCCGACTTTGTCTCTACTGCTTTGACTGACATCTGTCTCTCAGTCGGCCACTGGTGGTTGTTCAGGGCCATGTCTGCCAATAATTTCATGCTCTCTGCGCCACTCTTCTTCATCAGGATCCCGCCAGCGGATGCATCCACCATCTCCTTCATGTGTGGGTTCAGACCCTCATAGAAATGACAAACCTGCATCTCGAGATCAATTCCATGTCCAGGGCAGAGTCGCAGGAGCTCCTTGTACCTCTTCCAGGCCTCATGTAGTGATTCAACATACATCCTCTAATATATACTCATGCTCAATTTATTCAAGAAAACAAAATAAAATGCATAAAAGAAAAGAGAAACAATGTGATAAGAGAGTAGAAAAACGAGCTTATCACAGAGCAATCTTTTGTATTAAACTCATATGGGGATACTCAAGCGTACATATCTTCATATATGTATCCAACTATGCTACATCTGTTGCACTATTTTGAGCCTTGTTCCTGATTATTATTGTTAACCCCAATGTGCCATACTCTGGTTATTTGGGAAGCTAGAGTGTGACAAGTGTCATCTGAAACCGGAGTTTGCGACAAATACAAATTTCCCTACAATGTAAGTGTTGGAAAACTCTCTTCTAGCAGTGACATGGACAACAACTCCAGAGTAACCAATCCAACTGGTAGTAGAAGAGATCATATTCACATCACACTCATCATAAAAAACTATAAGATAAGCACTTATAGTAGTAGCAACTCGATCAACATGCTCTCTTCAACATTGCTACTACTCTCTCCATTCTTGTTCTTTAACTTCTAGCAATTTTTCTTCATGTGACCTTTCTTATGACACTTAATATCCTTGTACTTGGACTTTTAATCTCTCCTATCTTTTCTCCTGTTGGGCTGACCCTTAACTTGTTGTCTCCCCCTTTGCTCTGTTACCAAAACCTCAGTTGCAATGAAGAGCCTTAGTTCTTTTCCTGGTCTCTTGATTTAGAATACCATTTCTAGCATATTCAAATGATATGGTACCATCAAGAGTGGAGTTAGTATGTGAGACCCTGAATGTCTCCCATGAATTAGGTAAAGTATTAAGCAACCATAAATCAAGTATCTCATCCTCAAATTTTATACCAAGATTTCTCAATTGATTTAATACACCTTGAAACTCATTCACATGATTAGAGGTAGGTGGTCCTCCTGTGTATCTCAAATTAATCAACTGCTTCATATGATACAACTTGTTGTTCCCTGTCTTTGAGGCATACAATTTTTTCAAGTGAGTCCCACCACTTTTTTGCATCTACTTTATTAGTAACAAGATTCCTAACATTGTCATCAACCCACATCCGAATAAAGCTACAAACTTGTTGATGCTCAAACTCCCATTCCTCTTTACTTTTAAAATCTGCCTTGGCTAAAGCAAACACGATGAATGCAACCTCTTTACAGACAAGAGATCTTTCATTTTTCCCGTTCAACTATGATAGTTCATAGCATTCAAAAAAATCATCTTGCTAGTATTAAACTCCATAGTTCTAGTAAACAGAAACACCAAGCTAATAAGCTAGCGAATGCAAAACTAACACCTTTCCGATTTACTAGAATTTGATAGGAGCTTAAAATTCTAGCCCAAGAAAACAACAAAAAAATAGCAGAGAATGAAAGCAATAATAACACACCAATTAAACGTGGAAAACTTCTCAAAATTGAAGAGATAAAAATCACGAGACCACCCAGTCCACCAAAAATCCACTATCACCAAAAGAGTAGAAGTACAAAGAGTTTCACACAACTCTAAACCTGATTCTAGTCTTTTACAACTCTACAAAGGCACTAGGATCACAATAAAAACTAAGAAGATAAAGTTGTCTTCTTTTTCTCCTCTTTTGCGTGATAATTTTTTGTGTGTATTTTCACTCTCTGTCTCACTCTTTTAGATGCAGAGAGTAATCAATAAATATGTGCTAAAAACTTCCTAAGGAAGCTACCAAAACGAACCATTGGGAATTGCAACACTTAGGCTAAAGAGATGATTCTACGACTTCCTTTCTCTCCTACCAATGTCAGCACCAGTAAGTATTAGCACTAACTTCCAGCACTAGCTTCCAGTACCAGCAAATATCAGCACCAGCTTTCAGCAATCAACTTCCAGCAACAAGCTTGCAATACTAGCTTTCAACATACGATTAAGGCTGCATCTTGCTGGGTATCAATGGGGGAGGTTAACAACATTCATCCTCGCACTAGTCGTGGTTCAGTCTGGAGGTGGTATCCTTTATTCCATGCAGCAAACCTTGTTCTCTATCTCGACTGCAATCCAGTTATATAGAGCTCTCCAACTACCTGTCCAATAGACAAAGAAGAAGATAATTAGTGAGAAGATCTACCTAAATTAAACTTACCTATTGTGAGCTTGGGAAGCTTGCTGCAATGCAGCCGTGAAGGAGAAATAGCGGCGCAACCACAAAGATGAAGCACAATGCTTTAGCAACAACTCGAGGAAGAGCGCAACAAACAACAAAGAAGGAGCACCACACGGTGCAATGTTACCACGACGATATGCAGAGCTTGGCTCAGATCACCCACACCATTAACCTGTACAACATCTTCGAAGCATGCCTATCATAGAGGCCACGTAAGGAGAAGAGATGCTTGCCGGCAAATTCAAAGCGGTACCATGCACCAAGACGAGAAACACGAAACAATCCACAAAATAGGCCCTCACCCAACCCACTACACAAAGATAGGAAGAACTGAACCGCACGGAGGAAGAAGATGCCGCTGGAGGGGTGGGAAGATTGGTTTTCACTAAGCTTACCGCCGCAGCCACGAAGAAGGGGCAACAACACGAAGAAGAATGCAGCTTTGTTGGTGACCTAGAAGTTCACAGAGCTTTATTAAGGATGAGTTAGAGAAATAAGTTGCGGGTTTCACATCATGGGCCTATAAATCCAAAAATCTCATCCTTAGGCCCATTGACGACACACCACAATTTCAAACAGGTTGGCTGAGACTTATATCATCATCGATGATTTTGGTACCTCGTATTATTGATACTTGCACAATCAAAAAAGACAAGAAAACACAAAGAAAGAAACACTAAGCAGACAGGGTTAGTAAGCGCGTACTAACTAAATCACAAATCAGGCAAAAGCTCCACCTAGAACAGAGCAACACACAGAACTATGAAGCACAATAGAGAAGCTAGCGAGCACGGTAGAAAAGAAATAACATGAATCCACGAAGCATACACAGACTCACTAAGCAATAAATCATGACAGAAGCTCATATAGTAGAAAGACACAGAGCATACAACACAAAGGCACAAGGAAAACACGAAGCTCCACCTCAAACTAAAGAAATTAAAGCACCTAGTAGACATCTCCAATGGTCTATTCCTATACCAGCACATTAGCTTGTCTATCCTTATTTTGTTTCTAAGGTTCACGACAATCTTTCACATGGTGAACTAACTCACCAAAGTTGTAGCACCTCCTAGACTCCTTAGTCCACTTCACACCTCTATGGTTTCTCTCACCATTAGAGTTATACGCATGTTGCTTACGAGGATTTTTATCCCTAATGTGAAACACCTTCTCTCCAAGATTGTCAACTCCACCCAAAGCACACTTAAGATCTAGTTCTTTGCTCTTAAGCCACAGACTACAGTCTCTAAGGTCACAGTATCTCTACCGTACTTAATAGCAGACTTAACTTCACTATATAACTATCAGGGATAACATTAAGCAAGGCTACAACACTATAGTCATCAATATTCTTATCTCCAATTGACTTGATAACCTGAATCAACTTAGTAAATTTATCAAAATTCTGATCAATGTTCTTATCCATGTCTAACTTAAAAGTGAAGAATTTCTCTAGGAGGAATAACTTATTAGGTAGGGACTTATCAGTATGAAACTTATTAAGTTTATCCCACAACTCCATAGCAGAATCTAAAATCCCAACTTTCCTCAACACAGTATCAGACAAGTTTAAAATTATAGCAGAGCAGAAGTTCATTCATGTCAGTTTTCTTTTCTTCAGATTCATTAGCAGCATAGAAAAGATCAACAACTTTATAGACACGTTGTTGTACCAAAATTCATTTCATTTTCTGTTTCCAAATATTAAAGTCTGAATTACCATCCTAGGGTGTCATGCAAAAGAAATTTGCATGCAACATGCTTAACACACATAAAAGAGCCACAAAGACAAAAAATAGTAAATAAATCACGAAAGCTGGAAAACAAAATAGCACAAAGAAGCAGCGAAAACACCAACATCATAAATACCCTAAAAACAACTAGAAACAACAAAGATCCCAAACCTATGGCTCACAGACCGATTTAGAAATTGAACAACACCTATGGCACCTGTCGGCCGATCTAAGAAATTGAAAGTGTGGAGGATCAAGCCTCTTTACCAGAGCGGGGCCCTTTGAGAGGGTAACCCGACTTACCTATGCACTCTAAAGTGTAGACTGAGAAGCTGCAACCATGGTGGTGATGCTCGACAAACCTTCTTCCAACCATGGCTCTGATACCAGTGTTGGGTATCAATGGAGAAAGTTGCCGACATTCATCCTCGCACTCATCGTGGTTCAATCCGGAGATGTTATCCTTTATTCTATGCAACAAAAATTGTTCTCTATCTCGGCCACAATCACCAACTACCTCTGCAATAGACAAAGATGAAGACAATTAGTGAGAAGATCGATCCTAATTAAATGTACATGTGAAGCTTGCTGTAATGCAGCCATGAAGGAGAAAAATCGGAGCAACCACAAAGATAAAACATGATGCTTCAATAACAACTCAAGGAAGAGCACAGTGTAGCAACGAAGAAGGAGCAATACTTCGGTGCGATGGTACCACGAAGTTACGCAGTGCTCGGCTCAGATCATCCACGTTAATAACTCGTACAATATCATCGAAGCACCCTTATCACAAAGACCACATGTGGAGAAGAGATTCTCGTTGATAGATTTTACGAGGTACCACCAAGATGAGCAATACAAAGCAACCCAACCCTCACCCAACCCACTACACAAAGACACGAAGAATGGAACTGCACGAGGAAAGAATGCGTTGCTGGAGGGGTGGGAAGATTGGTTTTCACTAAGCTTACTGCCTGGTATGCGTGTGAAATGTATGCATTTTGTGTACTTGAATGTTAACATTTTTAGGTCATTTCACCTGCATTTCACCCAAATATCATATGTTTTAGTAAGATAATTTGATGCCACTTTTGGTATATTAGTGTTTGAGTTGTGTAGGGATTGAATTAAGCACAAAAGTTCAAGTTTGAGCCATGTTTGGAGGCATTTCTACCGAAATGGAGGTTTAAGAGGATTCAGTTTCGACCCAAATGGAGTGTTGAAGGTTGAAAGAGAGACAGAGCCTCATTTCAGCCGAAATCATCTTGATTTTGGCCGAAATGTGGATGCTCGGGATCAAAAGTTAGGACATAGCTTCATTTCAACCAAAACCATTCTTGTTTCAATCGAAATGAACACTTAGAGCAAATCCATATTCGGGACAGAGCTCCATTTTGACTGAAATTGATCATGAATGCAAAGTTAGAACAGAGGTTCATTTCGGGACAAATCCGTGAAGGGTCATCCATTTCGGGTGAAATGCGAGCTTGGGAACTAAGAATAAAAGGGTGAAAAAGGGAATTTTCCAGACTTTTAGCGGTTACATTTCACAACTAAATTCCATAACCCACTTTTACACATTTTGGACGAGATTCTAGATCTACTCAATTTGAGGAGTCTGAATAGCGGATTGAAGATCAAGACAAATTGGGGAATCTACTCTACTTCTCTGTATATTGTAACAGATTACTTTTCATTTGCAATTGTATTTGATATAGAGCGAGCTATGGAAGGCTAAATTTGTATCGGATTAGGATTGGAATCTTGTAATTGATTGTTGAATTGATGATTTGAGCGATCTCCCTTACCTCTTGATGCGTGTTTGTTGTGATCTTGAGATTATTCCATTCAAGCATTTTAGGTCAATAGCCAAGTGTTTGATAAATTCCCATTTAGGTCATGACCAATACGCAAGCCTTTTCGAGTACGAATCACTCATATAAGCTAAGGTTCACTCCAACAAGAAGAAGAAGGCTTGTAGGTTGATAATTCATAGGCTATTAGTAGTTATCTAGGTTAAGATGACGTAGAGTTCGAGTGGCCTAGGTACTCTACGGTTTATTCACCGGTAGTAAAGGGGATACTCTAATGTAGGGTGAATCAATCAACACCATTGAGATTAAAATTGGTTTGAAGAGGTTTCATAGTCAATTTTTAGATCTCTTGCTTGTTCCATCCTAATCCTTGTTTTTATCACTTGATCCATCTTTATTGTTGTGTTTCTTGTGTTGTGGAGGTGAAATTTTTGTGTTGATTGTTGCTAGGATTGCAAGTTTTGTTGATTGCATTGTGTTGTCGGAAGTAATTGTTTGATTGTTTAGAGTTTATTTCAATTCATAGTTTAGATAATTAACTCTCAAAGTTTACATCATACTTGTATATTTAGGATCTCAGTAGTAGCTAGGAGTTGAACTTGTGGACGAATCGAGTTCCCTGTGTTCAATAATTTTTTTACTTGACCAATTGCTCGATTGCGATTAAGTGCGGTGTTTGTTGTCAAAATAAATACCTTATCACCGCTGCAGCCATGAAGAAGGGGCAACAACAACACAAAGAAGATGCAGCTTTGTTGGTGCCCTGTAATTGCACGAAGCTTTATTAAGGGTGAGCTAGAGAAACATGAGAGTGTCAAAGTTTTTGCAAGTTCAACAGTGGGATATTTTAACATCGCCATGTCAACATTACTTTGACACGATGTTGTTTATCTTACCCTTCCTGCAAGCGGTTACAACAAACTTCTAAGTTTTAGGAATTAGTTCTAACCCTAGATTTCCACGTCTTTACTATTCCAATTAATTAGGGAACGTGTATATCTTTATTACTAACCATATTTTATATTATATTATTAATTTATTTGTTCCTAAATAATAGGGAATGCCTCTTCTACTTTAAATCACTCAACATGTGAGTTTGTGGCTGATCGACGGTTTTGCCTAGGTCAAGTGGAAAGTGAGAAAGCTTCGTGCAACACGTCCAAGGAGTGGAGAAGTGGGTACAAAGTTGTGCATTCTAAGAAAGCATAAATAGGGCACGACAAGCTTGAAGAAAGGTTGAGCAATTATACTGAATTATTGAGCATCCCATCTTCAAGATTGTAATCGTACCTTGTCCATCCTTATCAATCTCTCACAATCAGTTCCCTCACGACATAATCCATCTCCGGAGAGTCTTCCAACGGTGGAGGAGTTGTGAGATTAGATTGTGTCTAGCTTGATAAGAACGGTTTGTCCATAGGTGCTATTTTAGTATCAATGTAGAGTGAGAATTATTCGAGGGAGTGAACCGAGAATAATTCAAGTTTTTTTCATTTTTTTTCTCTGTGTAAAATTCAATTTTATACAGTGAAATTGTTTTATGGCTGAAAGGCTCCCTGGGGAATAGCAATATTACACAGAAATTTATCTGTTGCGTTTATCTTTAACACCAACATTATAGTCTAACATTGCAGTGTTTGACGTAAACTCGCGCACAAATTCTATCAATTGGCATCATGAGCCACTGCTTGACACACTAAGTAGCAAGGTCATGTCGTGCAGTTTACAATGTTGGATCCGTCAAATCAAATGGGTCGTCCACCAATTCTGGATAGCAATGGAAACAATTATCCAATGTGGATGTCGCGCATGAGGATGTTCATCAAATCCATAGATGAACGAGCATGGGCAGTTGTTCTTGACGATAGGATGATAAGCTCGTTTTTCTACTCTCTTATCGCATTGTTTCTCTTTTCTTTTATGCATTTTAGCTTGTTTTCTTGAATAAATTGAGCATGAGTGTATATTAGAGGGTGTTATGCTTGTCATGGTAAGATTTCGCAGGTTTTAGGCCAAATCCAATGGAAACCCGTACCGAAAGCAGCAGATGTTCAAAGAAACAGTCACGACTTCTTCCACCCATGGAATCTGAGCTAATGGAGCATGTCATTTGAAACATTTTGAATTAGCTTTCCAACGCAACTGGAATCGGGTCAATCGGAGTTTGGGAGTGAAAGTTATGGCCAAAACCGTGAGATTGCGCAGAATGGTCGAAAGTGGCGAAAATGGTCTCTGTTACGACCGAGTTGAAGGCCATCTCGACCGGGGCGAATTATTTTGTCGAAATTCTGGGAGTTTTTCACATATTTTGGGCGAGAATTGCTTGGGATTAAGTTACACATCAATTTGGAAGCAATAAAGACCACAAAAGGGAAGTTTCAATCAAGAAAATCATTCCTTTTGAAGCCATCAATTCAAGAAGGAAATTCCTACCATTCAAGGCCTCAACCCTACTACTATATAAACTTTGAATAGCTCAGAATTATGGCCCCTTTTTTTTAGTCCCCTTTTCAGTTCCCTTCAGTTGAATTGTTATCTTTAGTTTTCTGTTTTCCCTTTAGTTTTTGTCAGAATTCCTCTTTAAGTTTTAATGCAATCTTTAATTTTCTTTGCAATGTTTATTTTCAACATGTTAGGATAGAACCCTAAACATGTTCTAGGGTTTCTCGATCTGTGATGCATGTTTTGATTCAATAATTCAAACCCTTTTTAACTGGTTAAAATCCTGTGTTTTATTTTAAATCTATTCTCATCAAAGGATCGAGAGATGAATACTGAGGTAGTTTTCAGTTAATTAATCGAAGGACCGAGAGGTGAAGGTTAGTAACAGGAAGTTAGGATTTAATACTTTTGATTATCTGTCCGACCAAGAAGATCTCAATCGTAGGAAAAATCTAATCTTTAACAGAATTGATTAATTGGTGTGTTTTGAGACTGAAAGGAGATTGCCACTAGTTAATAATTTAGGATATAATTGCCCGACCAAGGAATTAATTCCACATTAATAGATTTTCCACCAAAATTATCTTTTCTGGGTTTGAATATTTGTTTCTTGCATGTTGATCAGATTGGTAGAATTCCCTAGAATCTGTGCTTTTTAATATTTGTTTTTATCCCTTTAAATTACTTGTTTTGAAAAACCCCAAAACCCTCAAATTTGATTTGCCCAAACAAAAGTTCTGAAAACCATATTCATTACATGATTCTCCCTCGTTGCACTATCCTTGTGGGTTCGACAACCTTCGGGTTCTATAAATGTATTTGCCCTTTGCTATAATTTGTATGATGATTTAGCATCGATCATTGGACTCCACCGAGATTGATTGTTCAAAACCGTGAAAATCCAGCTGAAACTACCACCACACTTAAACTTGAAGGCAAATGGACAAATGAAGAGCGTACAACTGCAAATTTCAACTCACGAGCTCTAAATGATATCTTTGTTTCTATCGATGTTGCTTCTTTCAGGTTGATTTCAAATTGCTCTGAAGCTAGAGATGCCTAGTTAATCCTCCAAGGAAAATGCGAAGGAACCGCAAGCGTGCAAAGAACAAAAATGAGGCTTCTAACCACCAAGTTGGAAAATCTGAGGATGTTAGAGAATTGCTGAGTATTATGAAAGGCTTACATCCATGGCAAATGAAGCACAAGCTCTTGGCAAACCAATTGGAAATGGGAGGCAAGTTAGCAAGATGCTGAGAACTTTTCCTAAAAGGTTCAACATCAAGATCTCATCCATTGAAGAGGTCAGAGATTTTGATACCTCGAAAATTGCTTAACTTGTGAGTATTCTCACAACTTTTGAGATGAATTTAATGGAGCAAAAGCAGGAGTACAAAGGAAAAGGAGTTGCTCTTCATGCTGGCAAAAGTACAAAGGATACTGCTGGCAAAAGAACAAAGGATACTCCACATTCAACACCCAAAATTCAAGAGATCCTTGAGGAGACTGACGAGGAGTCCCTCGATAAAGAATCTCCCAGGCTTGCTCTCCTCATCAAAAGGTTCAACAAATTTTTGAAGTCCTACAAGAAAGATAATTCCTCATTCATAAGGCATGGGTCAGACTCTTCAACACCATCTCCAAATTCCTCTAACACCTTTATGAGGAAAGGAGGAGACAATACCTCTAGAAAGGACACCAGATCCTCCTCTGAAAAGTCCAACATCGAGAATGTTAGATGTCACGGATGCTCTGGAATTGGACATTTTGCAAATGAATGTCCTACGGTGCAACGAAGAAAGAAGTTAAATTTCAATACCACTTTGAGTGATGATTCT
The DNA here is from genome assembly GCA_026898455.1 of Plectranthus barbatus. Lineage (NCBI taxonomy): Eukaryota > Viridiplantae > Streptophyta > Magnoliopsida > Lamiales > Lamiaceae > Plectranthus > Plectranthus barbatus. The sequence continues at coordinate 256,361 of JAPKLW010001059.1, read as the reverse complement.
GATACAGAAGATGAAGTTGAGACTGTGAATCATATTCTATTCCATGTTCGAATTGAGGAATGTGATGAGACCGAAGATCACATGGAGATAGAAGACGAACATCCTGATGTTCTTGAAACTATTGAACAACAAAATGATCAAACTATGGAGATTTCAGAATATAATTCTATTAACTCTTCTCACTTTTCTGATTCAAACTGGTATTTTGATAACATTAATGTGGTTGCTTCTGATTGCAGAGAACAGGAAGGCAGTAAGTTCAACACCACTCCAGAAGAAATGAGCAGAATTAGCCACTACTTCAACATGGTGGATCAATAATGTGAAAAACAAAAAGAGGAAATCTCAAGGCTTTCTGAGGATAATCACTATTTGAGGAATCAACTGGCTCGTCTTGAAGCCTTGCTAACGAGAAGAGATCATGAAGTAAGTGTGCTAAAGAGTCAAGTAAGTGAAGTAGATCAGATGTTTGACAAAATCAATAAAGGTAAAGAGAAACTTGTTGAAATTCTTTCAATCAAACACTCAAATGGTAGTGGGATATGTTATGATAAACTTAACACTGTCTATCCTGATATGTTCCAATCTGATGAGAACATAATTAGATTTTGTAAGTCTAACACCGTCATGTTGAATAATCAAGTTTCCAACACCATCATGTCAAACAATTCTGAAAATCTAAAGTATATGTTTGCCATTACTGTAATAGGGTTGGTCACTTCAAACCTTTTGTCGTGTTAGAATTGCAAATGAAAATAGGAAAAGAAAGTGTATGTTGTGTATACCTCCCTGAAGACTAACATTACAGGTACTTGGTATTTTGATAGTGGATGTTCTAGACACATGACAGGTGACAAGTCATGCCTATCTGAATTCAAAAGCACCAGTGAAGGAACAATCACCTATGGAGGGGGAGCAAAAGGAAAAATCTCTGGCTAAGGAACACTCAATGTTCCAGATTTTCCAAATCTTCAACATGTCTTTTATGTTGAAGGGTTAACTGCAAATCTCATCACTATTAGCCAATTATGTGATGATGGCATGGTTGTCAAATTTGACAAAGACACGTGTGAAGTGTATGATTCAACTAACAATTGTATCATGTTTGGAAGTAGGTCCAGTGATAACTGTTATCAAGCCGATCAAGAAGGGAAATGCCTTCTCTCCAAGCCAGATAAGGCTGAGGTCTGGCATCAAAAGATGGGACATGCCATTGTTCGAAGTATTCAGAAGCTGCTCAAACATGATGATGTTAAAGGAGTACCACCTCTGAAGTTTAACACTGACAAAGTATGTGATTCATGCTTAAAAGGTAAACAAACTCATGTTTTGCATCCTATTGTGAAGATCATTAACACAAATTCATGTTTTGAATTACTTCATATTGATCTCATGGGTCCTATTGAAGTTGAAAGCATTGGTAGGAAAAAATATATCCTCGTTATTGCTGATGATATCTCATGTTTCACTTGGGTTGAATTTCTAAGGGAGAAATCTGAAACATTTGAAGCATTCAGAAAGGTGTACAGGAGAGTTAGAAAACTCTATCATGCCAATTTTGTGAAAGAAAAGGTATCTCTCATAAGTTTTCAACACCCTAGACACCTTAACAAAACGGGGTAGCTGAAAGGATGAATAGAACATTGCAAGAGATGGTGAGAGTAATGTTGCATTCTAAACATCTCTCAAAAAGACTATGGGCAGAAGCTGTAAGTACTGCTTGCTACCTTGTCAATAGGGTTTACTTAAGGCCAGGAACTAAAATGACTCCGTATGAAATCCTTTATGCTAAGAAACCAAATCTCAAACATCTGCATGTTTTTGGATGTGTCTGCTATGTTCTAAATGATAGAGCATACCTAACTAAGTTTGATTCTAGATGCAGTAAGGCCTTGTTCTTGGGTTATTCTAGTAATAGCAGAGCTTATAGGGTTTACAATTTGAACACTAACACTGTCCAAGAATCTGTGAATGTTGTGCTTGATGATGCAGGTGATTTGTTAGAAAAACATGATAAAGAAAATGCCACAGAATTGATAGACAATGGACCTGAATTATCAACTGAAGATAATTCCGATGTTAGACCTCCACAAAGTTCAACATCAGCTCCAACATCAGACATGGATGATGAATCTGTTCCAAGGCATCAAATCACCAACATGGAAAGGAGAGAACCTCCTCTGGGAATTAAAAAGAACCATCTAACCTCACAAGTCATTGGGAATGTCACTAAAGGCGTTTAGACAAGAAGAAAACCTCCTGTGAACTACAAGGAGATGGTAAGACTGGTATGTTTAACATCAAAGTTAAACATCATGTATGTTGGCTGTTACCTCTCCCTTACTGAACCTAAAACTTTTGCTGAAGCCTTAAAAGATGAAAATTGGGTATTGTCTATGCAAGAAGAACTAAATCAGTTTGTTGCAAATGATGTGTGGGCATTAGTACCTGAAGTGGATTTTCAAAAATAAGAGTGATGAACATGGCAAGGTTGTTAGAAATAACTCTAGACTTGTGGCTCAGGGATACACACATGTAGAAGGAATAGACTTTGATGAAACATTTGCCCTAGTGGCTAGGCTAGAATCTATTAGGCTCTTGATTGCCATTGCATGTGCTTCGAATTTTTTATATTTCAGATGGATGTTAAATCAGCATTCCTAAATGGAGTGCTCAATGCGGAAGCCTATGTTGAACAACCAAAGGGGTTTGAAGATCCCCACAAACCACATCATGTCTACAAACTCAAGAAGGCTTTGTACGGGCTAAAACAAGCTCCAAGGGCTTGGTATGCTCGTCTAACTGAATTTTTTCTTGATTTAAAGTTCTCACGAGGTAATATAGACAAAACACTCTTTGTTAAGCATATTGGTAATGATTTTATTATTGCTCAAATTTATGTTGACGACATAGTTTTTGGTGCCACTGATGTTAAACTTGTTGATAAGTTTGTCACCAGCATGTCAAAGACATTTGAGATGAGCATGGTTGGAGAATTGAACTACTTCCTTGGATTGCAAATCAAGCAATCTCCTTAAGGAGTGCTTGTTTCCCAAAATAAATATACAAAGAACCTTGTCAAAAGGTTTGGTTTGGAGTTAGCAAAGCACATGAGGACACCCATGGGATCGAGTGAAAAATTGAGTAAGGATCCAAGTGGTGCAGGTGTTGAACCTAAGTTATATCGTGAAATGATTGGTAGTCTCCTCTATCTCACTACTAGCCATCCAGATATCCTTTTTAGTATGGGTGTGTGTGCTAGCTATCAATCAAATCCTAAGGAATCTCATCTCAAAGTTGTGAAAAGAATCATAAGATATGTTGCTCGTACCTCTAACATGGGATTGTTTTACTCTAAGTGTCTCAACACTAACATCACATGATTTAGTGATGCTGACTGAGCAGGAGATGTTGATGACCGCAAAAGTACCAGTGGAGGATGTTTTATGGTTGGAAACAACCTGGTATATTGGTTTAGCAAGAAGCAAAACTACATTTCTCCTTCAACCGTTGAGGCCGTGTATATTGCAGCGGCTAGTTGTTGCACCCAATTGATCTGGATGAAAAAAATGTTGGACGACTACGGTATGCATACTGAAACTCTAACATTGTTGTGTGATAACTCTAATGCCATAGAAATATCAATAAACCTTGTTCAACATTCTCGCACAAAACACATAGATATTAGACACCACTTTATTCGTGATTTAGTTGAGTAGAATTTGATTTCCTTAAAGTATATTTCGACCAAAGAACAACTCGTAGATATATTTAATAAAGCACTTGATTTTGATAGGTTTTCTTACCTTAGAGAATCTCTTGGGATGTGCAACTCGCCTCTTTAAAAGAGGTACTTAACATTGTTTGTAATTTTTTTTTTTCGGCAGGTGTATCTCCATGATGTTTTAGTTTATTGTTTTCTGACCTTTATTTGTTAACATGTCATAAAGTCATAGACACAAGAATGACGTTAAACATGACTAAAAATATGGTGATGTTTGACTTGAATTCCTACTTGCCACATAGTACTATGGACAGGATGTTGCTAGAACACTATTTATGTGGAACTCGTGTGCAAGAAAAGTATTCAAGCTAATCAACTAGTACTCGAAATCGGATGTGGTTAGGCACATGATTTCTGTGGAAGGTATGTTGATTTTTTATGGTCAGTTTCGACTTTAACATCATGGTGTTGTACATCTCTCTATCTTTAATATTTTTGGTCATAAAACAATAAAATTATAAAATAAAAAATTAGAATTTTATATCTGCTGAGTTGATCTAAAAATTTGAAATATCTTGTTAGGATAACTCATATATCTTCTCTTATTTTTTTATTTTTTTTTAATTTAGGTTGTTAAGATATTTATGGGTTTTAAAAGATATGTTGAACTAGGGTTTGTTAAGTTGTTTGTTATTTCCTGATTTTTTTTTATTAATTATTATCTCTAGTATTTATTTCCCTTTCCCCCAAAGTTGTCCCATCGCACTTTTCTCTTGTCTCACTAACCGAGGAGACTCTCGAGCTTCCTCTCTCTCTTTTATTCCTTGTCATTTCTTCTACAATGAAGCTCTCACTCCTCAATAATGGCGTATAAAGCTCCCATCGAAGACCTTCTTCTTCAAGCCCTCCAAAATCCAGAGAATCTCCTCAGGCTCCAAGAATCCATAAGCAAGATTACCGCTGATCGGACCAACACAGGTTCTTCTTCTTCCATTCCCCTTGCCGAACCGTTGTCCTCACAGCCAAAAAACCCTCCTAAAACAATACCCTCACCATCTAACCCTACTCTAACGAATTCCCCACCAAAAATCCCTAGTGAACCTCTTGCTTCGCAAAAACCCTCCGATGATTCAACACCCTCCGAATCAACACCCTCCAAACCAACACCCTCCAAACCATCACCAACCATACCAACACCTTCTGAACCAAATCCTCATAACCTAGAAACTTCAACACCGGCCAACCCTACGAAAACTCAGCCTGAACTGACTCTCCCTAAAACAGAAGAACCTACCCACAACCACCTTCTTACCCTACTGAAGAACCGTCCAAAGACCTCTCCACCCTTATTGTTACTCCTGATCCTGTTTCTTCTGTCGTTCCTGGAGAAGAACAGAACCTAATTAACCTTCAAGACCCAGGGGATTTTAAGGCAATTGGAGAAACACTCAAGGAGTCCGGGGCATCTCGTTTTCCTGAATGACGATCAGGGCGAATTCTATAGAAAACCATCCGATGAGGGAGAGTGAAGAAGACTTGTAAGAGAGAAAAAAAGGCATGAAGGCTGAATTGAAGAATGTCCCACATGTTCCTGGTGAGGACTCCCCTACTTCAGAGTCTGACATCAGGTCCGACATCCTAATGTCAGACTTTGATGAATCCGCTACCGATGAGAACTACAAGATGGACCCTACTGATCTTGTAGAAGAGTCTGAAGAAGAGCCCTCCCAGGCTCGTGTGAAGAAAGAAAAGGATTCCAAAGGGAAGCCCAAACAAGACACCTCCTCCAAACCTCCTCCAACACTAGCTTCTGGTAGGCTACGCCTATCAAAGAAAAGAGAAACATCAGAGACCGAAGCTACCAAGGTCCTTCGAGAGCTGAAAAAGCCCAGGCAAGCCAAGTCCACCACTGAACCCTGTAGTCTTCTAAGTATGAAAGGTACCCCTGTAAGACATGCATATGATAGTGATTATGAGATAGACAAGGCTTATAATGTTAGAATTTATCATTACGGTGCTAAGACTGTTCTAGGAACTCTTAAGACTAGAGACTTTAAGATTGAGAGGAACATGGACCTTGTGTTGTTTGAAAGGTATGGTTTAGATATGTTGGTTAAGAGAAGAGGGTTGCTGAAACATTAGCCCAACCCAGATCAATCAAGAAATTGTCTGAGTTAGCTCAGTGCCTGACATTGAGGGGTTTGAGCCAGAAATGATCTATGAATTTTATGCAAACATGATCAAGGAAGAAGTTTTTGATTCTGATAAGGTGAAATTTGGCAAGACCTATGTTAGGAAACATGTTGTTCAATTTAATGCTGCTGTGTTTATGATTTGTTTGGGTTGCCTTCCACTGCCATTAAGCCCAAATCTGCCGTTGATGATAAGAGGATGATCGAAGAGATCACAGGAGGTAAGATTACAAAATGGTCATCCAAGATCCCCTCCTCATCTCTCACATGGAAGTATGCAGCCCTTTACAAGATTGCAGTGTCAAATTGGACTCCTTCAAAGAATGACACGAGCATCACCAAAGATCAGGCTGAGTTCATCTTTAGAGTTGGTAAAGGTTTACCTTTTAATTTGGGTAATCTAATCTTTGCTAACATCTGTCGTGAAGTCACCAAATCAGATAAAAGTGACCTGCCCTATCCGTGCTTCATTTGTGCTCTCCTCAAACATCATGGTGTTCCAGAACAGGGTGAAGAACTGTGTTTGAGTCTGCTCTTCTGGACTTCGAGCAGACCTTCACCCGTTAAGATAAGAGGGTCAAAGATCTCCCATATGAGGAGTCTTATGATGAGCCGGATGTTGATGAAGATGAACTCCCTGAAGGTGACTTGCCAGAGACCAAAGAAGCTGCCTCCTCCACTCCAACATTGACCAAGTTCGCTGTCTTGAAGAGACTTCCACATGTTATCACCCAGCTGGAGCATGTCCTTGCAGATCTCAAAGTTGTTCAAACTACCCTTCTTCCTGCTAACATTCAGGGGGAGAAGAAGAAATGACTGCACATGGAGGACATGGAGAAGTTATGGCAGTCCACTTTGGATTCCTACTTGCTCAACATTTCAGAAGCCCGACTACTCAACTTCCTGCTAGTGGATGCATCTTGAAGTTTCTTTCTCTACTAGTTTTTATAATTCTGCATAAACAATTTTCATTTCAGTTTAAGTTTTTTTAAGTTGCTGGATATTTCGAGGTTCAGGGGGAGACATCTTTTAGTCCCTGTAACCTTTGCTTTCGCTTAATGCAATTTACTTTTTGTTATGGTTGATCCATTCTTTTTATTGTTGTGTTGGTTGATCCTGTTTTCCTTATGGTTTTGTTGTTTTTTGTGGATGATCCACATTGTTTTGGTTTTGTCTTGGTTGAACCACGTGATGTGGAATGCTAGCAAGAAGGCTAAGATTAAGGGGGAGATTGAGAGTATCAAAGTTTTTGCAAGTTCAACATTGGGATGTTTTAACGTCGCCATGTTGGACTTAAACATTACTTTGACACTACGTTGTTTATCTTACCATTCCTGCAAGCGGTTACAACAAGCTCCTAAGTTTTATGGATTTGTTGTAACCCTAGATTTCCACGTCTTTTATGTTCCATTTAATTAGGGAACGTGTATATCTTTATTACTAACCATATTTTATATTATATTATTGTTTTATTTGTTCCTAAATAATAAGGAATGCCTCCACTACTTTAAACCCCTCAACACGTGAGCTTGTGGCTGATCGACAGTTTGCCTAGGTCAAGTGGAAAGTGGGAAAGCTTCGTGCAGCATGTCCAAGGAGTGGAGAAGTGGGTACGAAGCTGTGCATTCGAAGGAAGCATAAATAGGGCACGACAAGCTTGAAGAAAGGTTGAGCAATTATACTGAATTATTGAGCATCCCATCTTCAAGATTGTAACTTGTCCATCCTTATCGATCTCTCACAATCAGTTCCCTCATGACATAATCCATCTCCGGAATGGTGGAGGAGTTGTGAGATTACCTTGTGTCTAGCTTGATAAGAACAATTTGTCCATAGGTGCTATTTTAGTATCTATGTAGAGTGAGAATTATTCGAGGGAGTGAACCGATAATAATTCGAGATGTTTTCTTTTTGTTTATCTGTGTAAAATTTTACTTTATATAGTGCAATTGTTTTAAGGCCGAAAGACTCCCTGGGGAATAGCAACATTACCCATAAATTTAACCGCTGCGTATATCTTTAACACCACCGTTATTGTCTAACATTGCAGTGTTTGACGTAAACTCAGGCACAAATTCTATCAAAATAAGTGATGGGTTTCAAGTAATGGTTTGTGAAGTCAGAGTTCACAAACCACATAGTTGGGAGCCCACCCTAACACGACCAACCTCTTAACCCGAAACCCGTGAATCGATAAAGAGTTTAAATTAAAAAAAATATATATATGTTATCCCATTTGCGTGAATAGTGTGACGGATAAAATTCTGAGTTAAAATATAAAAATTCCGAGAGCCTTGGAGATGGTCTAAGCTAGCCATTTGCACCATAGCTCATTATGGGATGATATCCTCTACTTGGTTTTCTTATTATTAATTTACAAAACTTTAAACTTTTTTTATATATATATATAATCTTAATCTTTCCTTTTTCTTTGGAAAAAAAAAGTTGGTGCGCAATTGGGTGCATAATATTATATTATTATTGAATCGTGAACCAATGCACAATTACTTGTGCATGAGAATCGCATTATAAATTGCTTGTTTCATGTATGCGTTATAAATTACATTGGCTTACAACCAAGGACCGTTTTGAAAAAATCTGTAGAAAATTTATATTTTGAAGATGTAAAGACAAACTGCTTTCGTTATCTCCGAATAACTTATGTTTCAGAAACAATAAATTATTGGATAATTCATCTTCACGTAAAATATAACATACAACATGTCATCTCGATCGTGAAACTCATACTAGGGAAATAAAAAATAAAACATTGAGCATTAAATAAACAAAAATCATAGTATTCTAGAGTAACAGAAGCGACAGAAAAGAGCATATTTCGGAATTATTCCACATTAATTTATGGATTTATTCACTGTTCCAAAATTTAATAATCAGATAGATTATTTCATTCATTGCCGGAATTATTCCACATTAATTTATGGATTTATTCACTGTTCCAAAATTGTAGTCAACAAATTATATTTCAATTATCAATGATGGGCCGGCGAAGAAGTGTTATTTATGTTGGGGCTGTGGTTATGGTCTGTGATAAACCAACAATATTTGTCTCAGAAAATAATGTATTATTGAGCACGTATATATAGAGTTTACAAAATATGTATAACTATCTAGAGATATATACAATATATAATTATATGAATCAATCTATGAAGATAAAGATATAATATTTGTTTGTATATCTTTATCCATATCTACTCTAATATCCCCCTCAAGCGAGATTGTGGGAAAGCGACAACTTGAAGCTTGCTGCGAAAGTATTCGAATAGTGGACGGGGCAAGCCTTTGGTGAAGATATCCGCGACCTGCTCTGAAGAAGGAACGAAGGCCGTGTGAAGTTTCTTTGCATGGACAAGCTCTCTTACAAAATAGTAGTCTATGTCAATATGCTTGGCTCGTTTATGTGCCACGGGATTTTAATTGAGAAATATGGCACTACTATTATCGCAAAATAGGGTCAGCTTGTGAGGAATGCGCACACGCAGTTCATGAAGCAGATTTGTTACCCAAATGACTTTTGCAGCAGTGTTGGCAAGAGCCCGTTATTCCAACTCGCAGCTGGAGCAAGAGACAGTAGGTTGTTTCTTAGCGCTCCAAGAGATCAGATTTCCAGCGAGGAAGATCGCATATCCATACGTCGAACGGCGGGTGTCCGGACAACGTGCCCAGTCAGCATCAGAGTATGCGACAAGTTCGCAGCTTTCGCGAGCAGAAAAGGTTAAGCCATGGTTGATAGTGCCCTTGACATATCGGAGAATGCGTTTTACCATCTGATAATGATCCACTGATGGAGAATGAAGAAACTAGCTCACCAAGTTAACAGCAAAAGATAGATCGGGACGGGTGATAGTTAAGTATTGTAGTGCACCCACCAAGGAAGGATATAAAGTTATATCGGCGAAAGGCTCGCCTTCAGACTGGAGAGTAGTATCAGCGGCGATGGGAGTCGCGACTGGTTTAGAATCCAAGAGTTCTGTCCGAGAAAGTATATCCCGTGCATACTTTGCCTGCGAAAGAAAAAGACCATCCGTCGTGTAAGTGACCTCCAAGCAAAGAAAGTTCAACTGACCAAGATCTTTGATTGAGAACTCGTAATTCATGTCGTGAATAAAGCGCGAGATGGTAGAGGAGTCATTCCCGGTTAAGATGATGTCATCCACGTATACAAGCAGATAGAGAACGACGCCGTCTTTGAAGAGAGTAAAGAGGGATGTGTCCGACTTGCTACAGAGGAAACTGAGGCGAAGCTGATGGGTTTTGTATACTGAAAGCATTTATTACAATAAGTATACAACAGTTTATTTCTCCTATCTGTCAAACAAACTTACATGTATGTAACAATGGTATCCTCTTGTCTCACCGATAGGGACGATCATACGGCGTGTAGTAGATCGCGGAAGACAGTATGATCATTTGACCTTGTGAGACATAAACCTGATCACAGCCGAGACAACGTATGAGGATACGTCTGTCCGGATGGCTGCGACATTGTCGGAATAAGTAGTCTGTCTTGGTTACTTTACATGCTGGTACGCAAGGGTGGCGTATTGATGGACCGCAGTGAGATGTATTCGACTGTCTGACATCAACGAATACAAGATCTCGTTCTTGATTGAGTCCAAACCCTAACGAAGGTTCAGGGGTTTGCACGGATTGACTGTTGCTTTGACTTGCCATGGTGGAGAGCCTAAGTGACGTGCTCGTATATCCGCATCTTGGGTAACATCAGTTCATGTAGTACTGCCTGAGACTGGATTTAGGTAACCATATTCGAGTAATAGGATGGGGACATTCCCTGAGGAGCTCAATGACATTCATCGTGCCAAAGTCCTGCAGGCTGATTAAGTTCAGGCACGAGTGATAAGGATTAAGTGGTACTACTCAGGAATAATAAGATATTAATTAATTGTAGATAGAGCTTGTCAGAAGCTCCGATTAATTAATGAATGTCCGGTAACCTTAAATATGGGGATTCTCAATTAATGCAGCCCGTTCTCATAACGTGGTAATAAAAGGGTAGGTCAGTATTAATTCTGTGGTGAAAAAGAATTAATATTAATTAATTAATTGTGTCCTAGGTTGTGGACATGGAAATTAATTAATTTATAGGCCCACTTTATTATTTGCATTAGGTCCCAGGACTGGCCCAATTATATATGCTGAAAAAGGCCCAGTAGCCCATTAGGGATAAAACCCTAGGTCTATCAATAGACAGCACTCTCTCTGATACCCTAGCTACTTCATAACATTCAAATCAGTTTGAAACCCTAGGGAGAGAGAGAGCAGTGGGCGGCGCCTGTAGAGGAGAGAAGGAAGGTTTTTCTGCTCCGGTCTACATCACAGATCTGTGGAATCCTCACCAGTAGCAGATCTGAACAGCATTGGGACACAACCCTGAAGATCTGATCTGGAGAACAGGATTTTGTTTTCTTTATTTTTCTTATTCAATTAAATCTTGAAATCAGTATTCTAATTTCATATTCCGCCGATTTATTGAATCGCGCGGTTGAATTAAAGGGAATATTCAACCGCGAAAGATCGGATCAGACTCTACAGATTTACAGTAATCTCTTTATCCACGAATTAAATTCATAGGAGCATGCTAGGCTTTTATTGTGAATTTTAATTATATGCAATATCCATAAATCGATCCGGTTCACTTGGGTTTTTGTGATTTGGTTCACTGAAAATCCCTATAGAAGCAAGTAGTCACTGAGGCGTGTAAACCAAGCACGTGGTGCGTGCTTCAAACCATAAAGAGCCTTGGATAATTTGCAGACATGATTCAGAAATTGCTGATCAAGATACCCCGGCGGCTGCTCCATGTAAACTGGGGATGTCAGATCGCAATTCTAAAAATCATTTTTGACATCGAGTTGATGGAGTGGCCAACTATAGAAAACTGCAAGACTGAGGATGACTCGGACTGTGGTAGCCTTGAAAATCGGACTAAAAGTGTGTGAGAAGTCAAGACCGGGAAGCTGAGTAAATCCCTGAGCCACCAATCGTGCTTTGTGTCGATCAATAGAGCCGTCGGCTAAGAACTTTGTCCGGAAAACCCACTTTGAGCCAATAATGTTGATATTTGACGGACGAGGAACGAGCGTCCATGTGTTGTTGCTGCAAAGAGCGACCATCTCCTCTTCCATTGCTGCCAACCAATGAGCGTGTTTGGCTACAGATTTGAAGCCACGAGGTTCTGAACTGGACAAAAGAGCATCATAAAAAACAGTGTTAGCAAGGTTAGCAACATATTGTGGTCTAAAGATACTGGCCTTGGCTCGAGTAATCATTTGATGGGTAGGCTGAGCAGGAGGTATGGGTGGAGGAGGTGCGGGTATAGCAGGCGGTGCGGCGAGAGCTAGGGGAGCAGGATCAGGACATAGATGACACGGGGAGGATGTCGAGGGTTGGCTCGAGGATGTAGATGTCGAAGGTAAGGCGGGGGCGAGAGGGGCTGGTGATGATGTGATGCCGAAAGTGGTTCGACAAAGGAGGATATGGCTAGCTGATTGAGGTTGGAAGCGAAAGATGAAGATGCAAAAAGAAAGAAGTGCTCGTTGAATTGTGCATGACGAGCAATATAAGTACGCGCAGATGTGGGATCAAAGCACTTAAACCCTTTGTGAAAGAAAGAGTAGCCTAGAAAAACGTAAGGTAAACTACGAGGAGAAAATTTGGTTGAAGCGTAATCCCGTAGGCAAGAATTAACACGACAGCCAAACGGATGGAAGGTAGAGTAGGAGGGCGTCGACCCATAGAGAACCTGGATAGGTTAAACACCATCTAAGAGGGGTGAAGGGAGACGGTTTATTGTATAAACCGCAATGCTGAAAGCATCAACCCAGAAAGATAAGGGAACATTTGCATGAAATAAGGCCGTGAGACCAGATTCAGTGATATGGTAATGCTTCCTCTCAGCCCGGCCGTTTTGACTTGGAGTGTATGGACAGGAAAAACGATGATGGATACCCTTGGCGAGAAAAAAATCACGTACACTATGATTGGTGAATTCTGTTCCACCATCGAATTGAAAGGATTTGATTGAGCAGGAAAATGGATTTTCTACAAAGGTAGTAAATATTTGCAAATGTTTAAAGAAATCATATTTCCGAGCTAGGGGATAGAACCAAGTAAAGTGGGAAAAATCATCGATGAAGATGACATAGTAATGAAAATTTGAGGTGGAATTAATAGGCGCAGGGCCCCAAAGATCACAGTGGATTAAATCAAGAACATGCGAAGAGCGTTTTTCATTAAGTTGAAAAGAAAGTCTAGAACTTTTAGAAATTTAACACGAACGACAAAGATTGCTGGACAAGGAACGACTAGTAAGATAAATAAGTCCTAATTTGCTAAGATGAAGTAAAGATTCAGGAGGAAGGTGAGCCAAACGTGCGTGCCATACGTCTATAGAGGCTTGCAACTGTCTCTTGCTTGTGGCGGCAATGCGAGCCGTGAAGTCCCCATTTAGAACATATAGACCATCCTTACGACATTCTTTGGCAAGGATTTGATGTGTGTCTCGGTTCTGAATGTCAAAGGAAGATTGTGAGAAAGTGATAATAACAGGCAAGTCATTGGTTAGTTTGCTAACAGATAACAGATTTTTAGTAATAGTAGGAACGACAAGAACGTCAGATAAACGAATGTGGCTGGTAGTTGATTGTCGTTACCTACAATGACCTGCTTGTTACCAGAATAAGAGGTGACATTGTCGAGAGTGGAAGAGGTTGGAGTCATATGGGCCGATGCGCCGATCTCTATATACCAGTCCGAATGATCAGAAGAGGGAAGAGAGTAGCCTGCGGCGAAGGCCTCGGCCAGATTGGAGGACGGCAGCTGTGTGTATAGCTGAGGACAATAGATGGCACAGTGTCCGTCGAGCCGACAAATTTGACAATGGGGGGTGTGCTGGTGATTTTTGCACCGACCTCCACGCTTGCGATTTTGAGATGACGGCTGATTTTCATTGGTTGGAGCAGGGTCGAGAATACCGCGGCTGGGAGGAGGCGTGGACTGCTGCCCATAGAAAGAGACAAAAGTTGGTGATGAAGAATCGAGGGAATCCTAAAAAAGAGAGAAGCTTTCTGCCTTGGCGAGCAAGTGACTGAATGATCGAATAGTAGGAAGCGCCATCTGTGCGGCTGAAAAAGTGACGAAGGATGGGCCGAGACCGCGAAGAAACTAATGCGCTTTGTCGGTGTCATCGACGGGCATCCAATCGCAGCGAGTTGATCACAAATCGCTTTGAACTGGCGACCGTATGCTTTCACCGTGCGAGAGCCCTTCTTCAGAAGATGGAGCTCGTCTTTGAGTTGGATTTCTCTGTACTTCAATTTGTGGCTGAAGGCGGACTCGAGAGCGAGCCAGATAGAGCGAGATGAAGCACAGTTTAGGGTTTCAGCCATGGCTTCTTCAGAAAGAGTGGACAGAAGGAGGCTAAGGAGGCGTTGATCCTAGAGACTGATGTCCATGTAATTCAACACACAAACCAAGTTAAATTTTCAATCCAAGGTTCTTTCGAATTCGCCCTATAGAATACTACTTACTTGTTAGGGAAATGTTATAGCTAGGCAAACAAATATCGTTGAGTTTTTGTCTAAATTCCTAGTGCAAAATTTAACTAACTACATCCATACTTAAGCAATCAATCAACTTCATCAAGCATAAAATGTAAATTCAAACAACACTTCAATTTGGAATAACAATGGTAGAACAAGTCTCACAACTTCTCAATTGAGTAAGAACGGATGTTGATAAGAGCTTAGGTGTGATCCACTTGAGTTGAGCTATGATGCAAACATATTTAATAACTAGAAGGATGGACTATTACCCTACACTAGCCAACCCCCAGTCACGGTGAATCGACCGTTGATGACACTAATAACCTCAAACAACTACGTTATTGGATCCTAGACCACTCCTAATAGCACGTAAATCATCATCCTATGCCCTATCTCCGCACATGGATTGAATCAAGAAACATAAGAACTCACACTATTCATGACACACCTTTCCGCGTGTTGGCTGCAAAATTCGTATCAATTAACACCTAGATTGGCTATTACCTACACCTAGGTGCATGTGAACAAGCTCTAGTGTGATTCAATCTCAAATAGGAAAGTAAACAAACATAATTCAACCTAGTTTCTCACACCTTCATTCAAATCAACATCCAAGGAAATTTAGAATTCCATACCTCCAATGTTCAACATTACAATATTCAATTTAAAACTAAACATTACAAGAGATAGGTTTGAATGAAATTTTCCCCTAAATTGAGCACTTTGATCTTGATCTACCAACTTTGATCTTAATTCCTCTCCAAGGATGGTGGATTAGCTCTTGCTCCTCTTGGATTAGGATGGAGTAGGATTAGAGATGGAATTTGGGGTGAATTCTAGCTTGATGTAATGAAAAATGGCAAAAAGTTCTATGTCGGTCCTGCAGAGCTCGGCCAAGCGAGCTGACTGACCCATGGCTCGACCGAGCATGGCTCCGCTCGGCCAAGCGCAGTCTCTGATCCTCCAGAAAACTCCCGTTTTCTCCGCTCGGGCGAGCCTTTCCTCCTTTGACTCCTAGCTAGGGCGATTTGCCTCCAAAACTCAACCAAAAGTGTTGTTTTATGCTCAAAACTCAACCTACAACATTCCAAACACAAAAACACGAAAACACAACAAAAGAACAACGAAAACATATGATATGAGAGTAAAATGGCCACAAACATGCACATTCACATACCGAAATGAAGGTCATTTTACGCACATATCAGAGACGCCAAGAGAGGAACGCCGGATTCGGCGAGGAGACACCGACAACGGAAGTTAGCGTCGTTGGAGGAGAGGGAGTCGTGCCATCGACGTACCCTAATAAATTTTGACAAGTAAGCAGCGGAACAAGTTGTCCTCACTAGGGGTGGCAATTTTTGATCCGATCCGATAATCCGACATGAATCCGCACGATAATAATGGATACGGATTGAGACTTATTGGATATGGATCCTTATCGGATCGACACGATAAGGACACGAAAATTTCGGATCGGATTCGGATTGGATACGGATCGGATTGGATAATCCAATAAATGAATCGGATTCGGATCGGATACGGATATCCGTTAATAAATTAATAAAAATTATTTATTTATTAAATATAATAATTAATTGATTGATTTTGATATATTAGTTTATATTTAGAGTTCTTTCAAAAATTCAAATCTCTTAGTTCTTCATTGTCTGTGTCCCATTTTTTTAATTCACCACCAAAAAATATATTTATTTATCTATTCCTTTTTGTAATATTTATTTTCTTCTACTATCAAAATTTAATAGCTTTTTTTTCTTAACTTCAAGTTTTCAATTAAGTTGTATCAACCGATTAACTAG
The DNA here is from genome assembly GCA_026898455.1 of Plectranthus barbatus. NCBI lineage: Eukaryota > Viridiplantae > Streptophyta > Magnoliopsida > Lamiales > Lamiaceae > Plectranthus > Plectranthus barbatus. The sequence goes on along the minus strand of JAPKLW010001059.1, from coordinate 240,040 downwards.
CTAGTGAGATCTTAAATTTAAATGTTGATGAAAGTATTGTAGATTCGTCTGAATACTCATTCATTGTTTCAACTCTTGCAATTTCACCATGATAGATGAAATGTATTTATTATAATTTATTTTATTTTTTATAAATTTTAAAGTTTTAATTAATATTTCTCTCCGTCTAAATTGTAAGTGGAGTATTGACGACTAAGGTGAATGATTAGTATTTAGAAATGAGCAAGTTTGATCACTAGTATTTGAATTAAGATTTATCTATGTATCTTGAGATATTTGATTGAGGATTTTAATTTTAAATGAAGTTGTAGTTTTATTTATTTATCCAACACAAAATTTGAAAAATCAAATATAAATAATTTTTATTATCTTATCAAATTTTTATTTGATTATAATTGTGTTTATTGAAATAGATTTTATTGAATTAATTCGATTTAGATTCTTATGGTATCTTTATCGGATCGGATCTATGACGGATCATTCGGATTGGATACTTATCGGATCCTTAACGGATACGGATCGGATTCGTGCGGATACGGATTTTAGCTTAACGGATTGGATACGGATACGGATTTTGATTTTTATTAACGGATCGGATACGGATTTGATCTTAATGGATTTGATCGATAATGGGTTGACACGATAAGGATCCGATCCGCACGAATTGCCACCCCTAGTCCTCACCAAAGAAGGTAGTTGTAAGAGGTGAGTTTGATAGTAATCGTATGTACCAAAGTAGAGAGAGTGAGCGGGTCAGTGGCGGGATTAGGGAAGTCGGCCATGATCGAGAGAGAGGGGAGAAAGAATGGCGAGAGAGAGAGAGGGAGAGGATTAGGGCAGGATCGAGTTTAGGCTGATTCCATGATAGATCAACAATATTTGCCTCAGAAAATAATGTATTACTGAGCATGTATATATAGAGTTTACAAGATATGTATAACTATCTAGAGATATATACAATATATAATTGGCAAATTCTCAGATGAGACGGTCTCATCATTTTTATTGTGAGACGAATTTAATGAAATGATGTGTTTCTTTATTGCAAATGATGTCTCACCATTTTTATTGTGAAACGAATTTAATGAAATGATATGTTTCTTTGCAAATGATGTATTTCTTTGTTGTAAATAATGTAATTTTCAAAAATAAAATGATGTATTTAACTTATTGAAATGATGTATTAAGGTCCGTCTCACAATAAAAATATGATGAAACCGTCTCTCAGGAGACCAACTCTATATAATTATATGAATCAACCTAAGAACATAAAAGATATAATATTTGTTTGTATATCGTTATCCATAATTACTCTAATAGCCTGTAACCAATATTCTTCATCTGTATAAATACAAAGAGACGGCTAACACATGCAAACACATAATTTGCGAATGGAGTCGCTCACTCTTGCTCTCTCCTTCCTTCTCTCTGCATTCATCCTATTCAAGTTACTATCAAACGCGAAATCCAAAAGCAACTCCTCATCCAAGTATCTGAATCTGATTCCTGGCCCCAAACGCCTCCCCGTGATCGGGACCTTGCACCTCCACGCGGGTGACTCTCCGCCGCACCATGTTTTCAGAGACTTATCGTGCAAACACGGCCCACTGATGCGTGTCCAACTGGGTGAGCTTCCATTCCTCATTGTTTCCTCCGTCGAAGTCGCCAAGGAAGTGCTGAGAACTCACGACGTTGCCTTCTCGAACCGGCCTCCAGTGTTGGCCGCGGAGGCCTTCTCCTACAACTACACCGGCATTGGATTTGCCCCCTACAGCGAATCATGGAGAGTCCTCAAGAAGATCTGCATTGTCGAGCTCCTGAGCATGAAGCGGGTTCGAGCCTTCCGACACGTACGACGGGAGGAGACTATCAATCTGGCTAAACGGATCGCCGCGCTCCAAGGATCGCCGGTGAATGTTTCCGATGAAGGTCACCTCCTGGCGTATGATATAGTAACCAGGGCTTCGGTTGGCGCCAGGACCAAGGATCGCCTCACGGTTATACACATGATCAAGAAACTTAGCAATTTTGGAGCTGGATTCAATCCTGCCGATCTTTATCCTTCTATCAAATTGCTGCCTTTCCTCACCGGAATCCAGTTTAAGATACAGAAGATGCACCGGAAAATGGACGCCATGTTTGAGAGCATCATTGCGGAGCACAGGGCGGCGGCCGCTGCCCCCGCCGGGATAGAGGATGAGTACGAAGATCTGCTGGATACTCTCATCAGGTGTCAAAATGAAGGGACTGAGCTGCCCTTAACCGACGACACCATTAAAGCAGTGATGTTGGTAAGTATTGTTTGTACCGTCACAACTCCATTCGTATCAAAGTATTTTGGAATATGCCCAAAAATAAAATTGCGTGGCTTGATCTATCCAAAGCGGTTATATAATATGGAAGAATGACTTTCCGAACATATTGATTAGTACTAACGAATATTTCCACTTTATTGTTTTTATGGTCATGTAATTTTTCAAATCACTAAGCTAAACACTCTTTTCCATTTTATTGCTCTTGTAGTCATGTTATTTTTCAAATCACTAAGCTAAACACTCTTTAGTTGTGAAAATCTTAAGGATATGTTTCTGGCTGGAAGTGAGACGTCGGCGGCCGTGATAGAATGGGCGATGTCGGAGATGGTGAAGAATCCCCACACACTGAAGAAGGCGCAGGAGGAAGTGAGAAAGGTTTTCGACGAGACCGGATACGTGGATGAAGAAAGGTTTGGGGAGCTGAAATATTTGGGGTTAGTAATAAAGGAGACGATGAGGTTGCACGCGCCGCTGCCATTCTTAGTCCCAAGAGTGAACACCCAGAGATGCACCCTCAACGGCTACGAGCTGCCATTGAACACGAGGCTCATAGTCCATGTGTGGGCGCTGGGTAGAGACCCCAAATACTGGGCCGACCCCGAGATGTTCATACCCGAAAGGTTCCAAGGGGCGTCGGTCGACTACACGGGAAACGACCTCGAGTATCTGCCCTTCGGTTCTGGACGGCGGCTGTGCCCCGGAATGAACTTCGGGTCGGCCAACTTGCACTCGGCGCTGGCCACCCTGCTCTATCACTTCGACTGGAAACTACCGCATGGCCTCAGAAATGAAGACCTGGATATGACGGAGGCCTTCGCCGTCACCGTCAGAAGGAAACACGATTTGCTTCTCATTCCCACTCTCACCAGGCCTCTCAAGATTGTTAAATGAATCTTCAGCCGGCCAATTGTTTTTCTGTAATGGAAGTTGATTGAGAATTTGTATGATCTACAACTTTTAAATAAAATAAAATAAGGGCACATATAATTGGAATTAAAAACTTTGATTAAAAAAATTTCTATAAGCTAGATTTTAGAAATTATTAACATGTTGAAAGATCAAATCCTCCACTCCATAATGGTGTTCTACTTGGTACTTCATTATTGTGATTACTAATACTAGTTGTTGTTAGAATGGGGTATATATAACACAATACACTTCATTGATTTTTATGAACAAAAATCAAAAGAGTTGGTCTCTTGAGAGACGGTTTCACTATTTTTTTATTGTGAGACGGACCTTAATACATCATTTCAATAAGTTAAATACATCATTTCATTTTTAAGAATTACATTATTTGCAACAAAGAAATATATCGTTTGCAATAAAGAAAACACATCATTTCATTAAACTCATACCACAATAAAAATGGTGAAACATCATTTGCAATAAAAAAAATACATCATTTCATTAAATTCGTCTCACAATAAAAATGATGAGACCGTCTTATCTGAGACTTTGCCAAATCAAAACTCTTTAATACCACAAATTATGTTCATGAATTAATCATATTTCAGTTACGTTTATAATTGAACATTAATTACTGAAGAATATTGCACACGCATCCTAATTAAGTGGAATGAATATTAAGGTTGAAATTATTAAATTAATCTTAATTATAATAATTTAAAATATTAAATAAAAATTAATATTTTAATAATGAAATAAAGGGTGTAATATGAAAATAGGAATAAGGGCTTCACCAACCATCAAGCAAACCTAAATCTAAACTATTCAATTTTCCCTTCTCCAACATCTATATCTATATCTATCTATATATATAAAAAAGCAAAATCTCACACCCAAATATTTCCCCCAAAAAAACATACTATATATAAGTCTACAATATTAGGTAATTAAGAATACATATGATAACTGACCAAAATGGTTCTACTATATATTTGGTAATTAAAAATACATAGGATAAGTATTTAGTTACAAAAATTTATAATTAAGTATTACTAACTTTTTTTGTTGATATATATAAATAATTAAGATTACTAATATTATTCAAAGTGTTTATCGGGAAAAAAAACGTGTACTTTATGAGAATAAAAGAGCACAATGTAAATTAATTACTTGCAATAAAACTAAAATAAGTTCTACACATGTATATACCTAAAAATAAAACTTTTTAAGACTTTTTTTTTCTAAAATAATATTATCCAAATTATTGAAAATAAATTATGATTTCCTATTTTATTGTAATTGGATGCTTTATCAATGGTATGTAACTTATTACACTTAACTATTTTAATTATGAATCTTAATCAATGGGCTAATTTTATGTTGGTTTTAAATATAAATAATGCTAAATTGTAGTATAAATAGATGATGCATTGAGTTGATATTTTCATTTTTCATATCTGATCCAAGATGTAGTAAGATTGTTCTGTTCCATGTTATTTTGGTGGTTGTATATGAGCTAAGTTTTGTTTAGTTTATTGATTAGTGTTTACTCGATTTTACTTTTTTCTTTTTTTTGTTTTTTGTTTTGCAATGTCCTAGAAGTATTGTCTACAATATTTTTATATTTTGATTTACAAATTCTTTGTCTCATTGTAGTTTGTACATTCATCTTGAGATAATTTTTTTTTATATGCAAAACTAATTTTTGTATTTATGAATGTTTTGAGTTGTGGAGATATGTGTAACATTGAAATTAAAAATTATTTTAATTTATTTTTTATTGAATGTTGATATTTGTGCATTCTATTTCTAACTATAACTATATTTCACGTCACCTTCAACACAATATAATATTTATTTATAATTAAATTAATGAATATATTGTAAGATAATTGTATATGGAAATCACCTTCTCTGACTTATAAGGTATTCTTTGCCTTTTTAATTTTGAAATTATAATATACACTTTTCTAATGTTAATCAATAATTTGAGCTTGGAATTCTTATTTTTCATTCGAATATTTCTTTACATTTTAATATTATCGGACATATATGCAAATTTATATTTATTGAAATTACTTGTAAATATTTATGATCTATGGAAACTAATTACTTAAATGAAGGTGGGCGGTGGGTTTCACGCTTTGCTGTGAAAGGTACTTTAATCTATATTTATAAATTAATAAAAACAAAATCCCTCACTATAAAAATTTTTTCCGCCAAATAAATATACTAAAAATAGAATTAAGATATATTAAGTATCAACAACTAATTAATTCTATTTTTCTTTATGTGGACATAAAATTTTTAAATTAATTACTAATATTTGATTAAAAATCTAAAATCAAAACGTTCATAATTAAATAATTCATATTAATCTGAGTTTCTAATCCATTAAATTGCCATTTGTTTATTTTAAAACAAATATAGTATGTAATGAATAATTATAAGAAATGTAATGGTAAAATTATTCATGATAGATTTATTACCGTAGGTACTTTGAACAATTTAATAATTAATTATTTATTCTTTTCATTTATTTATTAATTAGAAAAACATATTTTATGCATTTTTCAAATATTATATTTAATTCTTTTGATGACGTAAATAGTATTTTGCCAATTAATAATTATATAAAAAACACAATTAGTTTGTTTTTTAAAATTAACTTATCTACATTATCATTATTACAATCAATATTCATTAGCAATATATTCCAACATTCATTATAAATATAATGTTTGAAAGCATTATTTTTCCATCTAATAATTGACAAAAAAAAATGCCACAAATTTAAATACTAATTAAAATTTCATTACTTATTAATATAGAATAATTGGATTAAACAATCCTATAATAGACTAATAGAGAAATTTAAGCTGACATTAAAGATTTATGACAAAATTATGGACATTTGGTCCTAATTTAAATCAGTTGAATGACCTTAATATGGCCCCAAAAGTGTATAAATATAATGTTCTCAAATGAATTCATCTGGATATTGTTTTCTAAGGGAGGAAACAAAATTTTTGTTAATTGTTAAAGTTGTGTGCATTTAAGTAGAGAATATGAATAATCATATGCTAATCCGTTATTTCTTAATTTTCAGGTATTATGAGATCAACACAATTGTTTGGTGAGAAAAAAACAAATGAGGATTTATTTTTAATTGTTAGAAGCATATTCAAGTTTTAATCACAACTCATTTTTGAGTTCTCGATAAGTTTTATTTGTAAGATTTCATATATTTTAGCTAGATTAATTATTTCACCTTTTCTTTGATCTATGTACTTTGTAGTAGAACTACATGTTTTTGGTTTTATCATTCAATATTTTTCATCCAACTATTTGAAATAAATGAATATTTGAAGATGCCATGTTCACATTTGCTTGCTTTGTTAATCTCAATCAACAATTGTTTTATTATTCCGATGTGTTTCCTGAGAACGACCGCATGCTCTATTTAATCGAAGTGAAAACTCAAACCACAATTTTCTTTTAGGATCATAATAGAAGTGAAAATAGACAAATTATTGACAAAAGTTAAATCGTTTTAAGCTCAAATATAAGCGAGATCAAAATATCTAAGTTGAGGTTCAAATTATTTAATTTATAGTATTTGATTGCAATATATCATTTACTATTGAAATTAGTGTATTGATGAAAATGTATTTTATTTTTTTACCTCAATATCAAGTCAATAGATTTAAAGATTTAGCATACATTCATGTGATGTAAATATTTTATATTATTGAGCACCTTCAAACTTAAAGATTTCACAGTTATGCCATATCAAATTTAAATTGAATAGAAACTTGAGTTATTTTTTTGTTATTTTTTAATATTTAAAACTCAATAAACTAATTTATTCAATTTTAAATTATAGTATGTATATTTTACAAATATTTTTATAATAAAAATAATTAATAATTGATACACACTGCATATCACGCAAGTAGAAATCTAGTTAATGCTATAAATCCTAACCCAAAATTATCCTAAATTTAGATAACTCAAATAATATGAGTTTCTACTGTAGAAATCCTTAAATGCCATAAAAATCACATATTGACCCTAAACAATTGTTAGACCACAAAGATGGATGACATAAGTTTCTCACAGCTATTTATTTTATTGTATTTGAACCTGGTGTTGCAGGATGGGGAGGACGCCTGCAACTTTGTTGTGGCCTATGTGAAAGATGAAGTATTTAATATTCCTTTTTAAGCTGCTGCACAGTTTTATACAATTGATTCGTTCTTTCATCAAATGAAATTTTATTAAATAAAAAAGAATCTCAACATTATAAAACTCTCGATTATTTTAAAATAATAAAATTTCAAAAATAGAACATGAAAGTTGAAATGGTTGACTAATAATAAGGTAATTGATAACCACATCCTCCAAGATTGTTGAAATATTTAATAAATGCGCCACTAGTAAAGGATTTAATCAATCTTGTTAGGATTTTTGTAAGAGAAATTCTTCCTTACTTTTGATGTTTTGGTAGGTCAAAGAATGTAAGTCATCTTAGTCAGTTTCTAAACTGTAATTCTTGTATAGGATCGATCGAGTTGTAATGGAACTTAGACTAAAGATCGAGCAATGGAGAATGCTCGAGAACTGACTATCATCACGCATGGCCTTAACCGTATACTGAGTTGGAGCACTCAATTTTAGATCTAACCATACTGACAAGGAGAAGTCAGTATGAGGGCCTTCCCAAACTGACTAAGGAGAAGTCAGTTTAAGGGATTACCATACTAATCCGGGGATATCAGTATGAGGGACTATGGAAAGTCAGTATGAGGATTTACCATACTGATCGTGGGAAGTCAGTAAGAGAGCTAAGTTGTACTGACTCTTAGAAGTCAGTATAAGAAGCCTCAGTCAGACTCAGACATTTGTAAAATGCCTAAGTTAGTACCAGGTTATCCAAACTGGGTTCCTCGGGCTATAAAGGAGTCTGACATAAAGTTAGTGTATCGTACACTGACAATGGGCAGAGCATAAAGGAGACCTAAGGCATGGGCTACGATTGGACAATATAATCCATGAGTCTAACGTCTGGATTTATGTGTCTAAGATAGAAATTCAAATTGTCATAGGCTCTCCTCTCTATATAAAGACTTGCCCTCTCAACCTTAACATGTTACATGAACCATAATTCAAAATCTACTAGTCTTAAGAGATAATGAGCATATTCAGGTAATCTCTCCCACAAAACTCTCTCGGAGTTTTCTGTGTTGCAAACACGAGACTTGAGTCTCCGACTCAAGTTACCTACCATGCTATCTTCTCCTAGCACGAGGCCAAATCTTTAAGCTAAGGCTCAGTTTGGTGAATATATCTTTCTGAGATATATTCATAGCAGTCAGTTCCCTAGTCTGGGATTCTGATTATCATGGGCGTATGCTGACCACCTGAGTTCTGGGAAGAACCTTTAAACATCCAACCATTCTGGGAAGAATTAGTAAACATCCACCCACCAGGAAGGAGGCTGCGGGGTGCGTCCACACTTCAACTTGAAGACTGAGTCTACAAGGAGGTCCTAGGCGAGTGCCACATCTGACCGGAGGACGAAGGTGCCACAGACTGTGTATAGATCGTAAGGAGGCTTGTATTCATTTAGTAAATTATCCAGACCTTAGGTCTGAAGAGTGGATGTAGGATATTGAAATCCGAACCACTATAAATCTTTGTGTGCTGCTTTACTGCTTCCCATATACTTGCTCTATTTTTCTGTTTCACAAACTAACTACTTGAACCTTCAATACTTGTCCAAGTATTGAAGAATATAAACTATGAAACTGACTTAAGACGGACCAGAGACTTAAGCTTAAACTGACTGCACACAAAACTGACTTTGCCCTATTAAACAAACCAGTGCTTGTGCTTACATTTACTTCCGCTGCATACACAAAACCTTCCACTGCACATATTGCACTCTAATTTCGGGACCAACAAGTGGTATCACGCGCCAAGGTTCTTACAGACTACGGTTGTGTTGAGTCACTTAGGACCAGATCTCTGTTTTCTGCGCTTGGTTCTATTTTTCTGCACTTGGTTTATGTTTTGTGTGTTTTAAGCTTAGGAACACAGAGATGGCTCAGATCATAAAACTTCCAAAGTACTCATCAGAAGACTTTGAAATATGGATGAAACGTTTGTTGATCATGCTGAAGAATGTCCATCCAGAAATGGCAAAGGTTCTATCTACCGGACCAATAAAGATCACTAAGGTGAATACTCAGCTCGGATGAGCAAAAGGTCTTGAGATAGTGGAGAAGCCTTATGCAGAATGGACAAACGACGACAAAGTTTGTTTTCACCTGGATGCGGTGGCCATGGAGCTCATCTTACAATCCTTACCAGTGCCACTAGTTGTTGAAGCCTTGAGCACAACAACGCCAAGAAGATGTGGGGATTTCTTGGCTCACTTAGTCAAGAAACAACTCAATTTAAGCGAAATAAGCTTCAAAACTATGTGGATAAGTATGATTATTTTCAAATGCTTCATGGTGAAAATGTTAAATCAATGGAAGCAAGGTTCAATGCTATTATCTGTGAGCTGAAAAACTTGGGGAGAACATATGAAGTTGCTGATATGAATGCAAAAATTCTCTCCAAGATGCCCAAGGAGGATTGGTTTGTCAAAGCTACCAGCTTGAAGGAGAAAGATCTCTCCCAGATGATGACTAAGGATATGTTCGCCCAGCTTCAAGCCCATGAATGGGATATTCAAATGGCGAGCAAAAATGAAGCAGTGCGAAGTGTCAGCACACATCCAGAAGGAGATGCTGCCTTTTTCACAAAAAAAGAGTTCAAGAGAAGGCCTCAAAAGCCTTATCAAACTGAAAGAACTTTTGAACAAACACCCACATCTAAGTCAGCACCAACACCTTCCTACCAGAAAAAGGAGGAAGAGAGCTCAGTTGAAGAGCTTGAAGAGCAAATGAGGAAGCTGACTAGACTTCTTTAGATAGCCAAATCCAAGAAGGAAGGTTCACAGTCAAGTGAACTGAAGTTCAGCGACAGGCCTCCCAAAGGTTGCTTTGAATGCAACTCTCCAGATCACCTCAAGTATGAATGCCCATTAGTTTCCAAAGAGGAAAGGGAGCGTTTGAAGAGGGTGTTCGAAAAAAAGCCTCCAGAGAAGTTGCTAAGGCCATGTTTACTAGAACTGAGGTGCCTGACATCTCAGACAATGACGATGGCTACTTCACATCAGACGATGAGGTGGCGGAAGAAGCCTTCCTGGTTCTGATGGAAAAGCTTGGAGAAGAGAAAGAAACTGAAACAGAGCTTAAAACTCTGGTACACATTTCCAACTCAGTTTCTATTCCTATAGCATGCATAGAATATAACTCTCAATCCTATTGCTCAGATTTAGAAGATGTTACTCTTGAAACTTTGAATAGAGAATTTGCTAAGTTTTATGAGTAAAAAAATATCTTGGCATGTGAAAATGCTTCACTGAAACTGAAAGTTTCAAAACTGACTGAAGAGATCTAAGGATCCAAGTCAGTAAGTGAAGACTTAGCTAAACTTAGAGAAGAGCATTCAATGTTACCTGAATCGTTTAAATCTATGTCTGAAGATGTGCATCTCATAAACTGAAAATTGCTAGTGATAAAAAACTTATATGTTCACTTTACTCTAGTACTAGCAAAGTTTCAGAAGCCCTAAGTTTAAAAAGAATTTCTCTGATAAGTCAGGTTTAGGTTTACAGAGAATAACTTGAGCAATTAGACTTCTTCTTCCGAAACTGGGAATGTCTCGAATCATCACTTTAAAAAGAATTCCAACTTAGAAGTCAAGTTGTTAGGAAAAGGAGTAGTCAGTATGGACAAAAACTCCTCTGAGGCTGATCAGGAAAGAAAGGGACAGTCAGTTTTAAAACTGACTTCAACACCCAAGCATAAAAAAGACTTGACTTTTAGGTCAAACAAACCTGAGATGAAGCCCATCATACCTAGGAAGTGGGGTAAACGACATGCTCATAACATTAGAAAACCCACTTCGATAGCTAAAACTGAACTTTATAGAAAGTCAGTTTCATTTCTGGACTCTAGGAATCCGAGGTTCTCAACTCATGAGAATAGAACCTATCTGCATAGAAAGAACATCTATACGAGGTCTCAGTCCAACCTTCATTCTAACATTAGGACTAGAGAGACTACATACTCCGGACCAAGTTTCTGAGAACCTAACCAATACTCAGTTTCAAGGAAGTCAGTTTCTACGAAGTCAGTTCCTAGATACTCAGTTTTAGGTCAGGTTTCATACACTCACCTTCTCTTACCTAGCATACACAGAATTAGCTTGAATCACTTGAAAAGGAAGAGAATGGTAGAAGAATGTGCAACACCTAGATATAAGGTGAAGCAACTATGGATTCCTAAAGCATGGATCCATAAAATAACCCTACAGGACCTGCCGAAACATGGGTTCCTTTTGTCTAACCTGATGTGTTATGCAGGTACAAAGTCACCAATGTCAATCTAAAAAGAAGAAAAGAGCATGGATCTTGGACAGTGGATGTTCAGCTCACATGACTGGTGACTGTAATCTTCTCTCAAAACTGAGAATGACAAGAGGACCACTTGTCAGTTTTGGAGATGATTTAAAAGGCAAAGTAATTGGCAAAGGATGCTTGAAGAGAAATGAAATTATCATCAATGATGTATCCTTGGTCACCAACCTCAACTACAATCTGCTGAGTGTGAGTCAGCTTATCCAGTCTGGATATGAGGTGACTTTTGCCGAAGGAGAATGTTGGATCAATGACAAAGACTCCAAAGAGACAGTGCTGAAAGGTGTAAAGAAAGGAAGTCTCTACTATGTGGATTGGGAGAGCGGAAAGCCAGACACATGTCTTGTCGCAACTAGCACATCCCAAGAAGGAGTCAACTGGCTATGGCATAAGAGGCTTAGCCACCTAAATTTCCAGTCAATCAGACATCTTGCCAAACACAAACTTATGGAAGGCCTACCACAAGTCAGTTTCAAAGAAGGAAGAAGGTGTCTGCTGAGCATGTAGGGGTGGGAAT